>OZ030010.1:9801962-10111597 GCA_964023405.1 Apodemus agrarius
TTTGCTACAGTGACAGCTACCGGTGCAAATCTTGACCGAAGGCAGCCAGGGGGAATTCCAACCCATTTCTTAGACTTGGGAAAATGGGACCCGACCAAAAGCCTTACGTTTCCATAATGCGTCCTCCCCCAACCTTTTTACCTCTTGCCAACACATTCCACCCACCCCTATTCCCCATAGGACCAGTGATGCAGTGTCTTCCCCTAAAGTCATGGGCAGCACTAGGCAGGGTCAGTACTACTCCTTGGGCTGCTAAAGGACCATGGGGATTGAGGCTACTTTTACTCCCCAAAAGCCAGGCTTCCTCTCCTTGAATGGATCCCCCTGTGTGTGGGGGTTATCTAAAGAAGCGTTTCCAGCAATTACTTAACGCTGAAAGACATCTGCTATCTTTGCTGGCACACATGGGACTGGTGGCCCGAGAGGGCCTTGTGAATCCTGGCATTGTCATTTCAGCCTGGGAAGGGGATGGAATGAGACAGAGGCACATCTGTCTCTGTCCCCTAGTCCTGGCTCCTAGCCCCTGCCTCCTCCCAACCACCTCTGCAGAGGCGGCCCTGCCAGGTCTAATGCTCTAATGTCATCTTCGTAGAGCCATTTGTGATTCCTTGATGCTGTAATTACCGCGGCTCCACTCCCCTCACCGCCACTGCCATTAGCTGGGCAGACCGCAGGCTGCCCTGGCAGCCTTGGGGGGCCTCTGTGGGTTCCTGGGGGTGGGCAGGACCCTCCTGGAAGGCTGAAAGCTGCCCAGAGGCCTGAACCGCTGACTGAACCAGCCAAATGCTGGTGATTAGTGGCTTTCCCCTGAGTGTAACCCCTGGCTGTCAGCCAGCTATGGAAAATACCCTGGGGCTGATGGCAGGGTGACGTATAGCTTGGACTCCACCACTGACACTTTGGTGACCCTGGACAAGTCACAGCTCCTCTGATCTTTGGTCCTCTCAGCTGTAAAAGGGACTCTAAAGGGAAGGAGATTGAGTGCTAGGAAATGAATCCCCTAAGTGAGACGTCCCTCTCCATTCCACACTTGGAGAAATCTGACTTCCCGTTATCTCAGCATCCAGAAAGCTATGCAAAGCCTCGGTGCTCTTTTTATTTTCTTTCTTTCTTTTAAATCAGAGACTTAGGCAAGGTACTAGATGCGTCTTAGGGACAGACAGGAGCAGCAAACCAACACTCCAGAACTCTCCTTTCCCAAGAATTGTGGCTATAATCTCAGAAACCCTTCTGTGGGCTAGTCTAGCATTCCCTTCTAAGGACAGTCACCCAGAAAAGAGCCGAAGGCGAAGGCTTCAGGCAGCCTGCAGTCCGCCTTTGAGGGTAGGAAAAGAAGGGCTATATAGACTCTCAGAAACCAGAGAGCAGAGTTAGACACCGAAAGAAGACAGGGCAGAGATTTTTGTTCCCAGCCCTCTTCCTCTCCTATTCTCATTCCTGTCCTTAGCATTGCTTTGCTGGCACTGTGATCAGCAGAAAACTGTCGCCTCTGTGGTCAAGGCTGGCTGAGAGCAAGAGTGGACAACGTACACATCAGTTCCAGGTGGCTTTAAAGCACGACTCCCGCTGGGCGTGGTGGCGCACGCCTGTAATCCCAGCACTTGGGAGGCAGAGGCAGGCGGATTTCTGAGTTCGAGGCCAGCCTGGTCTACAGAGTGAGTTCCAGGACAGCCAGGGCTATACAGAGAAACCCTGTCTTAAAAAAACAAAGAAACAAAGAAACAAACAAAAACACGACTCCCAAGTTCCATCAGGAGCTGCTTCTGTGGACCTCATCCCTTGAACTTGGGTGGGCTTGTGACTACTTCAGCCAAAGTCTAAGTGCTCTGTGATTTTCAAGATTAGGTCACTGAGAGCCAGGTCACTTCTGCCAACTTCACAGAAATACTTGGAGTTGAATGCCAGGCTACTGTGGAAAGTGTCTAAAGTGTCTAACCCCGGGCTACCATGCTCTGAGGAAGCCCAGTTTATATGTTTTATATATATATATATATATATATATATATATATATGTGTGTGTGTGTGTGTGTGTGTGTGTGTGTGTGTGTGTGTGTGTTTATAGGTTATATGCAGGTGCACCTGTCAATAGTTTAGGCTAAAGACAATCTCTGAGTCACTGTGCCCAATGCACTAGGCATGCGAGTCAAAGAACTTCTACATGGCCCTGGGCGACTAGCTATCAGGCACTTACTTCCCAGACATCTAGGAGCAGAGATAAGCTACCCGATGGATCTCGGTCTGAAATCCCCATCCACTGATTCCAGGGCATAGGAAAAATGCTTGTGGTTTATGCCACTAAGATTGGGGTGGTCTGTAAGCAGCCATAGATAACAGGAGTAGTCCCCCCCCCCTCCAGCCCAGGTCCTGGCTAGCATTTGGCCTAATGCATAGAGACATGGACACCTGTTTTCCATAAAGGAAGCAGGAAGTGTTGGAGAACGCTAAGGATGGCGAGCGGCCAAAGAATCTGTGCTGTGCGCTCCATATGGATCCTTGGCTGCTCCCAGAGGGCCGTGGGACCCTGGGCAGGCCCAGTTCTTCCTATCTCTGGGCTTGGTCTCAGTGTCTGTGTGAGCTATGGGAACTGGAGGCTTTCTCAGCCATTCCCCTTTCCTTGGGTTTTTCTGGGAAGGCCGGAAGTCTTCCCCTTTTTATTCCCCTCTAATCTGTTACTTAGGCCTGAGTGGTTTCTGATGGAAGAGAAAGGAGAGGCAGGCACACGATTATGGGTAAGGAAGCATCCTTTTGTGGCTTATCTATCAAAAGGTCAGAGGACAGAGTCCCACCCAGACACCAAGAAGGTCGTCTGGCAATGTGATCTCTGAAGGCTTTGGGCGTGTGGGTAGGGAGCGCTCTTACCGCACCTGTGACCAGAGTCTATTTGCCATGGTTTTTGTGATTTCTATAATTTCTAAGCATGTCAGGTTGCTTTTCTCCCTTTTTAAATTTATTTAGTTTTTTTTTGTTGTTGTTATTTGTGTATGTGTGTGTACAAGTCATACATGCACTTGTGTGAACTTACACATGAGTTCCTTTTAGTTCACAGGTGTGTAGACCAGGGACAACCTTAGGTATCATTCCTCAGGCACCTTCTACCTTGTCTTTCAAGACAGGGTTTCTCACCGGTCTGTAATTCACTGTGTAGGCTAGGCCGGCTGGCTACTCAGCTCCAGGCATCTCTCTGGGTGCACACTCCCCCAACCGCAGGCTGGGATTACAAATCTATGTCACTTTTTCTCACCTTTAAAAAGATATGGCTTCTGAGGATCAAGCCCAGGCCCTCGTGCTCACAAAGTAAGCGCTTTACTTACCGGTGTTTTTTTCGGCCCAACCCCCTCCCTTTCTGAACGATCCAAAGATAGAACCATGCGCTCAACTGTGGACTATCCCACAATGCTCTTAAACATTTGCTGGCATTTATGCTTCTGGCACAGTTTTACACACAAGTCCAATCAATGGCGAATTCTAGTTTGCTATCTAGAGTTTGACAAATTGATGCTAGACTACTACGTGGGTTTGATTAAAAAGAAAAAAAAAGGGCGCGGGGGGGGGGGGAAGGCACTCAGAGCCTTGAACGAGAAATTGTTAGCCACAAGTGTGAAAACAGGGAACCCTGGGGTAAAATCGCAAATCTGTTCTTTAACCTGCTTAGATCACCAGCTAGGGTAAGCCCCCATTTTTAAGGGGCTATGTTTTGCTTAAGTGGCACACACACAACCACAAATAAGCTCTAATAAGCCTCTGATGTTTGATATTTAGCTGTGAGGCTATAGGGGAAGAGGCACTTCAGTATATGGGCTGTGCTACAGGCTGTGCTACAGGCCAAACTGGGGATCCCGTGTGGGGCACAGGGCAGAGTCTAAGGTCACACATTTCATCTTGGCGGTCCTCCCGGAGCAGCCTGAGACTACAGAGTTTGAGCCAGCAGTCTCCCGACAGCCTTTGTTATCGCTCTACCCCATCCTAGGAAGCAGTCACCTGTCTTCCTAGTTGCCTAGGATCATCTTCTAGAGCAAGTGACATCACAATGACCAGAAACCACCTCCTTTTGTCTGGAGGAGTTATGATGTCATTCCCTCTGGCAGCGACGCAGGATGTTGGCAGCTGGGATTCCTCAGGGCCCTCCTGAAGTGATAATTGCCTTAGATTTTGTTATAATTATCTTGTTAAATCGCAGCCATATACTTTTTTTTTTTTCCTTTTGGATTTTTTCCCTTTGCAATCCATTTAAACAGTCTGGAAGATTAAATAAAACCACACACCCTAAACAAAAACAAGATTGCAAGACACACACACACACACACACACACACACACACACTTGCACACATACAAGTTGCTTCTTTAAAATACTGTAAGACTAATTTTTTTTAATGAAAAGGGCGCAGATACGGCATAATTAGATTGCTTCCATTAAAAAGCCATCATTTCAATATCCTCATATAAATATCTGCATCCCGTTGCATATTTTAAGCAATTGCATAATAAGCCCCCAAGTGAAAAACAGAGCGAAACTCATTTCCTGACCACAAAAGGAGAAAGGAGTCACTGTGTGCTCTTGAGTTCCAAGGAGAACAGGATTGGATTCCTCCCACACAGCCTGGAGGGAGATGGAGTCCATTGCTACAGGGGAGAGAAGAGAATTATAACAACACTTAACCACTGTGACCCACGCAGCTCTGTGCCTCTCCACGCCATTGGCCATCAGGGAGTGCAGCTCCCTCTGTGGGGAGAGAGAGAGAGAGAGAGAGAGAGAGAGAGAGAGAGAGAGAGAGGTCCTGACTCCCTTTGTTTGGCCTTAGGGTACTCCTGGAGCATGGGAAAGGCTGTCCCAGACTTGAGCATCAACAGGTGAATGATTATTGGGTGGTGCAGGCCTCCTGGCCGCAGACCCACGATATGTGATTTATGTGATTTCAGGCTTCCGAGTTTTGTAGTCCGACTGGAAGTTGGCCAAGCCGGGGAAGAGGAGGGAACTGGTGTGGGCATGGCCTGAGAGTCCTACACTCTAGACCTGTATCAGAGTCATTGGCTAAGTTGCTTGACCTCCTGCTTGGCATCCCTTTCTGTTGGCCTTCCTAGGGTGCCTGAAGGGCCTAAATGCTAGCATGTTTGAGAGGCGTGGTGTGTGGCCAGCAGTGGAGCCACAGCACTGTGCGAGAGGACCCCCAAAGGTGACGGCCACCCTTCCTTTGCTCTGTTTGCACGCCTTCTCTCTTCCTCTGAATTATTTATTATTATGCCCGGCTACTAGGGATCTATTTGGTTGCAAAGAGACAAACAAAGGCCTGGTTACAGATTGGCGCCTGTGAGAAAACAATGATACAAATTTGAGCTGGGCATACTGGTGTATGCCCGAACTTGCAGTCCTTGGAAGGCTGAGAGGCAGGTGAATTGAGTGTTAGAGCCTAGCCTGGGCTACAGAGTGGGTTCAGGTTAGCCATATCAAGTACATATCAAGACCAGTCTTAGTTTCCCTTCTGTTGTTGTGATAGACACCAACCAAAAGCAACTTGGGAAGGGAAAGGTTTATTTCAGGTAACAACTCTCAGATCACACTCCGTCATTGAGGGCAGGAACTCGGGGGCAGGAACCGGGAGGCGGAAATCAAAGCAGAGGCCAGGGAGGACAGTGGCTCGCTTACTGGCTTGCTCAGCTCATTTAGCTAGACAACCTAGAACCACCTGCCCATGGTGGCGGGGCACCACCCACAGAGAACTGGGCCCTCTCTCATCAATCATCATCAAGTCAAGACAATTCCCCCACAGACTTGTCCACAAGCCAACCTTTTGGAGGCAGTGCCTCACGTAAGGGTCTTTATTCTCAAACAAGCCTATCATGTGTCAAGTTGACAAAAACCTAGCCAGCGCAAGACCCTTTCTCAGAAAACCAAAATGAAAAAGAAAGAGAGAAAATAATTCAGCAATACCGGTTACGTCCGACCAGGGTTACTGGCTGGGAGGCTGGGATACGGGTGGGAAGGAAACTCTTCCCTGCTCATGCTTTTGAATTTGATGTTGTATGGATATCGAGATGTAAATATATAAGCTAAGTAAAAAGTACCAAATAAACATAAAGTCATACACACACACACACACATTTGCACATAAACGTAATAGTGGATATCTACTATTTGTGCTTACATAGCAACTTGACTTTCCTTTTTTAAGAAAAAAAGATTTATTTCTTTTATGTGTATGTTTGTGTGCATGGATGTGTATGTTCCACGTGGATTCTTGGTACCCACACAGGTCAGAGGAAGGTGTCAAATCCCCTGGAACTGGAGTTACTAATGTTTGTGGACCACTTTGTGGGTGCTAGGAACCAAAGCCCAGGTCTTTTGCAAGAGCAGCAATTGCTCTTAACTGCTGAGCTGTCTCTCCTGACCTTGATTTTCTTTTGTGGTAAATGCTACCACTCTCATTTGGTATTAGCCTTAAGATTCTCTAAGGCCCAAACACACACACTTTGAAGGTAGGCATGTGACCCGGATCAAAGAGCACACGACCAAGATGCTGTAATGACGGAAACACGGACTAATGTTAGCTGTTTCTGCAACTTTTTGTTCTAGCTATGAGAAAAAAGAATCACTTGCTGGTGTTTGGTGTTCCTGAAGGGGCCGTAGCCTAGACAAACCAGCGACAGTCTTTGCCCGGAGGGAAGGGAGATCCCATCTTGAACTAAAGCTAATTAATACTGAGGAAAACAGAGACAGAGAAGAGAAGGAAGAGGAAAAGGAAGGGGAGGAGGAAGATACCACCAGAGACAGAGAAAGAAGCAAGAGCGAGGGAGGGTGAGGTCTTAGTCTTTGTGTTTGAGCTTTGCATCCTGTGGTATCTGAAGTGGACTCTGTATTTTGTGGACTGGTTAAGGTGCACGCAGGGAAACATCCTTACCATGTTTTGTATGCTACTGGCCATTTGTGCTGGGTTTTTTCCCTTACAGCTCAGGGAGTTCTGGCTGCCTGCATATTTATACAAAGCTGAGTTGAGATGAAAGGAAATCTACAGTGGCCAGGGACAGTGAGAATGGCAGAAAGCCATTCTCCATGCTCCATAGGAGCATCTCTGAATGTCTCCCTTGGTCCTTGGGGGCTGTGGGAACAGAGTGTGTTCAAGCCCCACACCCCCTCCCTGACTTGGTTAGCACTGGCTCCCTTTTCTTCTGAGCTGTTTGGTCCGGTCTGAGCAGAGGCATCATCGACCGTTATGTGGCCCATCTTCTTATATCCTTTGGCTGCCATTTTTGGTTATCTGGAGCGATGCTTGACTTGAGACTATTGAGACTACATTGTTTGCAAGAAGACCTTGGGTCAGCAGCGAGCAGATGTGAGCTCAAGCCACCCTTGGCCATGGAACCTTGGGCAAATCTTTTAGACTGCCTTCATTTTGAACGTAGCTTTCATCATCTTAAAAAGAGGATGCCGTGTCTGCCCTGGAGAACGTAAACATGGACAATATTGAGCTTCTTTTCTTGCCTTGGCCTTCCTTCCCTTCCCCTCTCTCCTTTGGCATTTCGGCTTCTGGCTTTCAAAAATAGGGAACGGGGCTAATCACATGCCTCAGATGTGTCTTATCACCATGTCCAACAATCCAGACTTAAATGGACTTTTCTGATGTGGTTTTTTCCCTTCTACATCTCCCACCCCAACTTCATTCCACTCTCCCCATCCTACCTTCAGGTCCAACATCCAGTCTAATATGCATCCTTTAGAAGATATATAGTGGTTTTGTGGTATACATGTGCTTTTAATTTATAAGAATGGTAATATAATATAAAGCTATAAATCTTCTTCCTCTTTCACTCATCATGTTGTCTTCAAGATCTGTCATATGCTGTATGTAAATCTCCTCTATTGCTTTTGACGGCTACATGGAATTCCATCATATGAATGGCTGAGGTAAAGACTCAGGGCTTTCTGGGTCATAGGATTTGCACAGACTACATTCCTAAGCACCACCAGACAATCCTGCAGGATGAAACTGTAGTGTTGCCGTCCCACCACCAGTACACAGAGTTTCTGGGTCCACTATCTACAGCACTTGACTTTATCCATCTTTGATGATGTTGCTAAGATCTGTGTTTGAAGAGATGCTGTTTCGATGTGTGTTTTTCTGGTAATTTGTTGGCTCTGATAACCTCTTTATCTTCTTGCTTATCATTAAAGGGCTTCTAGCTAGGAGTTGCTTGCATGAATGATTGGTCTTCTTTTGTTCCCACTGTTTTTCCTTGTGGGTGAAAAACCCTCTGAGTGCTGTACCCATTTTGATGACAATGAACACGTGAACATGGACAGCAGTTAATGAAGACGACACACGACAGTGATTTATGACGGTATATAACTTGGCTATTTGTTTATTTTCTCCTGGTTTGGTTCCTTTCTTAGGTTTTAAAATATAAAAACCTTGGGCTGGTGAGATGGCTCAGCGGTTAAGAGCACTGATTGCTCTTTCGGAGGTCCTGAGTTCAAACCCCAGGGACCACATGGTGGCTCACAACCATCTGTAATGAGAAACAAACAAACAAACAAACAAACAAACAAACCTATGGGCAGGAGCGAGCAGGGCCGGAGCAAGCAGGAGAAGGAAAGGGGGAAACTATATGTGTGTGTGTGTGTGTGTGTCTGTGTGTGTGTGTCTGTGTGTGTGTGTGTGTGTATGCACACACGATATACACACACACAAAAGGATATATATATATATATATATATATATATATATACACACACACACACATATGAACATTAAGCAGTATTGTTTTAGAAGTGAGCCTCCCCCCCCCCTCGCAAAAATATACTTTGGTTTCTTCTGTTGTCTAGTTTGTTTTTGTTTTCAGAGATGTGGAGAGGAAAAATAAAGAGTGAAGCATGAAAGATGGACTGATTGAAAGAAGGGGAAGAAAAACAACCTTAAAGCCCATCAGATGGAAGCCAGCAAGATGGCTCAGTGGATAAAGGTACTCTCTGCCAAACAGGACGATTTGAAGTCAATTCCCAAGATGCAAGTGATGAAGGCGAGAGTTGGCTTCTGCATATTATCCTGTGACCTCCACAGATGTCCGGTCCCCCCCCCCAACTAAATAAATAAAATATAATACAAATTTTAAGGGGCTGGGGGAGAGAGAAAGACAGAGAGACAGAGAGAGAGAGAGACAGAGAGAGAAAGAGAGACAGAGGGAGAGAGAGAGAGAGAGAGAGAGAGAGAGAGAGAGAGAGCTCAGCAGTTGAGTGTCCACTGCTTTTACAGAGGATCCAAATTTGGTTCCCAGCACCTATATCAGGGCGGTGGCTCACAACCAGCTGCGACTCCAGCTCCAGGAGATCTGATGCCTCTGGCCTCCAAGGGTACCTGTATTCAAATGTACATACAAATGTACAGGCAGATGGAGAATTGAATAATAAAGATGAATCTTTAAAGCAATTTAAAAAGAGTATGAAAAGGCAAGGTGATGCTTATCATAGAGAAACAGAAACAGGGAAAAAAGAGAAGGAAGTGGACGAAGAGGAAGAGGAGGGAGCAGATGAAATGCAGATGGCTTCACCTTCCTGATGCCTTGGACTTAAGAGTTTTCACTTTTCTGATGGTGGGACAGGGATGTGACGGAAGCTGAACCATTTCCCCCCACTCTGAGTGTTTCCTGTGGGTCTCCTTCAGGACTAGCGCTATACAGTTTGAGCTTCTCTGGTGATGCTGGGCAGCCTGGGTAGCAACCATAGCAACCAGTCAACCGCACAGTCACGGGGCCCATGGGGGCTAACCTGGGATGTTACTCCAGGATGGGACACCTTTCTCACTTAGGCAACTGGCAAGGCGTATCGGATTTGTCAGGATATAACTCTGTAGATGTCCCAAGCCACACAGCTGAGAGGAAACAACTGGAAGGAGTCTTGACCCAATCCTGAACTCCTAGACCTTGAAATGATACCAACATCTTCTCGGGCTTCTGTGCCTTGTAGGTCTTACCCAGAGTCCTCTGCATTGACAGCAGGCGAGTTGCCCGTCTCTAGCCCCTGAGCTGGTGGAGGATGAACTTTGTGTCTGTAGCCATATAACCTTTCAGGGTACGTTGCCTCCACTCTTCTGGTTCTTCTTGCTTCTCCTTGAGAATCCCTCTCAGCATGAGGGACTCCCCAGGAGTGGGAAGGAACGTTCTCCCTTGCCACACTGTGAGCGGCTTGGCTTAGCAGCCCTCCTCTCTCTCGGGCTGGTACCCAGATGCTTCCGTGGATGAAGGAAGGAATCTGTAGGACCGTCTCAGTATCCAAGGCACTAACGGGATGCTCTCAACTGCATTTCTCCCTTCTCGGGAAGATTTCTCTCAAAATGGCTGGTAGGAGGTCTCTGGCTCTTGGTTAAGGAAGAAAGATGAGTTGCCTTCTGGAATCTCGTCTGTGCCCTGCTGATAGGTGACAAGATCTGTGGTCTGAGGGTAATGAATGCGTTTCAAACCCCACAACTGAGCCAGGCACAGAGGAGCATAGTTCCCTATGAGGGAGGGGGCTGTCAGTGAGCTTAGAACAAACTTCACAGTCCAGCAAAGTGTGAGTTTTTAGTTAATTTATGGCAACGAGAGTTGGCTCCTTGGGCGGGTCTTCAGAGTCAGGAGGCAGTAAGAGGCATGAGAGAGTCCGCGGTTGGCAGAGATGGCAATTTTTTTTCTTTTGACTTAAAACCACACTGGGCTCTGCAACTCCCCTGTTGCATCTAAGAATGTTTTCTAGATGAATACTTTTCTCTTTTTGTCTCCCAAATGTTGGGTTCTTTTTCCCAGTAGGGCTACAAGGATAGCTCTATTAGTCCGTTTCTTGTTGTCACTATAACGTAATGCCCAAGGCTGAAAAAAGACATAAGATTTACTTAGATCACAATTTTGAATGCTGAGGGTCTGAGATTACCCTCTCATCTGTTCAGTTCCTAGTAAGGGCCTTATGGGGGTCGGGGTACGCCATGGTGAGAGTACTTCTGGGATGGATGGATAATATAGCAAGACAGGGAGTTTGGGGAAGAGACCAACCGCATGGTGAGATCAGAGTCAAGAGGAGGAATCACGCTCACTTTTTTAAAGACAATTATTTTCAGATAAAAATATGTTATTTTATTTTGAGTGTATGAGTGTTTTTCCTGTCTGAGTATGTATATGTGTGTACCACATGTGTGCCTGACGCCCATTGAGGTGAGAAGAAGGCATCTTATTCCCTGAAACTTCTGAGCGTTGTAAATCACTCCCATGTGGATGCTGGGAACTCTCAGCTGCTGAGCCATTTCTCCAGCTGCCAACCAACCCACTCTTCACTTTTTTTTTTTTTAAAGACAACCAACCCTCTTTCCTGGGAACTGAATGGGGTCCACGCAGGCTGTGTTAACCTTTTGTAGAAGCAGTGCCTCCAATGGCCTACTCATCCGTCTTCCACCGACTTTACCCCTGCAAGGCTCTGCTACCTCCTACCACTGTCACCAAATGGACCAAGCTTCCAGTACACCAGTCCTGGTGGGACAAACCACAACCAAACCATAGTACCTGCCAGCCTCAGGGACAGGTTTTGTGTCTCTCGGTAGGTCCTGTCTGGCTAGGGGTGGGGTAGCATCTAGAAGGGAGTGTCTCCTCCGTGTGTACTTCTGTTGGTAGGTGCTGATGAGGCCTTGCTCTGGCCTCAGAGCTACCACACAGGTATCCACATCATTTCAGATGCTCTTCCCGCTCCCTAAGACCCGCCATCTAAAAGTGAATGCCTCCACTCCAGATGGTGTCAACAGAAGGCAAGCGGGATACTACAGTGTAAGTTTCAGACTTCTCTAGAAGAAAACTGTCCTAGTTAGGGTTTTACTGCTGTGAACAGACACCATGACCAAGGCAAGTCTTATAAAGGACAACATTTAATTGGGGCTGGCTTACAGGTTCAGAGGTTCAGTCCATTGTCATCAAGGGGGAAGCATGGCAGCATCCAGACAGGCATGGTGCAGGAGGAGCTGAGAGTTCTCCATCTTCATCTGAAGGAAGCCAGGAACAGACTGAGCGTCCTCAGTCAGCTAGGAGGAAGATCTCCAAGCCCACCCCCACAGTGACACACTTCCTCTAACAAAGCCACACCTCCTAGTAGTGCCACTCCCTGGGAGGAGCATATGCAAACCATCACAAAAACAGAGGGTGGTGTGTGCAGGAGGAAGCCTGCCTGCAGAAGCTCTGTGGCTAGGGTTTGCTCGGAAAGGGAGGTTAAGGCAGGAAGCAAAGGGAAGCAATGAGGCAGGAAGAGTCATGGTGAGAAGGAGTCTGACATGCTTTTAGAGTATGTCCTGGCTACTATGTCACTGTGTGTGTGTGTGTGTGTGTGTGTGTGTGTGTGTGTGTGTGTATGTGTGTGTGTGTGTGTGAGAGAGAGAGACAGTGACAATCAAGAGTCTTGGGCCCAAACCTCCTTTGGTGGACAGCTTGTAAATGTGGCTTTGGAAAAACATTCCATACTCCCTCCAAGCCGTGTTGCAAAGTGAATTTGTGGGACCTTAGATCAAGAGGGGGAGTCTAAGCTGGGGTGCCACTTGCAGAGTTGCAGAGGAGCTGCCTAGCAAGGACAGGTTCTACAAGGAAAAAAGAGCCCCAAAGTCAAACACACACACACACACACACACACACACACATACACACAAACACACACACACACACACACACAGAGAGAGAGAGAGAGAGAGAGAGAGAGAGAGAGAGAGAGAGAGCTTGGATACCAACACATACACAGCTTACACAGCTTATACATCAACACACACACACATACACACGCACACACCCTATATGCCAACATACACAGCTTACATGCCAATACGAAACAGAACTAGACTCTCCCTTTTCCTTCAGTCCAGATGGGCTTGAGACTGGCTTCGACAGGATATGATAGAAATGAGTTTGTGTGGCTCTTGAGGGCAGCTTGATCACCCCTCTGTATGGGACTCCTGACACCTGGGCTGTAAAGAGTCCAATCTAGGCAAGCAGAAGACGAAAGGCTGTGTGGAAGAGAACTCTAGCCTCCCAAACACGAGACATCCCCAAATTCCAGATATGTGAACAAGACCTTTTGCGGGGAGACCTGTCATGTGACTTGAGGTGCAGACTGGAGGTCAAAGCATGATGCAGGCAGAGCCACGATCAGCAGTGAGGGCTTGCTCTTTGAGGGTAGGTGTCATAGCAGCACCTCATTGAACACTGGCTAACACCTGTTTCTCCCCCTCCCAATCATACATGATTTCTTTCGGAGGACTGTCCCTTCCCCATTTGAATAGTTCTTTTTGTTGGGCATGGTGGCATATGCCTTTAATCCTAGCACTCAGGGGGCAGAGGCCAGCCTGGTCTCTCTAGTGAGTTCCAGAACAGAGAGGGCTATGTAGAGAGACTCTGTTTCAAAAACAAAATAGTTAAATGATTTAAATTATATTTGGTGTGTGTGTGTGTGTGTGTGTGTGTGTGTGTGTGTGTATGCATGTGCATGAACCTCTGGTCAGAGGACAACTTACAGAATGGTTTCTCTCCTTCTAGCATGAGAGTCCTGGAGATTGATCTCAGGGCATCAGGCTTGGCGGCTGGCCCTTTCATCTACTAAGCCATCTTAACAAACCTTTTAAAGTATTTTTTATCAACACATCCCAATTCTGTATCATAATAGGCGTAATTGTGACATTCATGCATGAATGTACTGTGATTGTAGCCTTCTATTCCTTGTTCTTGTCCCCTCCCACACCCACCGATTCTCTCCTCCCCAATTAGTCATTTCTCCGTCGTCCCCTCCTCTTCTGCTTATGCACTGGTAAGTTTAGTCACCCAACGTGTCCTGTTGGAGTGGACAGCCACTGTGATGGCACACCACTCCCCTTCTAGCCAGTCTCCTAGGATGTTCTCTTTCCCCCAACTGGGTGACAATAACTTATTCAAGGGTGCCCAGTGCTCAACCTCCAGAGATGTCTGCAAATGCTGTGAGTCTCAGACTTGGAGAAAAAAAAGGCTACGATCTTCAGGTTCCCAAGTTTATTCAGAAGAAGAACATCGGGACAGAAAGACGAAACAACAGTCACTCAACCCTGACATTAGCTTGGGAGCCTTTAGAGGCAGGAAAACTGCAATTCAAGAATATTTGATATGTGTGGCTGTCTCTCACCTGATAAATATGGTAGCCACACCCTGGTTCCTGGAGCTGTTCTCAGGGTGTGCATAAGCATCTGTTTACACCTGTCTTCCTTCCTCCGTCCCTCTCTAGTTCTGTCTCCCTCCTTCCTTTCTTCCTTCTTTTTCTGTTCCTCTCCCCCCCCACCCCACCCCCTGTCTGTGACACCAAGCTTTCAATTTTTCTTCCAATTCTTGTTCCCTCTCTGGCTATCATAGTATTGTAGAATTAAGCCAGTCAGAGGTTATGGGCCCCTCCTAACAGAGCATCAAGCCTATTTCCGGGTGCCAATCTAAGCTGCTGTTTGGCTATAAGACTTGCTTTGATCAATAGGAAATCAGCAGACCCAAGGCTTTATGGGAGCTGGAGAGATGGCTCAGTGGTCAAGTGTACTAGCTGATCTTCCAGAGGGCCCTGGTTCAATTCCTAGCGGCCACACGGCAGCTCACACCAGTCTGTGGCTCTAGTTGCAGGAGATCTGAGGCCCTTTTGACCTCCGTGGGCATCAGGCATTCACATATACACATGTGGGCCAAACAAACACACACATAAAATAAGTCAGCCTTAGAAGAACTAAATAAATATGCTCGTCCAGTTGGCAGTGGCAGAAGAGAAAACAGTGGTGGCGGCCAACTGCTCATTCAAAAAGAAACAGGAACGTGAATCAACCCTGAAATCCACCTGTAGCCAGAGCCAGGTTCAGCTGGAGACAAAGAAATGTCAGTTACTGTGAGCCATGGAGACTCGGGACGTGTTTGTTACGTGTCCATATGGGTAGAAACCTGATCGATACAAGGGGATCCAACAGCAGTAACCAGATTCCTTGCCTGTACTTTTCAGGCCTCTAGCTCCCTGTGACCCTTAGTAGCTTCTTTTCTAGCCTAAATTACCATGTCCATGAGAGAAATGCTGAGTATCGGCTAGCACAGACATTTGATAACCAAACATAAAACTTGGTGATGCGGCGTCCCTACCTCTTGAGCAAATTTACCCCACCCTTCTCTTGTGAGTTTCCTTATTCGTAAACAAATTAGCTTCAATTCACAGGACTGTAGCAATAGCTATAATTGCAATAAGAACAATAGCAGCATATATTACTATTAGTCTTCTGTGATAGTATATATTCCGTATATCTTACAGTGGGCTGAGCACTTCACACATATGAAGTCCATTAGTTCTGGGAGATGCCCTATGAGGTAGATATCTTTTAACGTTTTATTAGTTATTTTTATTTTATGTGTATGAACGTTTGCACATGTGTGCAGGAATTGTGGAATCCATAAGAGGACGTTGGGTCTCCTGGGCCTGGAGTTACAGGTCTTTGTGAGGCACCATGTTGGTGCTGGGAACCAAACTCCTCTCCCCTCCGAGTGTAGCCAGTGAGTGCTCCTGACTGCCGAGTCATCTCTCCAGATTCTGAAGTAGATAGCTTAGGATTAATGTCATGTAGTTCCAGGAACCAGAGGTACAGAGACGGTGAAGAAGTTAACCCAAGCCCAACAGAGGTGAACGGCAGACTTGAGAAGTGGACTTGGGCCACGAAGCCGTTTCTGAGCTTGTGCCCAATACCCCTTATGTAAAAGTACCTCACCTCACAGTAATAGATTTATCAGAAACAAGATGTGCATGCTGGTCACCAAAGGCTATTTTCAAATATCCCAATGTAATATCACAAAGGTTTAATCAAGTCATATCTGCGTGATGAAAAACATGGGTTTGAAAAATAGCGCCTGTGATGTATCCGGCTGTCGTAATGATGGAGCGGAAGCTCGCACAGCCGATCTGATTGTCTCGAGAAATCATCACTCATTAAGGCACTGGGAGAAAAATGAATCGACCCCAGAGGCCACATGGAGAGGCAGCTCCTGGGCGAGCTGCTGGAGGACAGAAGAGGCAGCTGGGAAAGCCAAAGAGAATTATATTTAACATGAAACACAAACACCGTCTGAAAGGCGGATGGCGCAGGAAAATAGAAATTTGATCATTGTCTGGTGACTCAGAAATCCAGTGGCCTTAGAAGCCATATCCACACGCGCTTTTAACTGCACAGCACTGCAGATGATGAAAGGGAGTTCTTCATTAAAGAAAGCTGAGCCTGGCCAACTGCTAGTGACGGTGTATGGCTGAGATTGGGCAGGGACCAGGGGGTGCTAATCTTGTACAGGCAGTTGTCAAAGCGAAGATGCCTGTAGGGCAAGCTCTGGGCACCCCAGAGCCCGGCCATGAACAGCTAACAAGTTGCTGGGTTGGGGGCATGGCTGTCGCCCATCTAAGTCACAAATCACAACTGTACCTAGCCTTCTTGTGAGGAAGCCCCAGTTTTCCAGCAGTAGAATCACGACATGGGCATCAGGCAGGAAGCAAGTGCAGCTTTTCTCCTTTGAATCAATGCAGAAATGCTCTGGGAAACAGAAGCCAGGCTCTGCCCAAGGTCACCCAGTCACAGAATGAGCTGGTAAATGGGCATTCGGTCCTTGGCCCACATTTCCAGGGGTGGCAGGTCCCCGTGTTGAGCCAGGCCTAGAGAAACACCTTTTTTTTTTTTTTTTTTTTTTTTTTTTTTTTTTTAAAGTGCAGGCTCTGTTCCAGGCTGTTGGTTGCCACCTTTGGGCTGCTACTTTGTCTTTGTCGGTGTTTTACAAAAGCCTGCATCTCCAGAGAGCTGCCTTCCGTGCAGGTAATAAACAGCTCATACCTCGCTGTGCTCTCCGGGCCTGGGCAAGGAAATCTGGCCGCCTCAGCCTCTCTACCCACCCACCGAGAGGCGGTTTCCAGACCTCTCCCACTTAGAGAATACAAGCTGAGCAGTTCAGCTGTCAGCGGGCAAATGCGAATGGAGATGCGCAGTGAATTCATTTCCACCGTGCACGGCATCGGGGCCATATCTCGCCTTAGAGACAGCAGCAGCATCTTTTGCCCCTCCCTGGCACTGCGGTTTTCAGTCCAGCATCAGAGTCACTTTGCTTGCTTGCTTGTTTGTTTGTTTGTTTGTTTGTTTTTGGATTGCCCTCAGGCTATGGAGCCTACTCCTGAAAGCACAAGCCGTCATCACCCCTCTATCCCCGAGCCCCGAGCACAGCTATCCAGTGACAACGGGCTTTTGAAAGAAGCCTGCTTGCTTGCTAGGAACACGTCTTTCCGGGCTTGCCAAAATGTTGCTTTGGCGGCATGCTACTCGGCGTCACTCTTTCCTCTGCACCTTCCTCCTCCGTGTCTGGTTTCTCCAGCTCTGTTTTGACTAAGGATCCTGTCTAAAAACCCCCCGCACTGCCCTGGGCTCTGATGACGTATCACTGGTCTTTGTGGCTGGGAAGATTCCCTATCCAGGTGGCAGGCTCCAAGGTGATGAGAAGAAAGAACACTCTGGGTGTGTGTGTGTGTGTGTGTGTGTGTGTGTGTGTGTGCGCGTGCGCGCGTGCGCGCACGCTCGCAGAAATCATCATATATATCAGGTGTCTTTCTCAATTGCTCTCCACTTTATCTTTCCATTAGCTTATTTATTAGTTTGTTTATTTATTTATTTATTTATTTATTTAGTTTTTTTTTTCGAGACAGGGTTTCTCTGTGTAGTCCTGGCTGTCCTGGAACTCACTCTGTAGACCAGGCTGGCCTCGAACTCAGAAATCCGCCTGCCTCTGCCTCCCAAGTGCTGGGATTACAGGCGTGCGCCACCACGCCCGGCCTATTTATTAGTTTATTATTTATTTTTTTCCATGCGTATGTGCAGGCCACAGCTAGCACACAGAAAGCCTTCTCTCATTTCCACAGCGAGTGCCGAGCGTCACCTTGCTGGTCCCTCCATTGTACTTTTGGAGACAGCTTTGCTCAGGAGACCTAGAGTGTGATGATTGCCTAGACCGGCTGGCCAGAGAGCTCCGGGGCACCTTCGGCCTCCACCTCTCCAGGAAGGAGATTCCAGGTGCTTCCATAGCTGGCTTATACGGTACCGGGGATCAAACCCAGGGCCTCGGCGTGCTGTGCAAGTGAAGTACTCTAGCGAGTGAGCCACACCCCCAGATTTCCATGCGGTTATTTTAAGTTCTATTTCTTTTATCCTTATGTTTCTCCCATTTTATTGTGCATGTTCTATAGTGAAGACAGTATGTGTGAGTAGTTATTATATGTGCACACAATATGCACATATGTATTATAAATATATATGTGTGTGTATTATATATGTATATAAGGAAACACAACTGTGGTGTCATTGCTAATATATATCTATTAATAGGGGAGTAAAATAAAACAGTTAGGACAGGGCTGGGTAAAGTACTTGCCCAGCATGCACCGGGGACAGGAGTTCCATTCCTAGGACCCCCATAAAGATGGGACTTAAGAGATGGGCAAATCCGGTGATACGCTCTATGCTCGAAGCCCATGCTTAGTGGAACCGGAGAGCCTCCCGTGTTGCCATGCTCCAGTGCTACAGTGTGTTGAAGATTATAATTAGGTTACCCCCAGGGTCTCTTCCATTCAAAACAAGCCCTACCTCGCTAGCTTTCCTGCTAGCTTTATCTTCCTGCCCCCTCATCATTTCGGCTGCTGTTCTTTGGATCTTGTCCAAGTTCCACAGGCCTGGCATTAATTGTAAGGCCCAATATTCCTATAATTGCAGGGTAAGTATTTTTGTGCAGAACACAAGCCTGACCTCCTTTGTTATTTAGTTTGAGCTGGATTCTCCGCGGACAGAGGGAGAAGCATGAAATGAGTAAATATTTAATTCAGGCGAAGCGTGCGGCTTCCAAACGGTTTTCCCATTTGCTCGGCGCCGGCCCACATGCTCCAGCTGCTTCTGTGGGGCTTTGGGTTGTGTGCCCTGTGATGAAGGGCTGGCCTGCCCCCAGGAATTCCAAGTTCCTCTCGGCAAACGCTTCGAAAAGGGGGTTCAGAGCGCTTGGGACAATGGGAGGCCAGGAAATGAGCACGTAGCAAATTGAGACCAACGCACAGAGAAGTAAGTGGCTTGGCTTTGCCGGTACCCTTCATAGCCACAGTAGCCACGCAACCACTGGCAGCTCCCGAACATTCCACTTGTCTTCTTTGATGTCTTCTGTGGCTGGAAGGTCCCCCCCACACACACACACACACTCCTTTCCTAGAGAGTGAGGGCAGGCGGTAGATAGAGGTTCACCAAGCAGGTGAAACTATTCTTTCTGATCCTGAAGGCAGGAGCTAGGTGGCCGTAAGGGAAGTCATTGAGCATCACAGGTGGGAGAGGGCCACCAACCAATGGGTGTTTAGGTAGGCCTGCTTTGCCCCCGCCCCCCTCCCCCATCTGCTAGACCACAAGCAGTCATTATCATCTGGACCCGCTCGGGGTCGAGGCTTTGTAGCCCCGCTGTGTTCTTGGTGAGCTAGGAGTCAGCTGCCTGAGGCCCCATGCAGTCTGGCATTGGCGGGGCAGAGTCGCTGTTTTCTGAAGCCATCTGGATCACCTGGCTTTTGGTTGAACTGTGCCCGCACCACTCTAAAAAATAAGTTAATGAGATTGAGGAATAGCATATAATCAAACGTATGAATACTGTCGCAATTTAAAACCTGCATTAAAATTCCATTCCACGGTGAGGTCCTGAGTGTCAGGGAACTTGTTTTTAAATGTGTTCCGTTACTTGCCAGTTAGTAGAGGAAGCTCTAAAAACGCTATTAAACAGCAGCAGTGCTGTTGCAAGGATTCGATCAGTTTCAATACAGGAAACAATTTAAGGACTTTAGATGAAATCTTTCTTCAATAGGATCATCTCCAAGAAGGAAAATGTCTGTGTTTGCTACAGGATTTTATGTCCACGGATTCTGGGAAATTAATATTTACATACTTAGTCTACCTACCTACCTATGCGTGTATTCATATATCGATCCACGTGCCACGGGCTAGGCACCGTGGACAGACAGTTTACACCGACGAGGCATGTAAAACTGTAAGACAGAAGTCAAATCTCACGGACAACTTCAAATTAAAAGTTCCTTCAATGCCAACCCAAGCCAACTATCATCGTGCATGAGAATATTTTCGTGCTTTTTTCTTTTTCTTCCCACGATGATACCTGGACCCCATAGAGCTTCCTGGTCTTCTTTCTCTCCATCCTTTGGTGGGAACAGACCTTTCTGTGGGAAAGTGAGCAGGCCATCCAAAAAAAAAAAAAAAAAAAAAAAAAAAAAAAAAAAAAGCTAATGACAAAAGGAAATCCTAGATTGTGAACATTTTAAGGAGCATTTGAAAGAGTTCGGAGGGAGTGAGAATCCTTTGCCCAGGATACTGTGAGAGGAACACACGGATATGTTTACCTAATGGCTCACCACTCCGGGCGCTGTCCAAATGACCTGTCTGCCTGCTTACCCTTCTTGTCCTTGTCATGCTGCTTAGTCAGCTATGGTGGGGTCAAATACAACTAGAAGATCTCCGAGGCACAGTCATAATCAGTGACTTCTCTCCCCATTGACCGCAAAAGCTCTATGCATCTTTCTGGGCTCGGCTGGGCTTGGCTCATAGCTACAAGTTGGGTCCTATTTGCATCCTTTGCATTTCTCATCTTTTTTTTGGACCAGTAGGAAAGCAGAGGGCGTGGTCATGTGAGGGGAGCAGTAGACAAATGCAGCCTCTTTGGGTCTAAGTTCAGAGCTGATACACTTCTGGTTATAGTCCATCCTGGAAATCAAGTCATGTGATTAAGCTCACAGTCAGCTTAGAGGAAGTACAATGGACTACCAGGCTGTATGACAAAGAGTTTGTGTGCATGGGTAGGGAAAGAGTCAGCTTCAAGCTTTTTTTTGGTTTGGTTTGGTTTGGTTTGGTTTGGTTTGGTTTGGTTTTTTCGAGACAGGGTTTCTCTGTATAGCCCTGGCTGTCCTGGAACTCACTTGGTAAATCACGCTGACCTCAAACTCAGAAATCTGCCTGCCTCTGCCTCCCAAATGCTGGGATTAAAGGCGTGGACCCCCCTCCCGCCCCTCCAGGCCGGCTTCAAGTATTTAACTGACCAAAGAGAGTACAAAATTAAAAATATATATGCATTTCTGCATATATACATTATACAAAGGGTCTCTGACTCAGGAGTCTAATTAAGGTACTGAGTATCTAATTAATGGTCCACTCAATAGAAACTGTTTGCCATTTTCAATTTTGATCCATTCCTCCAGCTAGCAGATGGCATCCAGTTATCTCTGTTGATGGTAGATAGTAGGAGAGATTGGAAGCTCCCAGTCAGGCCAGTGGTCATGATCACAAGGGGCTACAACAGACACTCTACGGTCTCCTCTGCAACTGTGGAACTGAGTGTGGGTTCATGAGCTTGAATGTGGGAGTCTTGACAATTTTGGCAACAGTAGAAGTTTTTGAGTGCAAAGAAAACCCACAATTTAATTCAAAGTCAAACATATCGGAGACGTTTCTGGCATCGATTGTCTGGGATTTCCCTCTGGACTTGGTCTGAAGACCCAAAATATCTGCCCTGTACATGCCGTAATGCCACGAAGCACCAATGTTCCCGGATATGTATTGACTTAGATTTGAGACTGTGTTTTTACTGTACATATAGCTTTTTGTTATTATGGAAACATTATGATGTAATTACAGAGAATAAAGTCTTCTAAAATTTTCTCATCACCATTTTTTTAAAAGAAAATTTACTTAATCTTTTTTACAGTCCAGATTTTTATCCCCCTCCTGGTCCACACACTGACTATTCCACGTCCCATATTGCCTCCTTCCATCTCCATGAGGATGTCCCCACCCCTATGCCCCACCCTACAAGACCTCCCCACTCCCTGGGGCCTCCAGTCTCTTGAGGGTTAGGTGAATCATCTCTGAATGAACATAGACCCAGCAGTCCTCTGCTGTATGTGTGTTGGGGGCTTCATATCAGCTGGTGTATGCTGCCTGGTTGGTGGTTCAGTGTCTGAGAGATCTCAGGGGTCCAGGTCAGTTGAGACTACTGTTCTTACCATGGGGCTGCCCTCCTCCTCAGCTTCTTCTAGCTTTTCCCCAATTCAAGCACGGGTGTCCCCAGCTTCTGTCCGTTGGTTGGTTGGTTGGGTGTGAATATCTGCATCTACCTCTTCCAGCTGCTTGTTGTGTCTTGGGGGGGGGGGCGGGGTGTGTGCAGCTATGATAGTCCCCTTTTTGCTCATTGCTATTCCTGAACATCTACGTATCAAATTGGCATGCTTTTAGTTTGTCTTGTGCTAGATATTTTAAAATTTTCTGTTTGAAGCCTGGCATGGTAGTGCATGCCTTTAATATTCCCAACTCTTGGGAGGCAGAAGCAGGTGGACCTCTGTAAGTTTGACAGACTGGTCTACATAGTAAGTCCCAGGATAACTAGGACTACACAGTGAGAGCCTGTCTTTAAAGAAACAAATAAATACGTAAGGATTAATAAGTTAATGAAAATTGTTGTTTGAATTGCTGTCGTGATTTATTTATTTATTTATTTATTTTTTTGAGACAGGGTTTCTCTGTGTAGCCCTGGCTGTCCTGGAACTCACTCTGGAGACCAGGCTGGCCTCGAACTCAGAAATCCGCCTGCCTCTGCCTCCCAAGTGCTGGGATTAAAGGTGTGCGCCAACACCGCCCGGCGTGATTTATTTATTTTTTTTTTTTAAAATTTAACAAATTTGGCTTGGGATTAAGACAGAATTTATCAATTTCTAAAATGGCCCTGAACATACTTCTGCCATTTTGTGCTCCATATTTATGCAAAGCAACATTCTCAGCACTGAAGATTATAAAATCAAAATATTGATCAAGTGGAAAATGGTGAAGATGTTCTCTGTCCCACACTATCGCATGTTCAGCCAAGATTTAAGTCTTTATGCAAAAATAGATAGGCACACCGTATCATTAGTATGCAAATTTCCCTTTGTCTTTAATGAGCAGATTATATGTATACCGAAGAATTATTTTCAAATAAATTTCTTTATGATTTATTATCAGTATGTGTTTGATTTACACACTCATATCCTGGATGGTGCATAAGAATGTGTTGGGCAAAAGCAGGAGAAGCTGAAGAAAGGCTGTCTGTCTGTCTGTCACGCTGGGCACAGTGGCTAGACAGGGTGCAGGGAGGCATGCAAATGCACTTCCCCCCTTAGGACATTTTCTACTTACAATAGATTTATCAGGATGTGACTCAGTCTTCTGTCACAGAGCATCTGCTCAGACTTTCTAATCCTCACAGCAATTCCACGTCCAGGTGATCAGTGCACCCGAGTTTACAAAGCAATCACTGATACACAAAGTGATTTGGTCAAGGTACCCCACCAGCCCATCTGCATCCTCGCCTTTCCTCCACATGGCCCCATAGTTCAGAAGCAAGGACCTTGTCCACCCAGCTGGCCTCTACCCTCCAGGGCATTGCCTCTTTGCCGACTGAGCGGCCTCAGGCTCTGCCTTCATTTGCATAGCTGAGCTGCCGTACAGGTGTGGAACCCAGGGAGAGTCTGGCTGTGCTGGGCTTGGCTGCTTGGCTTTCTTTGGCAGAACTGTGCGTAGCTCCCCTAAGAGGACTAGGTTTGCCAAGCTCCAATATCATTATCCATAATGTATAAAGCCCTCAAACATATATTGATTGACATTAATACAACATGTACTAAAATGGAGGGTCAGTCTCTCACACGGGTGGGAATGTGCTGGGTATAAATTACCTTTGTAACTCTCAGGCAAACGCCTGCTAATATTGTGGTGGGCCTTCCTCGGCCTCTGGGCCACGGAGGCTGAAGTCTCCCGTTCCCATTGGAAGTTCAGTTTTATCTACATACATGTGTAGAAAATGTTGCCTTTGAAATGTATTTGCATGTGTTTATTAGTGAGGGGAAAACCACGCTTTGGGCCTTTGAGATGTATTTGCATGTGTTTATTAGTGAGGGGGAAACCACACTTTGGGCATCGGCCACATGTTATATAATGAGAGTCAACTCTAAAGGAAGAGAACGCATTTCAAAAGCACCACGAGCCATACAAGCTTCGGTCCCACCCATGCGAGAGGCTGACCCTCGGTCTTTGTCATACCCTATACCTGCATAAAATTTAAACAGTGCGGAGGTTTTAGAAGGTTTTAGACAACAGATTCTCTGACAAACCTGTTCACCTCCCCGTTTCATCTGCCTTGGCGCTCTCTTCTGATATTTACCTCTCTGACCCAAAGGAACACACATCGACTGTGACTTCACTAGCTGCTTTGAGGCGTGATCCGTTGATTCCTGCCAACTTCCTGCGGGGCCAGCAGGGACACAACCCTCCCCTCTCCCAGCTCTTCCCTGGCTCATTTGTTCTCAAATTACCCCATGACACTTTTCATGGCATCAGTATTTGATACTCACACTTCAGTCATCTCCCAGTCTCCCGGTAGAGTGCTTCCAGACTCCTCATACGATCCTCACATGAAATGGTATAGTATTTGTTCATCTCCCACCAGCCTCGTCTCCCATGCTTCGAACCTTCTCTGATGTACTTCCAATGCCTCCTACAATAGAAGATTTCTTCGTTTGCTTTCTATGGCCGTGATAAGCAATCATGACCGAAAGCAACTTGGCAAGGAGGAAAGGGTTCATTTCATCTTACCGTTTACAGTCCATTCTGGAGGGAAGTCAGGGCAGGAGCTGGGGCAGAGGTCAGGAAGGAGTGCTGAGGAGCGACTTGATTCCCTTGGCTTGCTCAGTTGGCTCTTGGTTTTGTACACCCTAAGACACTTGCCCAAGGATGGTACTACCCACAGTAGGCTCGGCTTTCCTCCCCCAATCATTAATCAAGAAAATGCCGCACAGGCTTGCCTACAGGCCAGTCATAGGGAGGCAGTTTCTCAAGTGAGGTTTCCTCTTTCCAGATTACCCCAGCTCCAGTCAAGTCGACCGAAAGGAAGCAAGCAAGCAAATAGAAACAACAACGGGACCCCCAACAACCAAACTGCAGAGACACAGTATGTGAAGAGTTATTGTCTGCATTGTTTCAGGGAATGATGCGGGGGGGGGGGGGAAAGAAAGTTCTTGCATGCTCAGCAGAAATGCAGAAATGCACCCCCCCCCATACTTTATCTGTGGTTAGGTAAATCTGTAAATGCAAAATCTGGGGATAGGCAGGGGTGACTACACTGTAACCACACATGTGGTACATGGTTAACGGGTTTTTTCCCCCCTTGTTCCCTGTGGTGGGCATTTTGCAGTGGGGGCTGCTATAATGCCCCCCTCTTAGTGCACACCCCTCTGAAACATGACAGCCCCTCCTCTTCTTCTGTGGTGGCTGAGACAGGATCTCATTAGGTAGCCTCAGGCTAGTCTGGACCTTGCTGTCTCGCCCAGGCTGACCTCAAACTCTGGCCTCTGCCTCCTGAGTGCTGAGATGACAGGTGTGTATCATGACACCGGGCCATTCTATTTCTTGAATGTAAGCCATGTGAATTGCTTTGGCCAGTGGGACACCGTATTCATTTCCTGTTGCCACTGGAACAAGGTAGCACCAACTTAATGTAACTCAATTTCTATAAGATTGGATACCCGGGAAGCCCCTTGCAATCTGAAAAATTCCTATTTTTCAGTTCAAAAAAAAATTTTTTTTTTTGCTTCAACTCTTTGAAGCTCTCGTGTTTTCTCTCTTTTCTTTTCAATTTTCTTTTTTCTTTTCTTTTACTGGAAAGGCGATGAACCTCCTGGACAGATCTGCTAAATTTTGTATCATTTCCTCCTGTCATTTCTTGTTATCTCCTGCTCTGCTTCATGGAAACATATATAAACATATATCTATACCGACAACATTCATACTGAGCCATGTGTACACAGATACATCAGCATGGAATGGAAACACATATGTATGTATATATATTATCAGCACTTTTAGTTTTTTAATACCTTCTGCAGTATTTCTAAGTGTTCCTTTATTATTTTAAATTTTTAAATTAATTTATTAATGTCGTAATACCAGGAATTGAACCCCAGGGCCTCAAGAAAGCTAGGAAAATAATTTACCACTGAGACACATTCTCAACTTCCATAGTTCCTTGTAAACACCATCTTGTGTATTTGGTTGAGTGCAGTCTCTGAAGACAGATTGCTTGGTTTCAGATCCAACCTACTTATCAATCAATAGAGGCTTAGATATGAACTACTACTACTGCAATTGCATAGACTTAGAAAGTGATTTTAATCTTGATAGGACTCAAATTTCTCAGCTTCAAAATGGGGGTAATCATTCACCTATCTTATAGGGTGAGAGGAGTCAGTGAATTGGTTCATGGAAAGGCTTTAGCATGGTGACACTCATACAGTAGACAATGAAATGTTGTAATATGGTCACCATCGAATTTCAGCTTAGTAGCAGGGTCTTTTTTCAGATTTTTTTTTCTTTGATGCTGTTTGTCTCTGCCAACATGACCCCTCCTGCTGGATGGATTTGAGCTATCTGTCTCTGTGTGTGTGTGTGTCTGTCTGTCTGCCTGCCTTTGTCTCTCTGTCTCTTTGTCTCTGTCTCTGTCTCTCTCTCTCATCTCTCTGCTGGGGATGAAACCCAGGGCCACTCACATGAGAGGCACATGCTCAACCATTGAACTACACCATCAGCCTTCTCCTTTGATTTTAAGCTCGAGACTTCCTCCAGAAGTTTCCTGACTCTCATCTATAGAGTTATGTTTAAAAGTGGGACTCAGCCGGGCGGTGGTGGTGCACTTGCCTTTAATCCCAGCACTTGGGAGGCAGAGGCAGGCAGATTTCTGAGTTCAAGGCCAGCCTGGTCTTCAGAGTGAGCTCCAGGACAGCCAGGGCTACACAGAGAAACCCTGTCTCGAAATGATCAAAAACAAACAAATAAAGTGGTACTCGATATTTTCAGACCTTTCGTGTTGATTTGGCCAACGTCCTCAGAATAGGATATTTCCCTTTCCTACCTTGGGTGTGAAGATAAGCTCGCATGTTTAGAATTCCAGTATTTGCTTGCTGTAATTCTTCCTCACTAGATCAGTGAAGAAGAGACGAGCTATTCCTGAGATTCAGAATGGTAGCTGTCCTGACTTTCCCTTTCACATGCTGTCCATCCTTTGCACTGTACCAACCCCATCCACAGATCTCCATCTCTGTGCTTTCTGGGGACCATGCATCCCATGGGAAGAAGATTAGCTCACCTATGTGGAGTTCAAAAGGGCTCCTGGAGTGCCCTTCTTTTTTTAGTTAGCTTCTCTTACTATGATAAATACTATGACCAAAGCAAGTTGGGGGGGAGAACAGGTTTATTTCACCTTACAGCTCTTAATTCACAGTCCATCATGGAGGGACATTAGGGAAGGAACTCAAGATAGGGCAAAAAAACCTAGAGACAGGAACTGAAGCAGAGACCATGGATGGATGTTGCTCACTGGCTTGCTCCCCCTGACTTGCTCAGCCTACTTTCATACACAGTCAAGGACCAATTGTACAGGGGTGGCACTGTCCACTGCTGGCTGGACTCTCCCACACCAACCTTTAATCAAGAAAATGCCCCACAGACCTGCCTACAGATGATCTAATGGAGACATTTTCTCAACCGAGGATCGGTCTTTTCATATGACCCACACTTGTGTCAAGTTCACAAAAAACTAATCAGCACACCTTCTAAACAGACTTCCAAATAACTATTATTTTTATCCTGAGCCACACAAAGATATTGTTGTTGTTGTTGTTTGAGACAGTATGTCTCTATGTAGTAGTGACTCTTCTGGAATTCTGTGTAGACCAGAATGGCCTAGAACTCACAGAGACCCACCTGCTTCTGCCTCCAAGTGCTGGGATTAAAGGCATGGGCCACCATGCCCAGCTGGACCTCTACTTCTTGAGGAACCTATTGTCTTCCCATATCTGGGCCTCTGGAAGTTCTAGGATGTGTGTGAGGTTCTAGACTGGCCACTTGACACTGCCTTCTTAGTGCTTCCTTTCTCATCTGCCAAGTTTGTTCTATTTTGCCTCTACCTCTGTGAGTTTGTCTTTATGAAAAATTACTGACTGATATTTAAGTAATGTTTTGAGAGGAAGCAGAACTTTGTGTGTGTGTGTGTGTGTGTGTGTGTGTGTGTGTGTGTGTGTGTGTGTATGTTCGGTCCACCATGTTGAATCAGAAATGTTCCTGGAACTTTGTTCTTGAGGTGCAAGGTAGACTTGGACATTGTGTTTTGAAGGCTGTTCATCAGTTTGCACACTTTCCTGACTTTTTTTTTTCTCCATCAAGTTTGCATTCTCTGATTTCGTTTTTGCTACTCAGAGGTACTGTTACTGGACCCCAAAGCACCCATATATAGAGAAGAAAGAGGAAGGAAGAAGTTACAAGGGAAGTTAGAAAGTTAAGAAGGCCAAGACAAAAGGGAAGAAAATGTGAAAGAAAGAAAAGAAAGAAAAAAGAAAGAAAGGAAAACAGAGATACAGATATATAGATGGATGGATAGATAGATAGATAGATAGATAGATAGATAGATAGATAGATAGATAGCAAGAAAGGAATTGAGTTATAAGAACTGGTAAAGGAAGAATTCTGTCAGCAGCAGAGATGAACAGTGGTCTTTTGATGAATTAGTCGGGCCTCAAGCGGTGCCCTAACTTTCCACAGCCCTCAGTGGTTGGCACATTAGGAGAATCTGTTGTCCCACCAAAGCCTGCTTCTACCTCCTCCATTTCTGATGGTTTGCTAGAAAGCAAATGCCTGTAAAGCCCAGCTTCCTATGGCTATATTAATGTGAAATGTAATAGCACATAACTGTAAACTAGTTTATGTGCGTCCCAAATGAATGAATTGGGGGGGAAGGTAATTTATTATCAATTTGCATCAAATTTCAGTTAATGTAAAAAAATGCAAAGCTTATTTTAATATACTTATTCTTGCAAAAGGCTTTCCACGAACTAGAGTGTCAAGTGGGGGTAACAATTTGCCTGGGGGGGGGGGAGAATCTTCATGGCTCTGATATCCAGGCTCCCTGGGAGGCATCATGAGCTTGTGGGAGGCTTTCTGGTCCGACGTCAAGTTTGGTGCGCAGTAGAGGGTTAAGCTTTGCAAGTTCTTTGTGAACTGATCGAAAGGCATAATGAATTACAACTGACAGCCAGGCCTCTTTCCTGAGAAGATTGGAGGGAGAAGGCAGGCAAGAACTAACAGAACTTGGGCTTGGGAGAATGTGGAATGTGTGGCCTTGATTGCCTCTGTGTGTGTGTGTGTGTGTGTGTGTGTGTGTGTGTATGAGAGAGCAAGACAAGCATGGCCTAAGGGTCAAATCTGCCTGCTACTGTTTGTTTATTTATATTTTAGCACCTTTTTTATTGATATTTATTTATTTGGTAAACTAATTAGTTTAATTAGGGTTGCTTACAGGAGCACTGGCACCTTACCAGTGGTTATACCATTGAAGAAAGTGTCTGTCCCTTACCTAGCAACCAGTAACTGCCTATAAAGCCCAGGGGAGCTCTTTGAGTTGAAATACCGCTGGGGGGGGGCAATTCTTCTGCCAGTCTTGTGTAGGTAATCGGCAACGAAAGTTCAAGAGCTTCGTCACACCAGACCGTGTTTTTAGCAATAGTATCTTACTGGCATATGGCCACTCTCATCCTTTTCAACACTTGTCCATGGTTGCTTTTGTGCCGAGAGGAGGGTTCGGTAGTTATGTAAAGCTTGCAAAGGACTAAGTGTGCACCATCTGTCTCTCTGTCTCTGTCTCTGCCTCTCTCTGTCACTCTCTTGTCATTATCTATCTATCCATCCATCCATCCATCCATCCATCCATCCATCCATCCATCCATCTATCTATCTATCTATCTATCTATCTATCTATCTATCTATCACAAGCCCCTAGTGAGCAGAATGGCTCTGTACCAGTGAATGAATCTCAGTGACAAATGACCTATAACCCACTGATGGATTTCAGCACCCCCTCTCAAGTCTTAGTGACTTGAAACACCAAAACTCCTGCTCTGTTTTTCATGAAGCCGCCGTGTGAGCCGAGCTCAGTGGGGGAAGTCTAGCCTTTGTGCTGTGTGGTGTCAGCTGAAGCTACTCAACTTGAGGCTGGGACGGCCCACCCTTGAGATGGCTCACTCACATGTCTGATGAGTAGGTGCTGGCTGCCAGCTGGGAGCTCTGCCATGTCCAGGACCAGGACCTCTGGTTTCTCTCCATGTGGGCTGCTCAGAATTCTTCATAGCCTCGAGCTTGAGTTCTAAGTAAGTGTCCCAGGACACAGGAGGGAGAAGATGGTCTGTTTCTAAGGGTTTGGATTCCAAAACAGAAACACACTTTCAATATGGTCCATAGATCCAATAGCTAGAGTTCAGCTTTAAGGAGAGGAAACAATAGAGATACTCTCTTGGTGGAGTGAGGTAAAAAGTTGGCAAGGACCATGCCTTTATAAAAGATTGTTGCTGTTTTGGGGGCGGTGGTTCATGTAGCTTAGGCTGGCCTTGATCACACTATGTAGACAAAAATGACACCGAATTTCTGATCCTCATGTCTCCACTTACCAAGTGCTGGCTTCTAGGCATGTGCCACTACATCTTGGTTTGTGCAGTGCTAGAGATGGAGCCCTGGGCTTTGTACATGCTAGGCGAGCAATATAACAGTTGAGCTACATTCCTAACCCTTAATGTTATTTTTGAATGTCAATCCTAATTGCGTAAGTTAGTGTTTTGATATATATATACATATATGTATATATATATACACACATATATAATATGAAATGATTGTATATATGTACATATACAATAATTTGTACATATATAATATGAAATGAATAAATCGAGCTAACACATCTATAATTTTACTTATACTTATTTTTTCAAATTTTTTTGGTGGGGAGACATTTGAAATATACTTTGAAACATATAATACATCCGTGTTGGCTAATGTCATCCCTTCTGGCTAATGTCTTAAAACATCTTCTACCTATTTATCTGTAGCTTTACATCCTTTGATCAGTGACTCCTCCTTTTCTCTTCCCTCTCCCCCCTCCCTTCCCTTCCCAGTCTCTGGTAGCTATCATTATGCTCTCTACTTCTGAGTTCAACCTTATTAGATTCCATGAATAAGTGAGATCATACAGTATTTATCTTTCTGTGCCTGGCTTGTGTCATTTACTGTAATGTCCTCCAGATTTACCCATCCATCCATGTGTCACCACAAGTGACACATTTACCTCCTTTTAAAGGCTGAATAGTATTTCACTCTTTATAACATTTGTATATGTTATACCTAAACACGCACGCACGCACGCACGCACGCACAGTCTTTATTCATTCACTCCTAATGGTGGGAGCCCATCTTGGGATTCCTCCCCCCCCAGACGATCCTAATCCTAATGGCTCAGCCTTAGTTGCATGTCTCATTACCCAGGGCTAGAGCCGTACAACTGTTGGCAGGGCACAAAGGCACACTAACACACCGCACAGGAAAGAACAACTCTATTGAAATTTCCTCTATGGATGCTCTCCTCCCCCACCCCCTGGCTTCTCAGCCTCAGGTGCATATCTTGCTACTCATAGCCAGGACCAGGAACTCACTCCTCCACTATTCATCTTTGGTTCTGTAGTGCCATTGTGCCGGCACCAAGGATATTGTGACAAAACTTTTCCTAGGGAGATACAACACACATGTCTACTACCCCAGATATAGGAAACCCACAACAGACCAAAGTACAGATACCACCAAAGTCCAACTACATGAACCAGTGAGTTTATTGGGGTTACTTACAGCAATACGGGTGAAGGGTTATTTAGAAGAGCATAATTATTCAAAGATGGCTGCCATCCATCACCAAAGCCCACCCTATGTATGGTGACCACTCACGAAAGCTGGGAACCTGGAGCACACTGCCCTCCCTGCCTGCAGGCTGTTCAGCTGGTCGGAGAGTGTCCTCTCCATGTGCCTCAGTTGGTCTAAACCTCTTCTAGGCAGCTCGGCTGCTTTGTTTTCTTCCAGGCAGCTGGTCTGCTCTCAGAGTCCCCTTTGCAGCTTGGGCTTGTGTGAGGACTCTCAACAGTCTTTATTGCTTACTTTGGCGGGGGGGGGGGGGGGCTAGTGAATCCTGTCAGTTTGGGGGACTTCCTGATGCTATTTCGAGTTGTTTACCTTCCTGTTTAAGGAGCTTCCCTGCAGGATGGAATGTTTCAGTCTTGGAGGAAACTGTGAGACAACCGGAAGTTATGTTTTAAAACTGTCCTATAGAATAACTGTAGAGGAGCTTGAATAATACACACTCTTAATCTTCATGCCAAGAAGTCTGAAGCTAGGTTTTTACATGGTTGATCAAGCTGTCTACTAATTTCCATAAAAGGCTAATTTTTATCTGCCTGCTATCACTAACCATATTCTGTCAACACTCAAACATGTCACCTTATGCTAATAGGATGGCAGTTAGGGCATCAATCTTTATGACCCAAGAGGGCAAGAAAAGAATGTGTAGAAAAGAAACCTTCTTAAAATGCTTGCTTTCCCTTCTGTAAGGAGACGCTCCTTTTACAGCAGAAGGAAAGGCTGCGAAGCGCCAGCAGACTCCCAGTTATGACTCTGTATTCAGAATTGGGTCACGGGAGCATTTATTTTCCAGTCCCCTGCAAAGAGGATTGAAACTGGAAGTTCCCTGGCTGCATTAGAGCAACAGTCCTCTGAGGCTGGGGGAAAAAAAAAAAACACCTCACTTTTCTGCCCAGAAGATACCTTCAAGCAAAAGCAGTCTCCTGCTAGCATAGAAGGGGAGGGAGAGGCTGTTATGTAGTCAATCAATCAGCGGTGCCTGCCAGGTTGGATGTCTTCTAAGTCCATCTCACATCACAGGAAGGACTGGGGAGATTAGAAGTCAATAGGTCTCGGAGCTGTGTGCATCTGGGTTGAGGCCAGAGCTTAGGAACTATGGCATGCCTGGTGCCCGCACACATAAGATTTCATTGCCACCATGCCCCTTTAGTTCTGGTCCTACCTTAAGCTAATGACTGACTAGCCAGGTTAGGGGTTGGGGAGGTAATTCAATCTTTACCAACTTGGATCTTTACCTGATGGATCCCTAGGAGCTATGTTAAATAACTGTGTGTACAGGCCAGTGCTTGTAATCCAGTTGCTGGGAAGGTAGGAACAGGGCCTTGTTGGTGCAGGCAGCCTAACCTAATCCGATGAGACACACCCATCTCAAATTCCACTATTCAGGCATGTTCAAATTTACGTTTGCAAGACGGCTTCTTTAACTGCGCCTCTGAAGGGTTGGAGACCCAGCTACCTCCTCTGAAGGTTTGTTACCTCATCTGGTTAAATAATCCCATGAGCCTTGCAACTGAGGAATTTGCATAGCCGGGTAGCAGAATCTCCTGGAGATGCTATGCCCAGGTGCCACCACCCTCAGCTACCAGAGTGAAGAGGTCGGTGGGGGAGCATCTCAGTGCAGAGACTCTATGACTGGCCCGAGCTTCTTTTGCAAGTGGCCCCAGGTAATGCTGGGGCCCAATTAGGTTTGGAAAATGCTGGGTTATGATGTTAGATGCAATTAAAGCCATTTTAAGAGGATGAGAAATTGCTGCATTGAACTCTGGGATAAGGCAGTAACTTCCTGGGAGGAGAGCTGCTGTCCAGTGAATTTCAGCAGTGATCCCCTCCCAGCTGAATAGAGGGAATAGGAAGGGTCTAGCTTCAAATAGTTCCAGGGTACCGCTGTTGTCTTTCTCCCAACAAATGATGGTTTTGTGTGTGTGTGTGTGTGTGTGTGTGTGTGTGTGTGTCTGTGTGTGTGTGTCTGTGTGTGTCTGTGTGTGTGTGTGTGTAATTTTTGTAGGTTCCTCAACTACATCATTTAGAGTCTAAATTAACCTCTGAATTTTAGAGATTACCCTAAGGGCAGGAGTGTTGGTGCATGTGTTTAATCCAAGCAGTCAGGAATTAGAAACAAGTGGATCTCTGTGAGTTCTAGCACAGCCTGGTCTGCTAGATCCCAGACTGTAGGGCTCCATAGTGAGGAGAACACACACACACACACACACACACACACACACACAGAGAGAGAGAGAGAGAGAGAGAGAGAGAGAGAGAGAGAGAGAGAAGCCCATGCTCCTAGTATTCCCGTAGGACTTTTGCAGCCTGCCACCCTGCATGGAGGACAGCATTGTGTGTCAAGGTCTCATTTTGCTGTGGTGACACATTACCACAAATTTAGGAGCTCAAAACAGCGAAACTTACTGCCTTACAATTTAGGAGGATGGAAATCCAAAAGGGAAGGCAACTATATCAACTGATTGAAGCATCCAATGAGTTTTCTTTAAAACTGAGCCCTTTGCACAGTGGTGTCCAAATCCTAGCCTCCCTAGGTTAAAATCAGTGAGCCAGAGGGGCCACGCCTCTTTCTGAGAACTCTATAGAAGATTTGCTTCCATGCCCTTTGCTCTTCTAGAAGCTTCCATTCCTTGGTTTGTGGCGCGCCTTTCCCACGTTCCAAATGAACCATGGCAAGTAGAATTCTTTATGTCACAGTTCCACCCTGACCTCCTCCTCTCTTGCTTCCCTCCTTCCTTATATGGTTCTTTGTGATGACAGTGAGGCCATCTCGATAATCCAGGAAGGCGATAACCTGCTCCCATCTACAAAATCCCTTGATCACGTAAGCTGATGCGTTCCCAGGCTCCAGGATTAGGACATGGACATCTATGGGCACGGTTGTTCTTTCCCACGTTTGGCAGTGCAGTGCTGCTAACACTTGTGAAAGAAGTGACTGAAATGTTTATGGGTTGAGAGTTATTCCCTAGTTGACTTGGCTTCTCTTCTGTGGGATAAATACTCCCCCCCCCCCCCCCCCGAGAATGTCCTACCAAGGGATCCACTGCTTGACATATCAGACCCATCGGTCCAAGGTCTTCCTTCAAGGCCATTCCTATTTCTTATGGGTAGGTTGAGGTGGGTTTGTGTCCACTGGACATTGCCTGAGGGCGGGGGATGCTTTGTGGAGTCATTTGATTACATGGTACATGTTCTTCTCCTCTTCAAAGCACAACTTTTGGTTGTGTGTTTGTGTGTGTGTGTGTGTGTGTGTGTGTGTGTGTGTGTACTCAAGAGGATTTGAAAGCATTTTCTACCCTCATGATCTGAAATGTCATTTGTCACCCTACTTTGTTGCTTCTTTTAGGGAGTCTTCCCAAATGATCCAGTAACCCCTCAACAATGGAATCCTAGGGTTGGGGTCCCCTTGTTCTAGTTCAATGTAAGAAGTTGTTCATTTGTTTTTAGACAGAGCCTCACTACGTAACCCTGGCTGGGTTGTAACTCTCTATGTAGACCAGGCTGGCTTGGAACTCATAGAACTCAGCTTGCCTCTGCCTTCCGAGTGCTGGGATCAAAGATGTACACCACTTTGCTTAGAAGAGAAGTCCTGTAAGGGCGGAATGATGCTGAGTCTTTATTGTCTTGAGATTTCTAGCCATTGTTCTGTCTACAGATAGGCAGACTTCTCTTATGGATCACACAGCTCCTACTCCCTTGTTTGTGCCGTGAGAATGATAATATATGACGGGCACAGTTGCACCTTGCCCATTTCCCCTAGTTCCTTATCCTTCAGTGTCTTTCAACTCCCACCATGTGCAGTTGGCTTCTTCTGGCACACTTTGCCTGTGTGCAGCTGGCTCGGGGCCCAGCCCTTAACTAGCAGCCTACACAAGTGGTGGGTTTATGCCCAGGCCTCCTTGCCCTTTGAACAAGGCGGCAAAAGTGCAAGCTATAGTATCTCCTCAAGGTCTCCAGAGGGATGAGGTTCTAGTTGTCCACCATGAAACTTTCTTGATCAAACCTTCTTTAGCGGCTATCTTTTCTTTCCTGCCTGGTGTCCCCACCCCACTACTGATATCTTCTGGAAGCTTTTCCCAAATAAAATATTTGTGCTCACCTAGGACTTTTTTGTGGTTTCTTTTTAGGGAAACCCAGATAAAAACAGATGCTACTGAATAGAACATAGCAAATAGAAAATTGAGCAGGAAGAAGGTTTGACGTTTCCATGGCACCCCATTCCCGAACAGCAGCATCTGCAATTGTTGACCCTGTGGAGGGTCACTGTTCAGGAGGTAAGCTTGGGGTATGCACTCTGTATCGCCATTTACTAACGAGACAGCTAAGGGGTCATTCTGCAATCTTCCTGAGCATTTTACAACTGTCAGATGGAGACCACAATTCCTCATAGATGATGCGAGGGTTGAAGTGGTGTGTGGGTGTGAATAGGATGGTGTGTGGAGGGGGGTGAGAGGCGACTGAGTCACATTGAGGAATCCCAGGAAGCAGACCAGCTAGCTGATTAAGGTAGAGATCTGAGTTTATCGTGCAGGGTATATGTTTATATACAGTGTTTGAGCCAGCCCCAAGCCCCTAAATTCTTGACTAATCATTTATCCCCGCACTGTCACTTGGCCCCAATGAAAGCCCTGACTGATGAGGTTACTCAGAAGTGTGTGTGTGTGTGTGTGTGTGTGTGTGTGTGTGATTGTCACCTATTAATCCTCCACAAAGACTAAGAAGCAGCCACCACCTTGGCCTCAGCTCCTTTTTGCTGTATCACCCGTGTTCCAGGAGCCATCTTAGACCTAATGCCACGTACAGCAGATCAGGACTCTTCTGGGAGTTGAAGGAACCTGTGGTGCCATGATCTCCCCATCCCAATTTTTCCTTCACAAGGTTGACCCCCACATCCCGCATCTGTATGGGTGTATGTGTATGCATGGGTTTGGAACTCTTCACACATTATAAGGTTCAATAAATAGTTATTTGTGTTGGGTTCTTTATCCCACCTTTTGGCTAAGTGGGTTTTCCAACTTCTTTTGCCAACAAAGAGGGCAAAACTAAAAGCTAAGACAAAACAAACAGGCAGATAAACAAACTAAAAATCCTAAACAACAACAACAACAACAACAACAACAAAACTAAAAACACCTGCTACCTCCAGCACCACTTAGTCCTGGAGACCTGTCTAGGAGCAGAGAAGGGATGAAGAAAGGACAGACGCACAGACAAAGTATGCTTACTTAAAATGGTTTCTCCAGAAGTTGCTGCCATGACATTTGAATGTAAGGACCTTCATGTGTCATGTACTGACCAAAGGCATGATAAGTATAGGAAGGATTGTGGTCCTTGGAGATAGATCATTTTAGTGATGTCTTAGCCATCTAAGTTTGGGCTAGTATGCTTTATGACAGTCACATGACAATGAAACCAGCTAATGATACATTTTCCAGAACATGTCCTTCTCCAGAATGATGTGTGAGTCGTGTATTTGGCCCAGGAAGCTTCAGTAGAGGAGAGGGTGTAGGTGAGACATGGACAGACAGAAGCACAGGTGAGATAAGAGTACGCTCACCTCAATACCGCTGAGGAATTTTGAAGCCAGGGTGAAATATAAGCTTGTACTTCCCAGTCCCCGGAAGGGGCAAGACTAGGCCTATTCAATTGTGGCATCCTTAGAGGCCTCCAAAGAAGAAAACTTAACCACCACCACCCCCACCCCCCGCATGCTTCCAGTCTGACTAGGGAACAGCAAAGCAGGCTCTGGAAGCCAGAGGAAATGGTCAGAAGCCCAAGTGTGTAGAAGAGCAAAACAGTGTAAGGTTACAATGAGATGTAACCAGCGCCTAGACGGAAGCTTTGGGGACAGGCTGTGACAGGTGAGAGTCTGGAGAAAGGGGAATAAACAAGCTTCCTCGAAGAGCAGAGCAGAGCACTGAGCCCGGGGCGGGGGTGGGGTGGGGTGAGGGTGGCGGGGAGGGGGGCGAGGGGGGCCGAGGAAAGCAGAGAAGAGACTCTCCAGGTAGGAGTGCTTGCATGTGCAAATGTATTAAGGTACAATTGGGCGTTTTGACAAATGTTCTTTTATGTCTTGTTTTTCATAGCCTGCATTCTCTTTTACCAGGAGAAGCAGTCTTTAGTTCTCCACGCTGTCCGCTGTGCCTATTACTGGATGTCTAATGCACTCAACAAATTCTATTATTTTATGCTGGATGTATGGGGCTATCCGTTAATACCTGACAGTTATTACCCAGAAAGTAAATGATCCTTGGAGTGAATATTTTCTTTTCCTCAAAAAGAGGTGGTGATGGGGTGGGGTGGGGGGGGGGTGAAGTGTCAGAGAGAAGAAAAAAATATTTTAAGCTAGGAATCTTCACAGATGCATGCATGCTTTCAAAATGAAACAAAACAAACCATGAAAAGATGTGAACTTGAGATGGAGCTAGGAGGCATTCTCAAACCAGCGTGGATGTCTCCGAGACGCCTGCAAATGGCTTATCAAAGGCTCCAGCTTCAGGCTGGACTCATTTGTCAAAGGCCCGACATCTGATGATGTCATAGCAGCAGAGTGCTGGTGGGCCTGACTTAGACAAGGTGTGTGTGTGTGTGTGTGTGTGTGTGTGTGTGTGTGTGTGTCCGGAGCTGGGTGAGGCTGAGCTCCAGCCCACCCACCAGAGTGATTTATTTTTAAATACCAGCTTCTTTTCTGCATACACACACACACACACACACACACACACACACACACTGCTGGATATCTTTCTGGAATCATTCACCAGATTTTAAAGTGTGTTCACAATCTAAGGTTGGGCCTTAGGCAAAATAGTTAGGTAGGTGAAATCCCCTTCCCCTCCCGTGCTTTCGCCAGCTTTCCATTTTCTTTGCTGCCTAACAAGGTTCACTGTTTGACCAGATAACTTTTTTTTTTTCCTGAGACTAGGGAATTACTATTACTGCAGCCCAGACAGATTTGCAGGACTTATAGGAAAATCATGGGCGGGGTGCAATGCTTAATACAAAGTTAGATAGACCTCTATAATAGTGGAAGTTTAGGCCCCACTGGGACCTGGCTTTTCAGACCCCATCAGATAGATGACTATCTTGTTTGCCAATTTTCCAGGGGTGTTGGCTGCTATAAATTAATCTACAGTGTTAGAAGTCCCCAATGCTCTAGGGAGCAGGCAGGGATTGAACAGGGTGGTAATGGGGGGCACTGGGAACATTGTGATTCTCTGCTTGGCTGCTGGCAATGCAGTTTGCTTTGTGAAAATTCATCAAGATAAAAATTGATGGTGCAGAAAAGGTTTACGTTTGAAAAGCGGTTCAGGGGCTGGAGAGAGAGCTCAGTAGCTCAGATCACTTGCTGTTCTTACAGAGGACCTGGGTCCAGTTCCTAGCACCCACGGGGGTGCTCACAACTGTCTCTAATTACCATTCTAGGGGATCCACTACCCTCTTCAGAATTCCACGGGTACCAGGCACACACATAGGCACATACATTCATCCAGACCAAACACATACATTAAAATAAATCTTTTTTTTTTTTTTTTTTTAAAGCACGTTTGGCATCTGAAACAAGAAGACATGGTTCTTAGAGTTCCTAGCTTTGTTCTCTGCCAGATGTCTGGAGTAGTTACACCATGAGGGGGATTCAATAGTTATGTCTGTCCTGCTGATGTGGAAATGAAGCCTCAGAGGCTTTGGATCTCTTACCTAAGACTATCTAGTCAGGTACTAGCAGAGTAGGTTAAAGCCCAGGCACCCCAGCTATAAATGCTTTACAAAACAAGCATTTCAAGAATGGAGGCTAACTCCTCTTCCACAATACCTTGGATGGCTGTAGAAAAATCCTAGTTCGGACAACAGTCTGAAAAAGTTCCATGTTGGCCAATTGTCAGGAGGGGAGGGTCTTTCCAGCTGGCAGCTGGCATTGGGACGTCAGGATGTCAGTGTTCAGAGTAGATGGCCCAGAGTGGTAAGGAAATAGTGTGTTGGGGCATGGTGGGCTATCTTGGGGGGACATGTCAAAGTGGCAGTTTTGACTGGAAAAAGGAAAGAGTCCTGGGGGCTTTGGCCTTTAAGAACAAAAGAGTTAAGCTGGCTGTGATGGCACATGGCTTTAGTCCCAGCCCTTGGGAGGCAGAAGCAGGATCTATATGAATTCAAGGCCGGCCTGGTCTAAAGAGCAAGTTCCAGGACATTCAGGACTGTACAGAGAACTCTTGTCTCAAAAAACATCATCATCATCATCATCATCATCATCATCATCATCATCATCATCTTCAACAACAACAACAACAACAATTTTCTAACAAGTGTTAGAGGGGATAGATAGTTAGATAGATAGTTAGATAGATAGATAGATAGATAGATAGATAGATTGATTGATTGATTGATATCCCTGGACCTGTGAAAGGATAAGGTTGCAAGCTAGGAATCCCCCGTGCCTGAGTCCTCAAAGGAGCAGAGGTTTGGTCCATTCTTTCCTCCAGAGTCCGGCTGCGAGCCTCAGGCTGGGAGTGTCCCTGGCATCTTTTCCCGTCTCCCTCTGCGGAGTGGCTATGGCAAGGACAAGCGCGGCTGGGGGCTGGCGGAATCACCGCGGGGGCTGCGGAACTCCTGCCTGGGGGGCACTTAGGTCTCCAACACCTAATGCCAGTGGGGAAGGGTGGGCTCCACCCTGTGTGTGGCGGCCACGTAAGCGGAAATGACTTAACTATTTCTTCCGGCCTCTGTGAGAGGCTGATAGGTTCTCAGAGAGCACGGGTTCAGATGGTTTGAACTGATTGGCTTAGAAGCTTGTGGTGGGCGGGTTCTGTCATAAGTCTATAAAAAGCCAATCCAATTCTGCCCGAGGGGCTCACTTCTTTTACCCTGCATGGTAAGACTGTGACCCCCAGAGCTCTGGAAATTATAATCCCTCTTGCAAATTGCATCAAGATTGTTTCTCGTGTGTGATTGGGGTGCCGGCTTCCGAGGCGTGGGGTGCGGGGGTACCCCCGCTTTTCTTTCGGGTCTTACACCTGCAGCTAGAGGCAGGGAAGGTGTATTAGAAAGGCGTTCAGGAGAGATGCCTCAGCGGTTAAGAGCACTGAGTTCAAATCCCAGTAACCACACAGTGGCTCACAACCATCTGTAATGAGATCTGACTCCCTCTTATGGAGTCTCTGAAGACAGCTACAGTGTACTTACATATAATAAAATAAATAAATCTGTTTTTTTTTAAAAAGGTATTCATTTTACGAAGATGTCCACAGCTATTAAAATCATCCATAGGGCTTCTACAGTGGGACCTGTCACTCATCTACCCAGCCTGTGTCCTTAACCCTTTGAATCTCCAAGTTGACTCCCTTGAATGTGATAGACATGAATTTATCCTTGAGCCTGGTGACTGCCCTTAATTGTCTTGATGGTTTCCTCTTTTGACTCTTGTTCCTTTATGCTCCCTTAGTGTTGGAGAGTCAAAGAGACTCACAAGTAGAAGACAGTTTTGTTGGAGTTTGAGAGAAGTAAACAACAAAATAGGCAAGCTGGAGAGATCTAATTAGCTGCCCTGAGGAGGGAGATTTAAAAAAGAGTTACCGGCCAAGGTGACAGACAGACCTAGCAATAAAGTCTTTGAAAAGCTACATTGTTGTTGTTGTTGTTGGTGGTGGTGGTGGTGGCCGGCTGCGATGATGATGGATGTGTGTGTGTGTGTGTGTGTGTATGTGTGTGTGTGTGAATTCAGAGAGAAAAAATAACAGAGCCTTGAGTGTCAGGGCAGGCACACTAGGATTTGAGCTGGTGTCAAAAAAAAAATGGAGAGGGATATTTCAGGGGAAAGACAGTAAAGGTACACTTCATGAATTAGGACTCAGGAGCTAGTAGGTTCAAAGAGCGGGCCTTGAGGGAGGGGCTGCTGGGCGGGACTACCTGTCTCTTTAGAAGGCTAGTTCTGACTTCCTGCTTCTTATCAGTCTTCAGCTTTCTTTTCCCCTCTTGGCTCAAGGCTGTAAAAATAGGTTCCCTCCTTACCCTAGGAGGTCTTTGTCTTTGTTTAGGCAAGGAAGCTCCCCGCCGTCTTCATCAAAGGGTGTTGTCAACCACTGACCTAATCAAATCAAAGTCTTTATTCAAATCTCTCTCTTTCCTCCCACTCTTCTCCTCCCGCATTCTTCCTCCCCTTTCTGCCCCCGCTCCTCATCCTCTTGTTCCTCTATAGCCCTGGCTGGCATAGTACTCAGAGATCCCCTGCCTCTGTCTCCCCACTGCTAGCATTACTAAAGGAAGGGGTTACTACTCCCGATCGGGATAGTCCTCTCTTAAAGGCGGCTTTGTCCTCTTTGACCTGAGGCAACTGGCATAGATCCTTTTGTCTCAAACAGGGCTTGGGAAGCAACTGGCTGCTGGTAGTCCTATTTCTATCCTTCTCTCCCTACCTAGCATTCCCAGTCCTTAGGGTAGGGACACACCATCTCAGAATGCAGCCTCAGCCGGTGAAAAATCCAAGCCCCACAGAAGAGCTTCCCTTGAGTGCTGGCTGAGCCCCCTGTCAACAGCCAGCATCAACTACAGGACTCAGAAGTGAGTCATCTTGGCTGCCCAGCCCTGTGCAGCCTGCAGATGACTGTCGCTGTCACTCCTCGGAAGACGACCACAAGCAAGAACGATCTAGCAGAGGCTATTCAATTCATCGAACCTAAAAGAGAGTAATAATTTTTTTTTAAGTCACCAAGTTCTTTGATGGCTTATTACACAAGATGCTGCGGGGGGGGGGGGGGAAAAAAACAAGACAAAGACCATCAAAGATTAGAGAGCTGGACTGCTTGAGGGCACCCACTGGGATAGCAGTAAGGAAATTGAGGGAAGCTCCAAGGAGATTCTGGCTTCCCTTCATAAGAATGCCAGCAACATGGGCCATCAAGATGGCTTAGTACTTGTTGCCAAGCCCCATGGTCTGAGTTTGATGCCTGGAACCCACAAAGTGGAAGGAGAGAACTGATTCCCAAATGTCTTCTGACCTACATCACAAGCAAGAACGAACACACACACACACACACACACACACACACACACACACACAGACACCATGGAGTATGTGCTGAGCCCATAAGTAAATAATGTAATTAGAAAGCAAGCAAGCAAAGAAACATCTGGCCCACAGATCTGAGATGCAGACTCCTCCATGGCTCATTCTGTAGCCATGGAAGCAACACCTAGCTCATTAAAGGGCTAGTTATTCACCTCGTAGTTCTGAAGTGGAGAGGATTCATTCCGCAAACCCAAGACTAGTGTATCATCAGGATCCCAACTGGGCTAGACATTTCATACTCATTTCAAGACCAAACTAGGCATTGTGAATGGTTGCATATAAATGCACGTAAGTATATATATTAGCTCCACACAAATCCGATGGAACTCAACCTCGCATATTCTAAGTGCTCAATATACATCCACTGTCATTTATATGTCAGTGTCTCTGATCTATTTCTCTGAGTAGCATTGCTATCCTGAGTGTAGCTTTTCAAAAGCTAACCAGATACAACTGTTTGGAAAGCCATTTGGCAACAAGCTTAAATATACCTAACTCATGAGTCAGCAGCTCTCTTCCCAGGGACGGACCCAACCGAAAGGGGTCCTTGACATCCACCAAAAGGCAAATCAGACAATGGTCACGGTGATTTATTTATAATGGTCCCAAGCTGGAAACAATCCAAATGCCCATCAAGGGTCCAGTGGGTAAGTAAATGGTGATGTATGTGCACAGTGGAATAGCACTCAGTCATTAACAAGGATGAACTCAATTTTGTGCAATAGGATGGCTAGACCTGGCAGACAAGAAAGCCACAGAGCAAAGAGGATGTGCTGCCAGTCCATTCATAAAAGCAGGTCCAACTGACCTAAGGTGATGGAGGCTAGAATCACTGGGGGTGCTGACTGAGAAGGGCCAAGAAGGAACCTTCTGGTCTATCGGCAATGTTCTATTTCTTGACCTGGGTGGTAACGATAGATACAGATGTATTTACACCTAAAAAGTTGATCGAGCAGCGCGCTAAAGGTGAGGTCATCTCACTGTAGGCAAGCTGTTGGAGCCCATTAAAGGCTACCCCGAAGTACCGTGTCATGACAAGCAGAATACTTGAAACTAAAGTGAAAGGGGCAAAGGGAGTGCCTCAAAGAGCCGAGGAGGCATTTTTGTAGTACAGACGAGCATGCCTTTGAGAGTCAAAACACTGGACAAAACAATGGCTACCAGAGCCACCCTAGACCGATGGCCTTTGGGTCGTTTGTCTACAAATTTAAAAACTGAATTTCATAGATTGTGTGTGTGTGTGTGGCGGGGGTGAGTTTGGAATGGAGTTTTATTGTAGGCTAGGTGGGAGAGGAAGAAAGAAGGCGGAGCTCCTGAGTAGCAGGACAGTCCTAGAGAGGAAGGTCTTCCCCTCTGGGTTAATAAGGCTTATTTAAGCATGGGGGCGGGGTTTAAGGTGAACTACTCAGTCCAGTTGTCCCCACCCATGAGGTGTGAAGGTATCTCTCTGTTTGGGTCACATCCCATGGATGTGGGGCTCACTCAGGTTGTGTAAAAGGAGACGAAACAGTATAAGAAGCCAGAACTCCCCCCCCCCCCCGCTGGCATTTTTGGCCACTCGCCAGGGCAGAATCTAACCAAGAACAGAGTGGAGTGTCTCAACCGCCTGGGCAGTGTCCTGTCTCCGTTCTCATGAAGAAGCTATTGGAGGGGCTTAGAGGCCACGGGAGCAGCATCTCTCTCACCTTCTCTAGTCTGCCATTCTCCTGTCCATGTTGTCCCCTGAAGAAAGTTCCAGAATTCTTTTGTAAGGAAGGCCACAGAAACTAAACCCCCTTCTCTGTCAAACTAAAATTCCCCGGGGGAAAGGGAACTTGGCCCCTTCTTCCCTAAAGCTCCTCGTCCCAGAAAAATCTCACCCAACCTCGGGGCAGAGAATGCTAGAAAGGCAGGAAGAATCCCACCCGGCAGGCTGGCTGGCTTCCGTCTCAGCTGATTATTAGGACAGTCCAATCACATCTCCACAAGACTGTCCATTCTTCACCCAAATATAAAGGATTTCTCTGGGAATTTAGCCTTCAATCTGAAGGCTCTTGTGTCACGTAAAACGTCAATTAACCAAATTTGTTATGCTTTTTCTCTTCTCCCCACGCAGTTGTTTGTTCTAGGGATACCACAGTGACCCTCAGGATGGCTTTAAGAGTCACCACCGCTCACTCCTTTCACTCACGCCTACAAAGTCATACCTTAATAAAAACGTAAATAGAAAGCAAACCTCTTCCAACTGCTTACTTCGGAGAGAATTGCCTTGAGAACCCAAGGGAAGGGTTCTAGATTAGGGAGTCTTCAGAAGAAACTGCCCATTTCCTCTGAGAGGTGACTGTCTCTCTTCAGGCAAATGACACCGGAATGCCCCCGGGGACTGCCCTCAGCTGCTGATGGTTCCCTAAGGTCGTGCTGGGGCCAGAATGGGGCTTTCCCCAAAGACCCACAAGTCCCTAAGGCCTTTCCTTTTCCTGCATTCCAAGTCTGAAAGCTGGCCGCAAGCCCACCTGTTCACAGGACGCTTCCGTGACCTGGGAGTCTCACATAGGCATGAGTGGGTTGGAACTGGGCTTACTGGAGGCAGTAAAACTGGATGGAGCAAAGGCCACAGGGCCAGTTTGCTGGCCTTCCTGACAGTTTGGGCTGGGCCACAGGAGGAGTCACTATCCTGGGGCAGTGGGACCTATGGTCAGTTGTTGCTGCTGGGTGGGCTTCTCGGAGGAAGCGGATAACTTAGCTGGGAGACCGGCTTCCCTGTGTCTCTCCATCTCTGTCAACCCTTTCTTTAAAGCTTGGCGGGCTTCTGTTAACATCTTGCTGGCCTTGGAGAGGGGGTTAAACACCAGAAACCCCGCTCTCCACACCTCCCCAGCAAGAAGTCCCCCACCGCACTCTTTGATACAGACAAGTCTGCCCGCCAGGCTGTCGCCCGGGCCCGCCAAGCGCGGCGGATTCTGATCCAGTGTCATTAATTTCGAAACCCGCGTGGGTTTCATCAGCATCGACCAGGAGCCGGGTTCGCTGCTGCCTCCTCATCTTCCCTCCCCACCAGCGACTGTGCCCTCAGGAAAGAAGGGGACGGGTGGGAGACCCCAGTTCCCCAAGCAGCGCTATTAAGCGTCCCCCCCACCCCCCCAAGAGACCTCCTCCCCTCTGCCTGGAGCGTTGAGTCCTTGGCACTTCTCCGGGGACAACAGGGCAGCCCGGAGGGCAGCCGGAGGCCTTGGCACGGCCGCAGGGTAATTGGAGAACCTCGGAGGCCGGATGGGGGTGGGGATGTACCCTGGGGCTGCGGGTCCCGACCGAGACCTTGGAGAGGGTTGGCCGGGCATCGCGGGGCCATTCGGGGCTCGGCCGCTCCGCACCCTCCCCGCGGCTCCGCCCGCTCATTAGAGGAGGCCTGGCCGGCCGGTTCGCCTCCTCCGGCCGCCAATTACCCGCCCTGCTGGCTCCGAGAGCGCCGCGGGGCCAGACAAAGGCTCGGGCCGCGGGCGGGCGGGGGAGGAGGGCGGGGGAGGGGCGGGGAGGGGAGGGAGCCCGGGGCGCCCGCGCCTGCAGAGCCGCGGCGGCGGCGAGATAAGGGCTGCTGGGGCGTCGCGCTCCAAATGGAAATGAATCCAGCGAGCGGGCGCGGCGGGCGAGCCCGGCAGCCCGCCCTCCCCTTCGCCCCCGCGGTTTTAGCTCCACGACCCCAACAAGTCTAGAGACTCAGCCACCCTCGGCACCCGGAGTGCCAGCCGCCCCCTTCCTCCCTGAGCTGTTGCTGCTCTTTGAGAAAGTGCTGGAGCGAGGGCACGCCACGTGCCTCCCTCTCCATCGCTCCGGAAACCTCACCGGGAGGGCTGTGCGTAGCTCGGTGAGGCTAACCAAAGCCTTCTAGGCTTGCTTACCACACCCCTCCTCGCCAGGGCCAGTCCAGGCTACGAGCCCTTCCCAGGCACTGTCATGTTGGGAATTTGTGGGGAGGGGGTTGACGACCACTTCTCTCCGTTTGATGACCAGAAATCTCGCCCCCCACCCCCGGTCCCCGCTTTTCTTCCTTTTTAATATTTGCAAAATGAGGCTTTGAGAGGCGATTTTTTTTTCCCTCAAATCCACGGGTTAGTGGCAGCATCTAGGCCTTCGTTCGTAGCCTTCTAACATTTTCAATATCCTGACTTTTCCAGGGGGGAAAGAAAAACACAACCCACGTAAATCTTCACTGTGATATTTCCAGCTGTCCTTTGCAGAGCCTTTCTCACTGGAGTGGCTTTTCGTGGGAGGGTAAACAGGCTAGGACCTCCCAGCTAGTCACAATGACTTCCGCAGAGGACCTTTAGTTCCTCAGGTTGCCTTCTGAAAACCATGGATACTTGTTCATTAGCTAAATACAAGACTATTAGGCTGGATGTAAGCTTTGGTTTCCAGAATCGCTGTGTGTGTGTGTGGGGGGGTGACGCGGGGGGGGGGCAGGTTTGGAGCCTGAGTCTGTCATGTGCCCTTCCTTAGTTCTTCCGTCTTGGGGGTGGACTGGGGAGGGGTGAGGCTAGGAGCCTCCTGGGGTGCCACAGGGAATTTCCTATTGTTCTTTGGTGACATCTGTCTCCCTGGCTGTCAAAGGCTTTAAGAGGCAGCTTCCTTTTCAGTCTAGCACAGGGACAGTACGGTGCTGGAACAGCCCTGGTAAGGGTCAGGGAGACTCGCGCCTCAGGGCACGCCTGTGGGATGAAATGTAGACCGTCCCCAAATGAAGACAAATGGCCCTCAATAAAGTGCTGTCCCCAAGGGTCCTCCTTGCTGTCTGCTGTCAGCAAGGTTTAGGGCTCCTGAGGTCAAGGTCTTCCTCCTAGCCCCTCCCCCCCCCCAGGCTACTTAGTTTCACACAGAGAATAGCCAGTAGGGGCCCTGGCCTCCTCCTCCTGCCTCTGAGACCAGGCACTAAGCCAGAGACAGAGGGAGCTAGCCAGAGAAGCTTGATGCAAATCATTCTGTCCTCCCTTTCTGGGGAAGCACCACCAGGAGCCAGGCCATGTGTCTGCTGGGAGAGAGGAACCCTCCTTCATGTGCATGTCTGGGAGAGCCCGCCTTACATCTCGGTTATCTTCCATTCACCCACCAAAAAGGCCCAGCCAACAGCCTCAACTCCAAGTGCCCCTTCCTCAAAAAAAAATTAAGAGCAGGTATAGTCAGAGGGGATTCAGGACCCCTAGCTGTGTCTGCTCCCTTCTTGTTGGTCAGGGTCAGTGGGGGTGACAGCTATCCAAAGTGACTAGTTTTGACAGAATGAATTAGGTAGCTAGTTGGCGACCTATTCGTGAACTGGAGACATTTCACCCTTAAATAGCCTTTCTGTGGAGGCTCCAAACATCTCTTCCATGGTTTCATTGTTTTTGTAGTAAGCTCCGGCCTCCCCTCTGCTCCTGTTTTCAAATGCTTCTTACATCTTAATTTTTGTAAATCATGCCCCCCCCCCGCACTTACTCCCCCCCCCCCCGCAGGTTTTGGGACAGCAAAGGAGGGGTGGCTGCAAGTATGGAAAAGATAGCATTCTCCCCTTCCCTCCCCAACCCCCTCAGCTGCCATTTGCCTGGAAGGGACTTTGAGGGAATCATCCAAGGAGCCTGTTGTTAAATCTCCCAGAAGGGTAGAATGGGCCAGCCTGGGCCTCAGCATCCCAGATGAGGCCCTCAGGAAATTGGAAGCAGCTTCCACAACCTTGTCCTTGAGGATGAGCCCCTGTGCGCGACAGTGGTGGGAACAGCAGCCGATGAAGGTCCCGTCCTCCATGCACACCCCGAGAGACAGGTAAGCGGATACCCCGAGCAGCACACATCACACATCACACATCGTTGCTTAAACTAAGGGCTCCTGAGCTGGAGAACACGAGGCTGCCCTCTTGCCCGCTCTACCTCAGATTTCCCTTGGGAACTAGGGGAAGACATGGAGTCATGTCAGGCTAGGGATGCATCCTTTTCTGAAGTCTGTTGGGATGCCCCTGGCCACCCCAGACTGTAGCTCCTTGCAGTTGCCCCGGAATCGTCCTGGCTGGATACCCTTAGGCCAGGTGCTGAACTGTAAGCCTCCATTTTCCTAAGTCCCAGCATCCCCTGTGCGGTTGTTCGATGAAACAAGGCAATGCCCCTCCCCTCCGCTCCCTTCCGCACACACCCTTGACATAGGGTTTTTGCTAGGTAGCTCTGGCGGGCCTGTAGTTTGCTCTGTGGACCAGGCCTGTCTTGAGTTCCCTGCGATCCACCTGCCTCTGCCTCCTTATTGCCGGGATCAAACACATGCGTACCTGGCTTTTCTCTGTCTTTTTTTTTTTTTAAATAAAGTTCTCATTGTTCTTCTGAACTCAGTGCAGTATATTTGGTTGTAGAGGGAAAGCAGAGAGTTTGAGTTCAGTAGTGCAAGGGATGATGGCTATTACAGAAACCAGTCATACTAGGTCTTGCCGCTAAGGTGACGTCATCAGGACACTGGCTGCAGAAGTCAAGGGGGCTCTGAGAAGCCACTAAAATGAGGCCATCTAGAGATGTCCTACTGACCACCCTAGGCCTGGAGAATCCAGAGAAGAGACAATGTCTCTGGGACCCTCCCCTCCCCCTCTAGTGTGGAAGAGAAGGCTGTCTGAAGAGAGCTAAAACCACAGAGTAATCATCACTGTTGCTGGGTAGCTTTTGAGAAAACAGTGAGAAAGGAAGACGTACCCTGTCCTTTCCAGCCTCCTGTTCTCTCATCTGCCTGGACCTCCCGATGCTCAAACCCCCTAGAAGTAAGGGTAAGGAGCTGGAGATACCCTGAGGCCTTGCACTCTGGAGTCTGGCAGTGGAACAAGCTTTGGTGTGACCTGTGGAAGGAGCAGGTCTTCGTGCAAGTCTGCTGCTATAGCCCAAACTAGGCAACCGAAGGCCTCTGTGCGTGATGTCAAGCAGAGTTCAGCCTAACAATAAGGTGACAGGATTTCTATATTTATCCTGGAGTCTCAAGGAACGCCCTTTAGCCTGTAGAATGCTGCGTTCGCATCTCTCCTCTCCCGATTAGCTCTTCCTGACCAGGAAGTCACAAAGGCCACCTTGGTTACCAAGGTGGCTACAATTGGGCTGTGTGTCCCAGGTCATGATGCAGTGTTTTCACTATCAAGCTACTGCTTCCAGGGAACATGGGGGGGGGAATCAGGAGGGGGCCAGTGACTTGGCTTTGTTGATAAGGGAGCTTGCCACTTAGCTTGCAAAGCTAAGTTCAGTCCCCAGAACCCATATGGTAGAAGGAAGGGACAAATTGCCTGCAAGTCGTCCTCTGACCTCTGCCTGTCCTCTGTGGCACGCGTGCACACACAACGAATAAATAAAAGAAAAATCATTTGAAACAGTCAGTGGATACGGGGCAGTGGGGGAGAAGAAAGACTTAAGATAACGTCTGAGGACCCACCCTGAGACATTCTGGAGAGGGACACTGAATTCCAAACGTACCTTACACAGGGCTCAACTAGAGAAGACAGTTCTCTGTTTTTGTTTGTTTTTTGATTTTCTCTATATTGTCCAGGCTGTCCTGGAGCTCACTCTGGAGATCAGGCTGGCCTTGAACTCAGTAATCTGCCTGCCTCTGCCTCCCAAGTGCTAGGATTAAAGGCGTGCGCCGCCGCCGCCGCCGCCGCCGCCGCCGCCGCCGCCGCCGCCGCCACCACCACCACCCAGTCTGAGAAGACAGTTCTCTAAACTGTCATCATATGTGCTCCTTTTATTCACTGGGCCTTAATGGTTTTGTTTTTACCTAAATGTGTTGGTTTGTGTTGTATGAGCTCTCACTATGCCTCTCAGGCTGGGCTTGAATCCATGGGTGCTGGGATTAGAGGTATGTGTGCCGCCACACCTGGATCAAGGCCTCACTTACTGGAAACCTCACCTATCAAAGGCCTCTGAGAAATCGGGGTAACTTGTTTGAAGTCTGTTCCAGTTTCGTCTGTGTTACTCTGACAAAACATCTTGACCAAAAGCCGATTAGGGGAGGATCTACTCAGCTCACGATTCTAGGCTTACAGTCTATCCCTTTGGGGAAATCCAGGTAGGAATTCAAGCAGCGAATCATGGGATGCCCACAGCCAACAATGAAGAGAGAAGAAAGGCATCCTCACTTGCTTATGCTCAACGAACGAGCTTTCCCACTCCTCCATCAGTTAGGGACCAGACTAGAAAATGGTTTTGGCCACGGTGCCCAATCAAGACAATGGCCGACAGACATGCCTACAGGCCAGCCTGACTGAGGTGATTCCTCCACAGAGACTCTCTTCCTTTCCTGAATGGTTCTAGACTGTGGCAAGTTGACATTTAAAATTAACGATCACAGAGCCCAAATAAAAGGGAAACCAAAAGGTGTCTTTCTCTATGTCCTAAATTCATGCGTTTTCTTATTGAACGTCCTTTAGTGCGGTACAATTCCTGGCTTATTGCTTTAGCTTGATGTGAACGTACAGAGTGATTGGTGACATTTGAATGTTGATGGTTGTCTTGGGAACGTATGGGGCGTCTGGCTTTGAGAATCTTCTCTTTCTACACCAGGGTGACACATGGCAGGGCCGAGTGAGCAGTTATTAGTGGCTTGATTATTTTTGTTTGGTCCCCAGTAGTTTACACATTTGAACCGTATTTGGAATTTGGGCAGGAGAGACAATAATTGGCAGAAGGGACAAGAGACAAAGGAAAAAGAACAAGTGACAGGATTCAGAGCTCCTGGGACAGATCCCAGCCCCCACTCCCAAGGCATTTGCTCCTGGGTCCTAGAAAGGAAGAAAAAGGCCAGCCAGATTTCTTCCCGTTCCTTATGGTTGAAGGAACTGACTGAGAGAGAAGTTTGCCACAAAAAAAATGACTACATAAACAACTTTCCAGGGGGCCTATTTAAAATGCTCGGGGGAATAGATTGTTGTAGAGCTTTTAAAAAACACCATTTACATACAATTAATATGTTGATTGCACAGCATTCTTATTAATTCATTATAGCAAGGACTTCGAAATAGCAAAACAGCCTTTCAATACTTAGTTTGTGATATAACATGAGGCAATTACATACATAATCATTGCATATGTTGGTGTGTGTGTGTGTGTGTGTGTGTGTGTGTATGTGTGAAAATTTAGAATCTCATCATTTCTGAGGAATCATACTATGCTTATACTAATACACACTATACCAGCACAAAGAAGATTGTATTTTATATCCTTTTAACCCTTGTCTCCTGGTTTGTTATACTGTGATAACAAATAATAATTCATTGCATGAGATTGTATTGTTTGGCAGTAGACACCTTGCTTTAGCTGGGGAGAGGAAGGGGGAAGGGCAGTAGTTAGTAGGGACCTACAGAAGATCAGATCCTCATGAGGGACACCCGGAAGGTGACTTGGCCTTTGGTTAAAGCAAATATGACTGTTAGTCTTCATGATTCTGTGGCTTGATTGGGGGATGACCTGGTTATCTGCTGTGGCTGGGCTAGATGGGACTCCTGCATCTACAATAGCTTTTTACATACCTGGCTCTCTGGTAGGGATGGCTGGAAGGCTTTGGCCTTCTGAATGGTCTCTTCATGGAGTGGGCTTGGAAGTCTTTGGGGGTGTGTCTTCACGTGGCTAGCTTGGGCTATTTTGCACTGTAGTAGGAGTCCGGGAGTGAGTGTTCTAAGAGAGCAAAGTACACATGCTTATCCAGTCTCTGCCGATGTCATTCTTGCTAAAGTTCCACTGGACAAAGAAGTCTCAAGGCTAGCCCCAGCCACAGCATGGGACTAATTCCAAACAACAGTGAGTACCGGGCTATGTGCTTTGGCTGAGAGTGACCAAAAGAACCTTCTGTGGACTAGAGATTTTGTTGCTTTAATTTTTCTTTTTTTGAGACACGGTTTCATTAATATATACCAGACAGGCCTTGAATTTACTATGCCCAGGCTGGCATTGAACTTGCAGCAATTCTCCTGTTTCAGCTTTCAAAGTGAGGTGCTCACAGGAGTGAGCCAATATGCCCAGCTCTCTGGAAATTCTAAGTCTCACCAATATTGTTTTCCTATTTTCTCGTCCTTTCGTTTTCCTACTCCCTCATGTCCCCATCAGAGGCAGGTGTTAGGAACAAGGATAACTCAGTGTCCAGTGTTCAATGGCGGTGCTGTGGCCACCCCCTCCCTCTCTTTGCACGTGGGACAGGCTGGCCTTACTTCTGACTTCACCGACCCCATGAAATGTGAAGAGTTACACAGCAGAGGCAGGATGGATTTTTTTTTTCTTTTTAAGATCCCAAGTCAGATATTTTAGTATTTCACTGAACTCCTGCAGAAAGCCCTTCATTATGGGATGGAAATGCCTAAAAAATGGCCTTCTAATTAATGTGAAATGAGAGAGTGCCCCTCAGAGCAAGAGGGACTTGGCAGCTGTGAGGGTGATGTCACTATGCCAGCGCTTCCTGGGCGGGGTGACTGGATGGGGGCCCCCCTGATCCTAGGATATATTTGCCGCATGGAGTCCGTTCAGCATAAATCCTGCCACGGAGCTGGGCTGGAGACAGCAAATTGAGAACCTTCCACAGCTCGCTGAGTTACTGCTTCCCAGAAATTGCTGAAGCTATTGATCTTGATCTTTGTAAATCATTAAATGATTCTGGCATTCAGGCACATGGGAGCTCTGGGTATGGTGACCTGCAGGGAGCCAGACCTGTTTCAGCCGCAGCTCTTGGGCACACCGTCTCACTGGGCTCTGACTCAGCCACGTGGGCAGCAGCACAGTGACCTTTACACTGGTGTGCGAGCCTGCTCCTAAATAAGACACAAAGTAGCTTGCTTGGCAGCCGCCCCGTGTTCTCCAACACTCTCAGCAGAGCGACGCGTTTCCCAGAGGCCTTGAAAGCAACTCAGATCCTGCCAGGAGAGCCTGGGAGAGTTACTGGATTATTTACATCTGTCTTCTTGGTTGTTTCTCATACTGAGCAAAGAGCTTGGCAGTTGTCTTTGGGTAAAAGGAATTAAAAAGCTTGCTTCAGGCTTGCTGCACTGGATGCGAGTCACAGTGACACTACGTAGTATTTATTGAGTGCTTAACTGTTGCTCAACCATGTACTCAACAGTAGAAATTTTTTGCATGCAGATCTGACAGCAGACCTATAAAGGAGATTCTATTATTATCCCCCGTTTGCAGACTGCAGAAGATAAGTACTAGGTCCCCCAACTAGCTGCTGCCAAAAGATTTGCTGTCCTCTTGCCTGTATGGCTCAGTTCAGTCCATCTTATGAGACTTGGCTTAATCAATATTGGTCACATGCCCAAAATAAGTCTAGCGTCAGAGGAAGGCGGGGCTACAGGACGAAGACAATTGGGCATTTTGAATTCAGTACTGCTGTGTAGCTAGGGGGAAATACTTCCTCAAGCCTCAGTTTCCTAGTTTGTAAAGTGTGAAGTGGTGACAGTGCGTCTTTATTAAGGAGTGCCGCGGACTAAGAATTTGTCATCACGTCAACGGCAAGTCATAGTATGTTCAAGCGGGATGGTTAAGAGTGGCGAGTGAGAGCTAGTGGGAATGAGTCACAAAGGGACTTGGCGACAGTCATGGGGCAGGGGTTGGAGCGGGGTGAAGGTGGGGAATGACACTCATCGGATTGGAGACCTGGCAGAGAGACATCAGAAGTTGGGGAGGGAGGACCAGGGGAGATGCGGGGAGATCAGCGGCATGTCTTTTCTGCTGATGTTTGGGAACCTGCCTCTGAAGACAGTCCTCCTGGGGTGCTCCCGAGGTCCCCGAGCAGTCCTTCTCTACTTGGCTCTTCACCATGGGCAACAAAAGCATGTGCCTTTGAATAGCTTCGGGGGAAGTCTGGTAGGAGCTTCATTCTCAGACCTGGCAGTTGGCTTGCTGCCATCCATGCGGACACCTTGTCCAGGACACGCCCTGAAGTATAAGATCGATGTGTCCCTCCCAAGGTGTCTTTGGGCCATAGCTACTTGAAGATCCTGGAGTCATATTTCCTCCTAGAGTTGCTTGGCTGGACACATGCCTACTCTGGGATGGGCAGTAGGGGCTTGGCTCTCTGGAGCATGGACTAGGGGTGGCTATGCTGTGGCTTCTTCATGGACCCTCAATGCCTCCTGAGGGAAAACTATGAGGATCTCTTATGGGTAGCAATGATAGAAACACCACTCCAATCAGCTGGAACACAAAGTAGAATTGGTGTAGGGACCTAAAGTATCTAGCCAATAGCTTCTGGCATAGGTGGACCCAGGTCCACTGGGGTCTAAAGTCAAACAATAACTTTAGGGGCCATCACTCATTTCTTAGCAAGCTTCAGGTGATAATGTACGGATAACCACTGGCTGTTACAGCTCTCAAACTACAGTAGTGAAAACAGAGCTCTTACCTCTGGGAGAGAAGTCTCAAGAAGGGCTCTGATTGGTCAAGCTAGAGGTATTGGAGAAAACTGATTGGCCAGCAAGGACTGGGCGATAGTTTTATGGATGGGGATGCTCGTTCTCCAAGACTCAGACTTTTGAAAAAGGCTAGCTATAGGAAAAAGATGCTTTCACTAGAAGATGGGGTACGTTAAAGACAATGGGGAGTCTTAGTCGCTGCCACCAGTTATGGGTCGAACATTTCTAAACTATTAGCCAAAGGGCATTCCTAAAGCAGCTCCAGCAAGCACACTTGCTTTCTAGGCTGTCTTAGAGATGCCCAGGGCAGCCAGCCAAAAGGCCTGGTTCCTCTCTCACCCCTCTCACCCCCTCTGTGCCCAGCTGCGGCCATTTAGTCGGGCCCTTTGGCTCTAGGAACAAGGGCCCTCCTTTTGACTGGCTACAGTGTTCAGGACAGCCTCGTGCTCAGCCAGAGGGCTATGCCTTGTCCAGATGTCCAGAGGGGCTGGTTTCATGTGTCTGACAAGGCCTTCTTTCTCAGCAGGAGGATCTGAAGGAGGGCGATGTCTGCATCCTGGGCACGGGGTGATAAATGCCCCCTGTGGAATGCAGAGATGAATTCTCAAAAAAAAAAAGGGAGGGGGAGGCTTTCATCGTCATTGCAAAAGCCACAGACAAGGGAGTTTTCTCATCTCAAAGTCAGGATGGGGGTGGGAGAGGGATGTTGGGGGAACAGTGAGGAGGAGGCTACTGGCTACCCAGACACTTGACTGTGAAACCTCTGTGTAAGGCCCAGCAGAGCAGAGACCTCTTCTCCTCTGGAGTAGCCCAGGACCCAAGGCCATGGCAGCCTGAACTCAGCCTCCTGCTGTGTGGCAGGGACTGTGTGTTACCAGCTCTGGAGAATGGGGGCTGTGTTGGCCTCATTCTGCTCCCTCCCCCCCCCCCAGCACCACCCCAGAGCTGCCCCCACACAAATGGCATTGTACAGTCAGAGACAAAAAAACGTCTGTTCATTCCCCATCCGTGCATGAGGACAAAAAGCCGAGTGTGGCTCCCTCTGCTCCACTTTAGGAAGGATGGAGCTGTGGGGGACAAAGAAGGCTGGGAACTCGGGGGCAAGGCAGGGATGGCTGGAGGACATAAACTGACTCTGGCCACATGATGAGAATTTGTGACCCAGATATACCCAGTAAGGAGGGCAGTCCCTTTGGTGGCCCTTGACCTTCTTTCAAAGACAGTTCGCCTGGGATAAAGACTGATAACCATACCCTTGCCAGTTTCTCTGATGCATCCATCCCCCTGGGCAGGGTCCCATGGCCTTAAGAAGTCTCCAGACATCTTTATTTCCTCAAGTGGAGTTTGTGGGGTCATTCCATTGCGGCTAGTTAAGTGTGAGCTTGGGAAATCAGACAGACCTAGTTTCAAAACTCGGCCATGGTGCAGGCTCTAGGGCTGTTGGTTTGTCCATTGTCTTTCCTCATTTATAAAGTGCAAGTAACCATAACTTCTATAAGGTCGGGAGGAGCAAAGGATACAATCCTTTGTCATGAAAGCGTAGACAACCTATACAGTAAGTATTCTGTCTGCATTGCTGATTAACTGATTGGTAGCCGTGTTCACCATGTCTGCAGTTTTGAGGGGATGATGAGAATTCAGAGAGTTGTACCTTATGAATGAGTTGCGTTTCATACTTAACTGGGAAGCCTGTTTTCTGGACCCAAACATATAGTTTCCATAGAAACACTGCTAAGAAAAGCAGGTTGAAGTTTCCAGTTAACCCACAAAAGCCTATTCAACTGTCAGTTACCAGAAATAACCGAGTGGTAGCTTTAAAACAGAGCAGAAAATTCTTTAATGTCTCTTCCAATGGGAGGTGGACTCTGGGTCCCCTCCTTTTGAGTTCACTGGGCTTGTGGTTGCTTCAGTCCACAGGACATGTCAGAGGGGGCATAATGTGACTTAAGGCCGTGAGGTTTCTACCTTGCTTGTTGGATACTCATTCTTGAAGTCCAGAAAAGCTATGTAAGATTTGGGGATACTTGTAGGCCTTCCGGCTGAAGAGGTCATGGGGTTATATACGAGAGACATACATAGACACCACACACACACACACACACACACACACACACACACACACACACAGAGAGAGAGAGAGAGAGAGAGAGAGAGAGAGAGAGAGAGACCGACAGAGACAGAGAGAGACAGAGACAGAGGCAGAGGCAGAGAGAGAGAAGAGAGGCCTTATGCATCCATAGTCATTCAAGTCAGCCCTCACTTTTGAGTCTTCCCACCCAAGGCCCAGTCCCTGTGGAACAGGAACAAGACACCCCACTGTACCCTGACTGAATTCCCAACCTACAGACTACATAAGCTTAATGCAATGGTTACTATTATGGTGTGGGGTTATTTGTTACACAGCAGTAACTACATCAGCACCTGGTCTTTGTAACAAGGACGGCTGACAGTAACTAACGGCAGTGAGATCTTGGTATGTGCCTGGCGATGTGAGAAATGCTTGCTTCTTTTGTCTTAAAAATCAAAGTTATCCTTGCAAGGGCTCGTTTCCCGAACCTCTCCCTTTGTGCTGGTGAGCCAGTTACTTCAGATGTGAAGCTGAGCTCCCACGAATAGGATGAGACTCAGTCACCACCTACTTCCCGTATGGAAGAAGACATGGCATGTTACTCTCCAGGTTTGGGTTCTGGGTCACCCTTCTTACAGAAAGATTCACCTTGTTGAGCTCCTTTCACTTTCTGTGTGTGTTCCTTTGTGCAACATTGAGACCATTCATTGTTTCCCACAAGCCGGTGTGTGCTACACATGACTTCGGTGGATTGCCTCGGTCCATCCTCAAAAGTACCCTAAGAAACTGATAGTAAGGAGAGTCCTTAGGAACCAGTGACACAGGCAATAACTTTGAAGGAAGAAAGTTTCTTTTGGTTGAGTCCCAGGGCTTGAAGGAAGACAGGTTCTGTGGCTGGATCTAAGGAGGCACTTGGGGACTTTGCTGTGACTATGGATACCACTTCTAGACAAGTTGAAGGGTCGTTACAGATGTAAGTCATTGACTATTTTAATCTATTTACACTTCCAGACCAGTAGTCTTTCTTCAATTTTCTTGTTTCTGTTACAAAGTCTGGGGTGGCGTCAATCCAAATTTTACCTCATTTGCGGAATAATGAAAACAGAGGGTCTTTTCCTGTTTGTGATCAGTAGGCACATTCCCACCCCTTGAGTTTGACCTTGACCATGTGTTTTGCTTGGCCAATGGATGGGGTAGAAGATGTGTTCCGATGTGGAGCTGAGGCTTTAAGAGGCTTCATGAGATTCTGCTTGGTCTCTTGTGTTTCTACCTCCCCAAGAGAAGATGCTATCCAGTTTGCATGGTCCCATGGTCCTGTAGAGGTGTGGAGCCAATCTCAGTTGATCTTCAGCTTAATGAGTGGGACATAAATGCTCATTGGTGGGAGCTATGGTATGAGTTTTATATTGCTCCACAATGAATATTGCCTAATACATCAATACTACAGCTGATTTGCTGTCTGGAACAAATGGTGTGACAGTAGTAGGGAGGTCCCAATGTTTCACCACTGACTTTGTTTCCATCTTTTTCTTTTTTTTTTAACCCTGTCCCCAAGTCCATCTTTGCCTCCTAGTTGCTGGCCATACTGATGGAAGAACCCATTCCAGGCCAGGAGGGTGAGCCTTCCCTTGAATGCCTCTGGTGCATGACCTGTTCTCTAGGAGAACTGCTCCTTTACATCACACAGACTGGTTCAGACCACCCTCCAGTTGATGCCACCAGTTAGGACGCCGAACAAAGAAATATGTGCAGATCTGGTGTTCCTAATCACAAAGGAGCCACATCCCTGTGTGTAAAGAACTTAAAGTTTTGCCGAGGAGGCAAAATCAGCTCTTCTTCAGGTGGTCAGAGACTATTGGGAGTTGTCTTGATGCTATATTCTTTGTCGTTGTTGTTGTTGTCGTCGTCGTCATCGTCATCATCGTCATTGTTTTGTTTTAGTTTAGTTTTTCAAGAGAGAGGTTCTTTATGTATCTCTGGCTGTTGTGGAACTCTGTAGAGAAACCAGGATGGTGTTAAGCTCAGAGGTCCCCTTGCCTCTGTCTCCTGAGTGCTGGGACTTGATGCTACATTCAGTAGTCCTCAAATGGTCCACCCTAGCCTACATCCTAAAGACTGCTCTACAAAGGACAAAGCAGGTAGAGAACAATCACTGCCTGGGAGAAATCTGAGCCAAGCTTAATACCTAGCTGCCTTCACAGGTTCCTTTGGACTTCTGGGCAGGGAAGTTCCAAAGAAAAGAGAAGGTCCTGGAGAGGACCAGGGGAGGTGAGAATTGTTCCCACTCGCCTGCATGCCAAGCTTCCCTTTTCTTTCCTATGTCTGGTTGCCCATGAACCTCTGGCCCCTCCTGCCTCCCAGTTCAATTGTGGACCAGACAGCTGTAATCCGCACTGACCTCAGCCCTCCTTGGAGGAGTGTATGTGTGTCTCATGTCTATTTCTGGCAGTGTCAGTGTTCCTGCTGCCTGCCTTTTAAATAGATGCATGTTCAGCGACAGCTAATTTGGAATTTGTTTCTCTAAAAGCATTTAGAATTGTTTTTGCCTAATGCATCAGATTTAAATTCTGGGGCTAATTAATATAGAGGCACAAGGAAGAAAAGAGAAAGTTGCTCACCAGGCCTAGTGCAGATGAACTGGAATAACCCCCTCTCCAGCAGGTCCGATGCTTGCTGAGGCCATACATGGGGACCTGTCTTCCTCAGACATACCTTGGACTAAAAGATAATAGGTTTGTGTGTGTGTGTGTGTGTGTGTGTGTGTGTGTGTGTGTATGCTTTGTGTTTATGGATTGCATGTATTTTGTGTGTAGTGTTTATGGGTTCTATGTGCCTTGTTTGTGGGTCAAGTTTGTGCTATCTGCATGGTATTGTCTTGTGTGTTGTGCTTTGTTTATTATATATATCTACATGTTTGTATTGCATGTTATCTTTCTCTGTTATATATATTGTATGCCTTCTGTGTTTGTATTTTGTGTCATGTGTATTTTGTGTATTATATATGTAGATCATAGACTTGAAAGGAGCTTTTAAATATAAGAGGCACTGTAGGTTGGCTAGGAGTTTGCCATCTTTGGTGAAACACTAGGATGTTCTTTCTCCCTTATGTCAGGCCGAAATAGAAAAGAATAAGATAAGGTGAAGATAGGTGTAGAGTTCAAAGCTTGGATATTTTGGGACTTTGTAAATACTATGATATGAGTATTTGTGTTCCTTTCTATTTGTATGTAGGCATCTAAACCTCAAAATGATGGTATTAGCAGGTAGTGCCTTTGAATGGTGCCATTCTTTGGATGTGGCTTGTTCTCCAAGGACTCATATATTGGTCACATGGTCCCCAGTATAAAAATGTAAGAGATGATGGGCCCTTTAAGAGATGGGGTAAATGAGACGTAATTAGATCATTCAGGAGCATCATCTTCAGAAGAGATTAATGTAGTTCTTAAGATGGTCATCTTAGTTTCCATGATAAGGGCTTGTTTACAAACAAGGCCATTTCACATCGTCAGTCTCTTTTGCATGTGGCTTTTCTGCTCCTTGCTCTGCCACACTGTGATGCAATGGGAGAGCCCTCTCCAGGGGCCAAGCAGAATAGGGACACTAGATATTGGACTTTCATCAGTGGTCTCATATTTGTATGAGCAAATAGATTTATTTATAAGTACTCAGCTTCAGGTATTTTGCTAAGGCCACACACAATGGACCAATGTGTGTGATGTGCAGAAGCAGCTACAGGAGCCTTCAGGGGGGAAGGATTTATTAAGAATGGGCTCCTGGAGAAGACTGTGAGGGAGGAGAGAGAACCATGTACAGCGCCATCTCACTGCAGTTTTCAGCCTCTCCTGATCCTGAGGAGGAGTGGTGCGGTGTGAGTTCGACCTCTGACCCTGTCCCAAGTTGCGGCAGGGAGGCTGGCTTTTATACTACTCTCTTACCAGTTTTATGGAAGGTCTCCTTGGGGAGCATAAACTCCTAGGCAGCTCCAGCCCTACCCAAACTGCATAAGGCAGCTCCAGTAGGTTCAGGCCAGCTGGCTGAAGAGAATTGCAGGTGCAGGCTGTTTGCACCGAAGCACATAGCAGATGGGAAGGACACACAGAAGCCATCAATGGGAACTAAGGGAGGAGAAGTGGAGCCAAGCATGGACCATCTTTGCTACTCTGGCAGACTCACAGCACCCCAAGTATAGTTTTATATTTTTTATTGCTGCATAACAAATTGCTACAAATACAAAAGGTTACAATGCTTAAAATTTATTCTACTTTGATGGCGTTTTGGTCAATGACAGCCTGTTTGACAGTAGTCCCATAAGCGACACATGTCTATAATGGTAGCACCCTGGAATCTCAGTCTGGCTGTCTGAATGAGAATGGCCCCCATATGCTTGTATGTTTGAATGCTTGGTTCCCTAGTCAATGGAATTGGATGGCGCTATAGAAGATGGATTAAGAGAGGTGTGGTCTTGTTGGAGGAGGTGCTGGGGGTGGGCTTTGAGGTTTTGAATGGTTCTAGCTGTTCCCAGTGCCCTGTGTGTTTCCTGCTTGCTGTTTGAGATGCGGGATCTCAACTGTTCCAGCCGCAATGCCTTTGCTCCATCATCATAGACTCTACCTCTCAGGAACTGTAAACCTAATTAAATGATTTACGTTCTAAGTCGCCTTGGTTACAGTGTTTTATCACAGCAGTAGAAACACGGCTAAGACACTGAGGTAAGAGGATTGTGAATTTGAAACCAGCCTTGGCTCTACAGTGAGACTCTATCACAACGAAATGAACAAAGTAAAAGCTTATATTATACACGGATGTCACAGCCAGCTCAGTGCAATTATAGTATGTGATTGCACAAGGGACAAAATCATCAAGGAACATCTTTCTCAGTGTATACTTCTATTGATTGGTGGCACATAACTTTGCCTCACAGTGAAGTACTAGCCCAGCACACCTGGGTTTTCCATTCAGGGCCTCACCAGGAGTTGCCTAGGGATGAGGCTCTCTCACCTGACGATTGGGGTCCTTTTCCATGTTTCTTGCACTTAGAAGGATTGTGTATAGCCGGGCAGTGGTGGCGCACACCTGTAATCCCAGCACTTGGGAGGCAGGGGCAGGCAGATTTCTGAGTTCGAGGCCAGCCTGGTCTACAGAGTGAGTTCCAGGACAGCCAGGGCTACATAGAGAAACCCTGTCTCAAAAAACCAAAGAAGAAGAAGAAGAAGGAGGAGGAGGAGGAGGAGGAGGAGGAGGAGGAGGAGGAGGAGGAGGAGGATTGTGTATATTGGGTTTGGGTCGGGGCAAGACTGGCATGGCAAAGTTCTGTTTTCCTACAAGCTATTGGCTTAGGGATTGCTCTTAGCTTTCAGAAGCCACCAGCAGCCCTTTGTCGCATGACAGTTCACATAGATGTTTGTTTTCTAGACAAGCTGGAGCATTTCACTGTGTTCTCCTCTCTTATTACTTGTCAGAGAAAGGCCATGGCATCTAAAGGACCCAATGACTTTGGTCAAATACACCCAGAAGGAGTTTTCTGGTGCTGTATCCTTATGGTGGCTTGGATATGCTGTCCCCCATAGTCTGGGCATGTGAATACTGGGACCCCAAATCGGTGGACCAGGGAATGAAGCATTGCTGTGAAGTACATACCATGTTGGTGTTTGAAGAGTGTGGAAGGCTTTGGACCTTTGGACTAGAAAAGCAATTGAATACTTAACTTATAAGCAGAGCTTAATGGATGGTCCTAGTAGGAGCTGGGAATATGATGTTGAGAGAGTCGTGAACTTTGGAGGCCAGGCTCAGGAGGTTTCACTGGGGAACCGTATTAGCAACTGGGCTAGAGACCAATCTCATGTTTTGGCAAAATGGTGGCTGCTTTCTACCCTTGTCCTAAGAACTTGCCTGAGGCTAAATGGACAAGTACTGGACTATTTTCCATAGCCCGGGAGATTTCAAGACAGCCTAATAATATGCCTTTCATGCAGTTATTAGTAATTACTCACATGCAAGTTTACAATGAATAAGAACAAGGAGGCAGAAATAAATACAAAATGTACAGTGTGGAGAGGAAAAAGGACACTGGCGAGGTTAATGTTACTGCCAAGGCTTGTGCTGGAAGAGAGACTGAAACTATTAAGGGGATTGGAGCCATTAAGGAGAGGCCAAATCTGCCTTGGAATAAAAGGAAGGGGGCCCTCTGAGCAAGAGCCTACCTAGCCAAGCTTCCAACAAGTGAAAAGAAAGTGCTTGAGGAATTTTCTGCTCTCAAAAAGCAACAGCCAACAAAAGCTGCTGCAAATGTGATTCTAAAGGACGAGGTCCACTCCAAAAAATGGCGGCCTAACTTGTCAGTGTCCTCCAAGTGGTACTGGCTTTACAAGAATTATGATGGCCACACAGTTAAAGGGGTGGTAGAATCTTTCTCCAAGGTTTCACAGAGTCTCCGAGAGGTGTTTCTGCACGGAGGCCGTTGTGGAAAGCTGTGGAATTGAAGCCTGGATCGCATCCGAGGCCCCAAAATGTTAAAGACACCAGAGCCATGGGCTAGCTACCAAGGAGAGCTGCATGCAGGGAGTGGAACCAGCTTAAGAGAGAGAAAGCAGCAAGGCTGGAAAGGCAGAGGCAAACAAGCTGTTGGGCATCAGATATGGAGTTACAGGATTTGGACTTTGCCCTGCCGTGTTTCGGTTATGCTTTGTCCAGTATTTTCCCACTATGCCCCCTTTCCTCCCATCTGGAATGGTAATGTATATTCTCTGTCACTGTATGTTGGAAGTATGTAATTTGGTTTTTGCTTTTATAGGGGTTACAATTAAGAGATTGTCGAACGTTTCAGAAGAGACTTTGAATTTTTACACAGTATGGAGACTAAAAGACTATGGGGACTTTTGAAGTTGGACTTAGTGCACTTTGAATGTATAGACACATGAGTGCGGGGGGGGGGGTCAGGGAGAGGTATGTGGTACTTTGAATGAGATGGCCTCCATAGTCCAGGCATCTGAATACTCGGGGGGGGGGGCTAGCTGGTGCCTGTTTGGGGAAGATTAGAGGGTGTGGCTTGCTGGAGGAAGTATGTCACCAGGGGTGTGTTTTGAGGTTTCAAAAGACCAGCAGCCCCTTTGAGTTCTTTCTGCTTGCTGCTTGTGGCTGCTGTTGTGAGCTCTCAGCTGCTCTGGCCGCAGCTGCCATGGCTGACTGCTGCCGCTCTTTCCCACTGTGAAGGGGATAGATGCCCAAACCAACCCCTTCTTCTATAAGTTGCTTTGGTCATGGTGTTCTAGCACAGCAATAGAAAAGGAATGAAAACAGCTCACCGTGTGCGTAATTACGGGATCTACAGGATCTACATTTAATTGTATGCACAGGTTCAGTCCATACCCACCAGGAAAGGGACCATCTAGAAACATGAAGGATGTGGTAGGGAGTCTTAGAGCTCTTCCTGACAGACTCCACATCCTTGTAGATATATTCCAAAGCGAATCTAGCCAGCTGAGCGGCAGGATAGGGGGAGTCACCGCCCACCCAGGTGTTACTAGCTTCATGGGCATTGGAAACAAATCCCTGGACCTTGTCTTAAAACAGTGGCTCTCCCCTTAGACAGCCAGCTAATAATTGGCAGTTAGCTCTGGTGTCTGCTGTGTTTCCTGTGCCAATCTGTGAAAGACTGGCCAGTGAGATGCTGTCACTTGGGACTGGCTGCATCTCTCACTCTTCCTGGGTACCTCTGCACCCTGCAGGTTTTCATTTCCCCTTGTGTGTGCTGTTTCTTTGACCACTACCACAACTAACTATAGAAGTGAGAGGACACCTTCTGTACACCTCGACAGCGTTAGGAATTTGGACTTTGCCCTGCTGTGTTTCAGTTATGCTTTGTCCAGTATTTCCCCCACTATGCCTCCTTTCCTCCCTTCAGGAATGGTAATGTATATTCTGTGCCACTGTATGTTGGAAGTATGTAATTTGGTTTTTGCTTACTCAGCACCTTTCTCCCTGCATTCTTGCTGTTTGGCATGTGTTGGTCCCTCCTCCCCCCCCTGCCCCCCAGTATTCATGCAGCACCAGGTATCATAAGGAATGAACCCCCATATCTCAGTGGCTTCATGCATCCATTGTTGATTTCTAGTTCATAGAATTGTCTGATGTAGACCTTTCTGAGGGGTAGTGCCCTCTCATGTTGTGACTCAGGGATTCAAGGTTCTTCTAATTTGCTCTACCATCACCTAGCAACAGTGGTTCTCAAACTTTAGGGAGCACGGCATTGCTGTGAAACACTTACTGCATCAAGTTGCAGAGCTCTGCCCCCCCCCAGAACATTTGATTTAGGAAGTCTGGAGTGAGGTAGGATGCGCGTTTGTCAGCATTTGCTTTGAGAGGGAGCTTGTCGTGTAGTCCAGGCTGGCCTTGAACTCACAATTCCCTTTCTTCCTCCTCCCAAGTGCCAGCATTGTAGGTGTGTACACTGGCGCTCTAAACAGAGAACAGACATTGTGTCTCTGGGCCCACATTAACAACCACTGCTCCAGCACTTAGTTTTCACGTGTGAAAATGAAAGAGTAAGCACAGAGAAGGCAGTCACGTGTTCCTAAATGTAGAACTCTCTCTCTTTTGCTAGCTGAAAAGAATACGTGGCCATCTAGGAATACAAGAGTAACTGGAAATCTATGCAGGTCGGTGTGTCAATGTCAACTGTGTACTGTGCAAACAGAGGGACATGGATTTTGGTGGGGGCAGTTGGCTCCCTCTGTTCTACCTCCTGAGCTAGAGTTGCTGTGAGTTGGTCAGGTCATGTGACCCTAAAGATTCAAGTGTATACTGTCAAGGCTCAAGGCTCCAAGGTGGAACAATTCCTTTTATGCCAGGACCATCCATCCACAGTACAACTGCTTCTATGGGACACAGGCTGACTCTGGACTGTCCCACCTGGCCTGATCTCATGGGCTCCTATACTTCTGTTACAAGTCTTGAAGGCCACATGTTTCTTGACATTTACAGGAAGACCTACTTATTTCACAATGTCCTCTCAAACCAATGCCCAGACCATGCTGAACAGTCACATCTGAAGGACACATCAGAGTGTACAGCCACCCTAGCCGGGCAGTTCCCAGGTCTGCTAAGCCATGGGAACTGCCCATGCCAGGCCATAGTGACATTGTGGCTGCAGCTGGCCTTGTGATTATTTACCCTCAGTCTCCCATTCTTCTCCAGACCCTCTGAGCACCAGGCTGAGCTTGGGGGACTAGACTCCTCTGCCTAGATCCATCCCACTCCCAACTCATTGTTGGTTAACACACATTTGATTTTTCTGTGGAGGCAAAAGGTCCCCCACGGAAACAGGAGGAACCACTGACTCCTGTTCCGACCTAGTTTTCTTCTTGACAAATGGTATCTATCACTCAAGTGCATGGTCAACGCAGAATGGAAAGTATGGAGACTGTCACTCACGGTGGAAGGGTTGCCAACTTCCTGAGTCAGAGTGATGGGCCACCCAGCAATGAAAGGCAGGTGCATTTCCATTCCTCATGTGGGGGAAATATTAAAAGCACATAAGAATTGTAATGCCGCGAGAATAATTAGGGCCACTGCTAGCAGGGATCCAGAATGTGAAAGAGTATAATTCAGGCTTAGAATTCATAGCACAGAAGGTCAGGTAATGGCAAGACGGCTCTTCATTACTGTTCTTCATTATTTCATCGAGCGCAGTTTTTCAACTCAGCTATGTACGCTGAGTCATGAGGCTCCCTGGAAAGCTTCAATTGATAGGTTTACGGGGCCATGGAAACAGAGTGGAGGGGGAATGATTAACCATGATGATTTGGCGGCCTTCCAGATACAAACTGATTATACCAGAAGGTTTGTTGCAACTTCTGTCATGTGGTCAGTGAAAATGACTCCTGGCATCAGAAAGCCTGGCTGTGGAGCGCAGTGTTGCCAGTCAGTGGTGGGGTGGGGTGGTCAGCTTTCCTCACTGATTGCGCTTCTAGTTGTGGAAGTTTCCAGGGTCCCTGTTTTAGCTCGCATAGCCTCTGGATCAGGTGCATTTCAATTACAAAATTACAGATGACCTTGCTTTTCCTGTTATTATCTTCCCAGCTACCAGTTAGGTAGCTAAAATCACGATCTACTTTGTAACTGAAATAAATAAAGCACTCTTAATGAGTATGGAGGCCTGAAATTAAGATTATTATTGTTGTTGTTGTTGTTGTTGTTATTGATGTTGTTGTTGTTGTTGTTGTTGTTGGTGGTGGTGGTGGTGGTGTGTGTGTGTGTGTGTGTGTGTGTGTGTGTGTGTGTAGTCAGTAATCTCCTTCCATGTAGGTTCTGGAGACTAAAATTAGGTTGGCAGCCTTGGCAGCCGACACCTTTACCCACTGAGCCATCTTGCTGACCCCAGTATGGAGGATCAAGTTAACATGACTGCTCACCAAATGGCCAGAAGTACGCAAAATGGGGAATGTTGTGCATGCTAAGAAGATAAAGCAGACAGTGGTCAATGAACCAGCACAACTCATAATTAAAGGAAGAAATAGCATAGCCCCTGTGGATGATGTCATGATGTGTGTGATGAGGCAAACTTCCGTCAGAGGAAACCATCGGAAACGGATTAACTAATAAGGGCCAGCGAGATGGCTGCATCGGAAAAGCACACAGGCAGCGAGCACTCGCACATGCGCATGTGCGCACACCCATGCTCCATAGAAATAAGTGAGTCACACACGCTCATTTGGAGACAGGTGCTTTCTAAGCTTTCTAATTCTGACCTCCGTCCTTTTGTGACCGTTCTGAGGGTAGGTAGCTGGGAAGATCCCATTTCTGCATATGTCTGTAACAGTGGTTCTGCAGGGGACTGGTATGTGGTTGGTGGAAAATGGAAGCCTTCCATGTCAGATCGGCCTCAACAAATTGGCAGTGGCCCTGGCGAACAAAAAGTCAGAGGAAGACAAATTCACTCCCTTTCTCTTCTGAGGCACGATCCTCTTCTGCTCTTGGATACCAGACTCCAGGTTTTCCCATCTTGGGACTCTAGGATTTGGCCCACTAGCACTCTAGTCCGGTCCTTTGACCTTAGGGTAAGAGTTACATCATTGACTCCTCAGCTCTCAGTTCTTCAGACTTAGACTGAGCCTGATCACCTGCCTCTGCTTCTCTAGCTTCTGGATGGCCTGCTCTGGAATCTCATTGTAAGCTAGTTTCCTTGATAAGTAGAATCTTTGTATTTATGTATCTATGTATTTATGTATCTGTTTATGTATCTATGTATCATGTGTGTGTATATATGCATCTATCTATCTATCTATCTATCTATCTATCTATCTATCTATCTATCTATCTCATTTACCCCTTTCTGCTATTGGTTCTGTCTCTCTGGAAGACTCTGTAATATACCTTTGAAGTAGATAGCATCATCCTAGTTTCCAGATGGGAACACTGAGGCTCAGGTTGAACTAATTGATCAAGGACATCTAATTGCAAGATGGTGGGGGATATAGCCTCCCAATTCCAGAGCCCCTAAATGTTTCTTCTGTTCTTTGTTGTCTCTGGTCAATGATACTGCACTACTGGGAGTGTTAGGGTCTCAGCGTGAAGCACACGTCTATGTTCATATTTTTGGCTATTTGATCATCAGCTAGTGGTACTGTTTTGGGAAGTTGTACAGTCTTTGGAACCCAGGGCCTAGCTTGTGGACATGGATCTCTAGGGTCAGGCCTTGAATATTGCACCCATGTGTGGTTCCTGTCTGCTTTTTGCTTCCTGGTCGGTTACAATGGAGGAGCCTCTGCCAATGATCTTTCTGCCGTGTCTTCCTTGCCACAATGGGCTGAAACCCTCTGACACTCTGCATGTAAACAAGTGCTGTTCTTTATGTTGCTCTGTCAGACGATTTGCCACAGTGACAACAGAAAGTAATTAATATAGAAAGTAAAAGCAGTAATATTTTTAGGTAAAGGCCAGCAGAAGAGGTACACAGTTGTGCTTGTTACAGACCAGCTCCATCCAGCATGCTCCATGGTCTTGTCAGGCATTTTAACACACTATATAATGAAACTTAGGGCAGTGGCTAACTCTAATGATTACATCGTTATAAAATACAGCCAAAAGAAAAACTCCCAGCAAACCAGTGTATTTTTATTTTTTTATTTTTTTGTCAGAGATACTTAAGGAATGAATCTCGGTATCATGGCCAGGGATCTCAGCAACTGGTGGGTTTCATATTTGCTTATATAAATAAATTTTTAGTTCTCATTCTGATCAAGATAACTCCAAAATCCCATTTTCCACAGTTATCTAGAAAATAAACAAATATTTATTTGAATGAATAGATGAGCACACAGGAAATTGACAGCGCCTGAGCATGAAAAGAGAACTGAGAAGTAGGCCAGCCAGCCTGTGCATGATCTGACGGGCTGGAGGGGATGTGACACTGACTCAACAGTCTAGGGTCGTCATGGACAATTTAATATCCACTTTTATGGGGGGGTTGGATGGTCAGGATGTCTTGAGTTCATGGATAGCAAAAAAGGGACGTAAGAGCCATTCCATCAAACTGGAACCTTCCGTGTGAGGTAAGATGAAGAGAAATCTGCCCAGTGACCCAGAAGGGTTTATCTGTTTTGTCCTAGCCTGAATGGAAAAAAAAAAAGAAAAATCTTTTGAGAAAAATTTGACCTGTATCTTGTGAAGGTTTGAAATTGAATACATATTACTTGTATAGTCTAGGAAGCCTCAAGCTGAGACGTTTTTATACAACTGATAAGGAACCCCCAGAGAGCTGGTCAGAAACAAACAAATGTCACAGAAGGACATCCCATCAATTAGGCTTTGTAACGTTTCTACACATAAAACTCTACTTAAGATGAGTGCATGATTCAAAAAGTATGGAATCAAAGAAGAAACAATCAATTATGAGCAAGAACAGCAGGATTAAATAGCCAAGAATTTTAGATAACCATGTATTAGGGACCATAAGTGAGCATATTTTGAAACGAGTCAAAGCATAGATGCAGAAACATAAGAAACAGCATGATAAAGAACTAGTATGTGTGAAAAGACTAACTAAACATAATCATTAAATACAGACCTTCATGTACATGTTAAATAGTAATTACTAAAGCAGTGTTGTTGGAGAATTACTCAGAATGTAGCACAGGGAAATAAAACTAAGAGAAGGAGGTGAAAGATATGGAGGATAGGTTAGGTTAGGCTTTCTCATATCCTAATAGGAATCCAGAGAAAAAGATCAGAAAGAATATGGGGGAAGCAGTGATGTCATAAGTGGGATGACAGAACTGATGAGCGTAGATTCAGGATTCACTAACCCCCACCAGGATGTATACAAGTGAATATACTAGCACACACTTCTATATAATCTTAGCATTCAGGGTTAGATGGGCAGATCTAATGAGGACCCCTAATCTATAAAGAGAGTTCCAGGCCAGCCAAGATTATATAGTAACACCAACACCCTTTAAAAAGCATTAAAACCTAGACACATGATAGTAAGATCCCCCAAAGAAAGAATATCTTAAAAGCAATCAGAACAGAGAGACAGATTGCAGGGGAATGGAGAGATGGCTCAGTGGTTAGGCATATGTAATGTTCTTGCAAATGATTCAAGTTTGTCTCAGAGTACCCCCCATCAGGCTCACAACTGCCAGTAACTCTTGTGCTCAGCAACTAAACATGGGTTTGGTTGTTGTTGTTGTTGTTGTTGTTGTTGTTGTTTTGTTTTGTTTTTGCTTTTGCTCTTGTAGAGGACTGGGGCTTGTTTCCCAGCACTAGCATGCCAGCTAACAACTATCTGTAACTCCAGTTCAAGAGGAGCTGGTGTCCTTTCTCGATGCCACAGGCACTGCATGTATAGCATAAGCAAAATACCCATACACAGAAAATAAAAACAAATATGCCTCTAACCAAAACAAAACAAAGCAAAACAAAAAACCCAAAACCTTAACAAAAGAATGACATAACATTGGCAGATTTTTTTTTAAACCAGAGACAATAAAATCCTGAAGAAGATGGAATGATATCTTCAAATTACAGAGTGAAAACAATTTACCTACAATTGAATAACTTGTTACATGATTAGTCAAGAGGAAAGGTGAAATTAGCACATTTTCAGGCAGATAAGAACTTTCTGCCATTAACAGATCATTGCTGACGAGACTCTTAAAAGCTGTACTCTATACAAAAAAGAAATTGATCCCAGAAGATGTGGGATGTGGGATGTTCTGTTAAATAAATAAAATAGTGATCATAGATTTGTGAGATAATAGCAATATCATGTAATCTTAAAGATGAAAACAAGACAGTTTTGAAATGGCAACGTAATATCGTGGACTCTGAAGGGAGATTGGTGGAAGTAAAGTGCCCTAAGGTCTTCCTTGACTTGGATAAGATGAAGGAGAACACAACTACTCAAGAACTTAAACTTCGTTATGTCAGATATTCATATGGAAAAATAAGGGTCACATTGAAAATGTGGAAATAGAGTGTGTAATTTCCACTCCAGCAGAGGAGGTAAAAGAGACTAAAGAAATGCTAAGTGCAATCTTTAGCCTTGGTTGTCAACTTGATAAACCTGGAAGTAGGAAACCTCGATGAAGGAAGCACCTCCATCGGATTGGCTTGTGGCAATGTCTGTTGGGGCACTGCTTCAATGAATGATTGATGTGAACGTAAGCAGCTCACTGTGGGTGGTGCCACTCCTAGGCAGGTGGCCCTGGACTACACTGGAAAGCTCACTCAATATGAGCAGGGGAAGCAAGCCAATACGCAGCATTTCTCCATGGCCTCTGCTTCAGTTCCTGTCTCCAAGGTCCTGTCTTGAGTTCCTGCCCTGACTTTTCTTGATGGTAGGTAGTAATCTGTAAGTTGCTTTATTTTTTTGTCACAGTGTTTTTGTTTTATTTTGTTTTGTTTTTTTTTATCACAATCACAGAAAACAAACTAAGACATCAAGTATTCTATCAGAATAAATAGAGAATAGAAAAAGAATCCTGGTAAATAGGAGAAGATAAGTACCTGACAGGAGAAGATAAATGGGTTAAATACTCTAGTCACAGCTGGTCACAGACTAGCAGGCATATCTCCATGGCTAATGTCTGGGCCCAGTCTGGGCACTTAGTGAGAGTCCAAGAACATAACAACAACAGTAGCAACAGTCCTCTGCATGTGGTGGTACTCATAATTTCAGCACACTCACTGAGCACTGGAAGCTGAGGTGGGAGGATCACTTGAGTCCAGAACTTCTAGATCTGCTAGGCTTATATATTTGGATCCTGTGTCACAAACAAAACAAGCGACCCTCCTCCCGAACCTCCAGTCGTGACATATGTGGAAAGAAAGAATAACCTTCGAACGTATTAAGTATATCACTATAAAACTCCAAGAGACCCCTTTCTTCCAAGTACATTCATGTTACTCTCCAGCAAATTTCTAAAAGCAGACACAGAGTAGCCGGGTAGTAGGTAGAAAATAGACGGGTATTAGAGCATGCCAAGGTATTGTTTCTCCCTATCCTTCTCCTCCTCCTCCTTGTCCTCTTTCCTCTTCTCAAAACATGTTATTAGAAAGTGGAAAATTAAGTTTGCTAAATGCATTCCTCATGCCAATTACAATAAATATAAGTGGGTTAAACTTAACTGGTCAGAAACCAGCTTCCTATTGCCTGCTTCCCTCTCATTTGTTGTCTTTTTTTAAAAAAAATATTTATTTATTATTATTTCTAAGTACACTGTAGCTGTCTTCAGACGCACCAGAAGAGAGCGTCAGATCTCATTCAGTATGGTTGTGAGCCACCATGTGGTTACTGGGATTTGAACTCAGGACCTGTGGAAGAGCAGTCAATGTTCTTAACCACTGAGCTATCTCTCCAGCCCCTCATTTGTTGTCTTAAGAATGACATAGAATATTGTAGTGCCCTGGCTATCTAAGTTTGGATTTAACTGGAGTTTCAGTTAGTTGCTTGTGAGCATTCATGTTCTGTAAACATATAGAACACACCAGGAATAAGCAGTTCTGCTATTCTGGGTAGCATGATGAAATCTCGGCCTCTCCTCTCCACCTTGCTTAATGTAAAAATTATTCTTTTGTCCAGCATATTTATACTGCATGCACTGCCTGCCCATTAATCCCGTCATGGCTGCCTCAGATATCAGTTGGACCCTAACAATACTATGATACTTGGGGTTCAAGTGCCCCTCACCCTCCATGTCACAGTGCTTGCATCTTTCACTTTGGTTCATTTCATCCCAAATGCATTAAATCATCTCATCAAGGAACTACAATATAATGACTATAGTATAATAAGATATTCTGAGAGAAATCTAGGACCCATCCGTACAACTTTTATTTACTACAGTATATTATTTTAATCAATCATTCCATTTCATTTAGTATTATTATTCTCTTTCTGTGGTTTATTTATAAGTGGCACACATGTATAGAAAAAAAATAGAGTAAATACATGGTGTGGGCATACCTGCAGTTACAGGCATCCACTGAGGACATGTCCCTCTTGGACAAGGGGAGACCCTGTAGCTAAAAATGAATGAATGGGGAAAAATCAAACGAAGTTGGGATTGAAATTTTAGTATCTGACAAAATGGAATATTGAAGGTAATAGCACATCAAATGACAAAGGAAGGTAAGATATACTAGGGGAAGGAATAATAGATTTAGAACATATAACAATTATGATTATTTATGTAACAAGTTCTTAAGTGCTTATGATAATCTTGATCACTGGTCTTGGTTGAAATAATACAGCACAGACAACAACGAACGCGTCTCCGTTAGCATTTACAGTCTATGCAGTTATCAACATAGTGGCAAGTATTTCAAGCCAACAGTGGGCAGGACTGGAGGTTGAAATAGACAAACCTGGAGGGGTAGCTGGAGATGGTAAGAGTTCTCTCTCTGAAAATAAGAAAGCAATAAAAATGAACGAAATCAAGCTGCTGGAGATTTGGACCACACAGTGAATGAACTTGAATGGATTTCAGGAAAATCTGACACATTGTTTTTGAACGCACAGAATACACTTGTGCACTAAAAGACAGATGAGAACACAACCATGGAGGCCGCGTGAGTCAATTCCAGAGACTCAATCTCATTCACATTCAGGCTCTTTGACGTTGAGCCCAGACACTTCTTTCTGGAAGACCTTTGTTGAAGACAAGCCAGGAGAAGATGGAATGACCGTTCTCTGCAAACTCTCTGCCTTCCTGGAGCAAAAGTACAATCAAAATGGTGATAATTGCAGTCTAGATCTACAAACAGGACTGGCCCTCTTCTACCACAGGGGCATAGCTTATGTTGGCCCCTGGTTCTTTTCATCTCTGTTCTTGCCCATGCTATGAGTCTCTCCTCAGATGAAATGAAAAGGGCACCTAGCCCTGAAGGAGGTGCTTCTTTTCCCCTGGCCCTTGAATAGGACTTCCACCTGTACCTGGGCTCTCAGAGTGGTCGCCTGGGTAACAGGAGCGGTCTTGGTGGCAGTAGAAGTTTTCCTCTGCACTGAGCTGGACTCTCCCATTTCAGAGCAAGGTTGCCTGATTTGTGGGGTGGCCCCTGTCAGAAGCCGCCCCCTCACCCACCAGCTACCAAAGGTATCACCTGAACCTCCCCACCAGAAGTTAGATGCCCCCAGATGTTTATTATAGGAGAAAACCTGTCTCCAGAAAGGCCTCCTTTTGATACTTCTGTGTCCTTCCCAAAGCATTGGCATAACAATTCTTCTCAGGGCTATGGATGTGGCTTGGTGGTAGTGGAGCAACGGTAGGGAGGGGGCTGGAGATGGTCCCTGCTTCTACTATAGAAGTGAAGCCTGGATTCCTGGCCGTGACTCAGGGGCAGAAAAAGGGATTTCAGGACAAGTCAATATGAAGCCGAGTTGGAGTTTAGTAAGAATAAATTTTAACCATGATTTTAGTTAAGGGTAGGGCACTATACTCCCAAGTAGGGATGCGGGCTTCCTGTAAGTTGCCCCTCAGTATCTTAATAGCCATACACAGATGATTCTGTTGGCTTCTAATGTTACATTTGTCCAAGAAGTTTCTGAAATGTTTTGCCCCCGCCGCCGCCGCCAGTCAAAAAAGATCAGAGGGAGGGAAGTTCTTGAGGTGTGATGGACGGTATTCCAGCTGATGACTAACATCACAGGTCCCAAGGTTGAATAAGAGGCCAAAATATTTTTTTTCATTGTAAACACAGTTCATAATCTTGTGTGTGACGTTCTCCAAAAATTGCAGAAATGTTCTCTCGGCTTAGGCGTGTCTAACAGTCTTCTTTGAAATCTCTCTGTAAAAGGAATCCTGTTGCTGGGTCAGCAGCCATCTACCCATCCATCCATCCATCCATCCATCCATCCATCTATCTATCTATCTATCTATCTATCTATCTATCTATCTTTGTATGTGTGCATGCCTGCATCAGATTCTCTGGGACTGGAGTTACAGAAGAGTAGGAATCGCCTAGTCTTCTGTAACTGTTGGTACTGGGAACCAAATTCAGGTTATCTGAAGGAACAGTAGATGCTCTTAACCACTAAGCCACTTCCCCAGTCCCAGAATTCTGGAATTCTTGACTCTCAGCTGGTAAGATGCTTCAACCAGACTCTGGGGTAAGAGATTTCTTTCCTTTTTCATGTCCCCTGAATTTTCACCATCTTTCTATCCTGCCTCGGTGCATCATTTGCCTAGCACACACTGACCCCTGGGTCCAATCACCAGTGCTAAAATAAAATAAAATAAAATAAAATAAAATAAAATAAAATAAAAATTTACCCCAAGCATAACTTACTGTTATTTAGAACAAAATCTTGAGCTTAAAAAATAAATCCCTCATGTATATCCGTTTACTTTAATTGGAAGATTCTATCTTTATCCCCCAAACCTAGTGTCAATAGATATTTTTAGGGCCACATCTGATTCTCTTCCCTTCACCACTATTTTTGTCTTGAAAAAAAAAATCACGAACATGGGAGCATTAAAAGGAATCAAAGAGTAATGACCCCCCCCCCCACACACACACTCACACTTTCTTCTTGGGAAACACATCAAATCAAGCCAAAAACAAACCCCACAAAATAAAGCTGCAGCCGAAGCAGACAAACAGAAGTTCAAAATCCACGCTTATTCCTGGATAACTGCCTCTCTGATGTGACGCTCAACTCTCACCCACATACTTAAAAAATAAATGAATCTTTTGATTGGCATTTGGAGTATTGGAATCTGAACCCAGGCTTTATTTTTAAAGCCTGTTCCCATTTGTATTCACGGGCGAGCTTTGCTCTCTGGCTCCATCCCTGCCTTTTGACATTTAGATGTTACCCAAGGTAATAAGTGGCCCAGATTTGAGCTCCAAAGTGGAGGTGGGTTACCTCGTCCTGGGTTACAGCCGGAGCTCTTTCACGCGGACTGCTCTGTTACTTAATGGTATGGAGTAGTTAATTTAGTCTCACATTTGAAAACACCTAGAAAAAAAAAAAAGGTAGTCAGTTGCTGCAGAAGCTTCTTCCCAGTGACCCTGGCAGAGCGGGATTCAGCTAATGCATCCATTTTCACAGCTGCCGAGCACTTACGGGGACCAAGGCGTCTGCATTTGTGATCTTCAGCCTTCCTTGAAGGTGTGGGCAAAAACTTTTGGGGTCATTTCGGTACCGTTTTCTCCTCTTTCAATTTTTTTTTTTGTTTTTTGCTTTTGTTTTTGTTTTTGTTTTTTGTTTAGAAAGATGTCAAATCTCCAGAAAGAGAGAAAGGAGAGAAAGGTACATTGGGCACCTAGACACCCTACATCTTGATTTAGGAATTATTATTTTTGCAGTAGCTGTTCATCTGTCTATCCATGTAATTGCTTGTCTTTTTCCTAACCCATTAGAGTTTTGTTTTAAAACTCTAAGCCAGGTGTATGGTAATACTACGGAGGCTGTGGCAAGAATTTGATCCTGTGTGTGTGTGTGTGTGTGTGTGTGTGTGTGTGGTGGAGGGGTGGTAGTGGAGAGAGAAGGGTGAGGGAGCAAAAGAAGGAGAAAGGGAAGGGAGAAAGAGAGGGAGGAGAGAGGAGGAACAGAAGGACACACACACACACACACACACACACACACACAGGACATGAGATTGAATTTGCCAGGCATCAGGACATTTCCCATCTAAATATTGCATCCTGAACTTCCGAACCACAAGACCATTTTTTATATGCAGAGAGTTTATACCAATAAAAAAAAAAGCCATACTCCAAACTTCCATTTTGCCAAGAGTTCCCTCACGAAATGCTCATTTCCTAATGCCGAATGCAACCTGGAATCAATATTGCATATAGTTGTCATATCTCCCCAGCCTTCTTCAAGCTGTTTCTTTCCGCTTCGGATCCTTTCGGGCCCCATCACAGAGGGCGCTGTGAGCGAGAGGCGTGGCCAATAACTTTGGAGGCAGACAGCCATCACAGAGGGCGCTGTGAGCGAGAGGCGTGGCCAGTAACTTTGGAGGCAGACAGCCGCGGCGTCATCGGGCCCCTCCCTGTTCCCTATGGTGTCTAGAAGCTTACAGAAACTGGCTTCCAGCCTTGTGCATCATTAAAATGGAGGCATTGGACTAAGCTTCCAGCGCTGGGGTGAAGACTGAGCGTGGCAACCTGGTAAAGTTCTCTGCACGTTCGTATCCAGAATCTATTTCTCGAGCATTCCTTCTGCTCTTCTATGAGGTGAAGATAAACTAGTGAACGAATTCAGGTCTTGACAGCTTGGCCGGTACATTTGACAACTAACCTCACAGCTTAGCGCTGGGTAGGGGGACTTGTGCAATGATTATCTGTTCCAGTTAAGATACTTTGTGTGGGGCTCAGTGGTTAAGGGCACTTGTTCTTACAGAGGACCTGGGCTCAATTCCCAGTATCCACATGGGGGTGGGCGTGTTGCTCCAAACCACCTGCAACTCCAGTTCCAGGGGATCCACTGCCCTCTCCTGGACTCCACAGGCACTGCATGCACCGTATGGTGTATGGACTACTGTGCGGGCAAACCGCACAGAGTTGAGGTTAAGAAAAAGATTCTCTATCTCTGCATGGCGGCCCGTGCCTTTACATCCCAGCACTTGGGAGGCAGAAGCAGTCATATGTCTGACTTCCAGGCTAGCCAGCCTTGTCTGTGGAGTGAGTTCTAGGACAGCCAGGGCTACACAGAGAAACCCAGTCTCCAAACCTGCTCCACCCCCCCAGTCCCCCAAGGGCACTCTGTATAGAAAGGCAGAGCCTCTGTGTCTCATTCATCTCAGTGGTCTCAATGCCTCCTGCAGCACCCCAGCACACACTAGCAACCGATGCCTGGATTCTTTTAGTACTGACTTTGAGGACTACTAGTCAACCACAGACACTTCTTGGCAACTCTCATTCTCCTTGGTCCTTTCCTAGTATTCTGGACTGGAATGAGCTCTGGAAGGGATCTCTTTTGAGGAACAGCCTGGCTTGCTGGGATCGAGACGATACCCACCAGCCATTTTCAAAGAAACCACAAATGAAGGCCCATGTTTTACTCATTAGTCAACTGGCAAATGGAAAAGATGCTGTAGAAGGAGGGAAGGGCAAGGAAGCGGAAGGCTTGAAGGGGGGATGGGAAATGGGATCACAGGTCCCCGGGTGAGTGCAAAGAGCCCGATGATGGTGGTTAGGAACATGAACTCTTCCAGAGTTGAAAGTTTGAGTGGGGACGAGATGATCAGTTTGTGGGAGGATTAGACTAAGGGGATGCTGTTTGGAGAAGGGTGGGGGTGGGTAGTGTAAGGAACTGTCTGGGCAAAGACGTGGAGCTGGGACGTATCATGAATTAGGCTCCTAGGTATGGGTTGAGCATCTTGCCATGTTGGGGGGGGCAGGGGTGGGGGCGGGGGGCGGGGGCAGGGATCGTCCCCCACTCACTAAGAGATCTCTTTCTCTCTCTTCCTTGACCCATGGGCAGTAGGCAGGAGATTACTATGCCCTCTATTATCATAGGGGCTGGGGCAGCAGCTCAATGGTAGAGTCCTGGGTTCAAGTCCCAGCACTATAAACAAACAAACAAACAAAGGCATGCAGTTAGCCTGATGGCTAAAAGTGCTTGCCCTTTGGGGGAATTGAACATAGGCCTGTAGTACGCTGGGTAAACACTGTACCACTGAGTGCTCTCCTTAGACCTGTAGTCCAGGCAGGTCTCTAGCTCAGACTCCTCCTGCCTCCACCTCCTGAGCAGCTGAGGATTACAGGCCTCTGCTATCAGGTCCTGGTGAGAGGAAACGGAATCTCTTGATGGCAGTTTACAAAGACACAGATGGGATGGCTCATGGGGTGACGCAGGTTGAGACTGGCCACGAGGTGCACACCTTGACCCGCCACTGTTTTTTGCCTGTGTGACCCTAGGCGAGCTACTTAACTTCCTTGAGCCTCAACGTCTTCCCTTGTGAATTGTAGGGGCTATCTACCCCAGAAGCTGGTGGGTGGCTTAAGCGAGGACACATACTGGGTATGTGTAATAATGGGTAGACAGTATAAGAGCTATGCTGTCCCCAAGGTTCTGGTTTAATGAGGCGCTACTGCAGATATCTTGCCCCAAGGAGAAGTCTGAGCTTAGCACCAGTTACCCAGAGACGCAGAGGTCTAGAGCCCAGGCTTTGAGCTCTCGGGTTCAGCTCCTCCACCCACCGGCTGGAAGCAGATGGTCGGGGAGACAGACAAAGCCAGGCAGGAGAAGCAGTGAACTTGCTCTTGAACCAGCTGACAACCCCCCCCCCCCTCACAGCCTCACCCTAGGCCAGGAGCGCGTGCTGGCAAGAGGATTAAATCAATGGTAATTCACATCTCTCCAGAAACCGGCTCCCTGATCCGAACTAATAAGCAAATCATTAGTGAATTAGGACTGGGGAGGGCTCAGCGCAGCGTTCCTTAAACTCCAGCTGAACGGTATGACAGGCGTCGAAACCCCAACCACTTTCCTAGGCGGCCTTGAGATGATCACACCACAGAAGACTATTTTTTTGTGCTAAAAACACAAACAACAACAACAACAACAAACACGACAACCACACTACCCCTTCCCCAACTCAGCCCGATCCCAGAACCCTTGGGAGCTACTACAGACCAGCTGAACCTCCCTTCCTCCTCCTGCAGCTAACCACAGCCAATGAATGGCACGAAACCTTTCCTTCCTTACCAGGCTGCAACCCCTGAGTACGTATGTTTGCAAAGGTGGGGACAACCAAGAAGCCAAACTGCCTCCCCCTCCCCCAGCCCTGGGCACAAACTTGGCCGCCTCACTTATGTCCTGGTGAAAGCCCATTATCTTTCATTTACATCTAAACTAGCTTTTCATACCATTTTAAAGGCCGCTCCTCCCCTTCTGTAATCTCCCTGTGCATGAATTAAAAGTTGATTCTTGAAGCGCACAGATCTTGGGGGCAGTTTCTTTTTCCTCCTTATTTGCATACGCTGTTTTGGACTAACCCTTTTATTTCCTCCCAATTATGATTTCTGGTGTGTTTTCCAGAGCTTTACAACATGGCATCTGATTATACACAAAGCTTCAGAATAAAGCCCTGTTTTTCCCTTCATTAACGACACAAAGGATGGCTGTATGATCCACACAGCACTTTGTGATTTAATACAGCTTACGCTCGAAATCGCACCCGGCTTGGGCAAAGCAGATTTGGGAGTGAATCAACGCATTTTCTTGCTGCCAGGAGCTCCCTTGCAGATTCCAGCAAATTCTTTCACCACACGGAATTAGCATTTGATTAAGCTCTGCAGACACGTTCAAACTTTTACCACTGAGTCCTGGCAGGGCTGTAGTAATCTGCGGGAGAGAGGGAGAGAGGCATCTAGAGCAGCCATGGATGACTACCTGGCCTGTCCCCAACACATTGAGGGAGAGGGTACCTGAAAGTGAGGGGAGGGTGTGTGTGTGTGTGTGTGTGTGTGTGTGTGTGTGTGTGACAGTGAGGAACATTGGGTGTCTACTTGAGTTAGGACCTTTCTTTCCTACACTTAACTCTAGACAAGCTTTCTCTTAGCGTGCTTTCTAACGGAGCACGTTGATCGTTGTGATTCTAGGACTCAGGAGGGATATGACCTTCAACTAGAACCTGCCTGGTCTCAGGGCTGGGGAAAATGGGAAGACCCATTCCCAGCATCCACTTAGAACGAGCTGGGGTTGCTTCTCATTAAGCTAACCAGCAGCCTGAGTTGCAAATCTCCATTATGCAAATATGAGAAGCGCAAGTTTATCAAACTGGGGCTTTGTACCTCGAAAGTGGGTGTGCCAGCATGGGGGGGGGCTATAAAGGCTTTATTGCCACAACTTTGGGGTGATTGCTTCCCTCGCAAATCCGCAAAAGCCGGGAGCACGATTGAATTATGCAGGTCTTCCAAACAGGTGGTAATAAAAACTTTACAGTCTCCCACACCGTCACATATTTTGTTTATGCCTCTTAGGTGTCTTATTTTGTTAGAGTTTTTTTTTTTTCTTCCTTTTTTTTTTTTTAACTCTTCTGTTACTATGGAAACAGAAATAGGTGGAGGTGGTTCTGGCGACCTGTTTTGGTAGCCGGAAGGCAAGGGAACTATCACTGTGCACTCTGAGAGATGGAATAACTGACGTTTGGGGAGGGTGGGAACTAATTAGTTCTGGAATATCATCGCTATTGAATTCTTTCTTTGGGGGAAGAGAGGGAGTAAAGGGGAACGTGTCCATTTCACAGATGGTAAAACAGAGGGACAAAACAGGTCTTTCTTGCGGTCAGCAAGCCAGAAGAAAACAGCAAAAGGGCCAAGCAACTTTGTGTCTGGTTTCCTAGGGCTTCAAAGCCAAAATTAGTGGTGCCCTTTTGGTAACCTGAGGTCAGGCTGCAGTGACATCTGCTGGTAGAGACAGAAGTGACCCTAGCAGGATTTTCTGTTGTTGACAGCTGCCAGGCCAGGAGCCTGTGGGTCTGTCTAGTCCGCAGTGTTGGCCTTCCTTGGCTGGAAAAGCGAGTTGCACAGCCCTCCCCTTGTCCTGACCGAGATAAGAAAAGCAGACTGAGATGGTGAGTCATGGGCGTTGTGAGAACTTGGGTCCAGACCCCAGATGCCCTTCCCGATTCTAGAAAGTACAAGTCACCAGCGAGTAGGAAGGGATATCCAAGATGGGTCTGTTGGTTCTTGTTGCCAACCAAAGAGTTCTCTCGCTTGGGGGGTGGGTGGGTGGGGCCCTGTGTCTCTTTTTGGGAGAGGTTCCAACTCTTATTTCTCACAGGAAAAATAGGATGGAGAAGGCAGTTAAGGGCAGTTCAGAGGAATCTGGATGATGCCCTTGACATTACCAGCAACTGCAGAGATGGAGTCCCTGAAGGGAGAACACCGTCCCTTGGGGACACTCATGCTCATGATGGCATCCTCACCAGAATGAGGAAGTCGGTGGCAGAGCTCATTGACATTAAGGAAGATCTTAGTTCATAACCTCCTTGTGAACTTTGCAAATGCCCAGTCCTGCCCTGAGTCTTGGCTTCCCCATTTAAGGGAGCCTGACTACACTAGTGTCCTAGCTCTGTGCCTTGGAGACATGTGATGACCATCACCATCTGTAGAATATGACACCCAACAGAGGGCTGTCAGGCATTCCCGTTTTCCCGGGACATCCCCTGTCTGCGGCATCCTTACCTCTTTTGGAACTGGTTAGGCCTAGGAAGCTCTGTCCAACCATGTTAGAGTCCCCTCTGGCCATGAGCCTCTGACAGTGTGCAGACCTGGACTGCTTCGGCAGCAGCTTGTTACCCTGGAAGTGACAACCTAACACAGAAACCACGAATAAATAGTTTAGAACTTCAATGTGTCAGAGCCATTCTATGTCCTATGGACTCCAAAGCCCATTAAAACTTAGGGCTTTAAAATATGGACACCCCCCCCCACCTTCTATAGTTGTTCTTTTTTTTTTTTTTCCTTTTGTGTTTCACAAGAGATTTGTCTGTGAAAGCGTGGGGGAGGGGGGGAAGCAACCAAACAAGAAATAACAGGTCCTTCACCACAAATCATTTGAGAAGCGCTGTTCTGTGGGGGGGGTCCTTTGGCCAGCTGCCTATAGAGAGCTGTCCTTGCCTCTGTGACATCACTTGGGCAGCTAGGGACAGCTAGCTACTTTCTCACCAAATCAAGTTGTCAATGGCCGCCTCTGTCAGAAAGGCCTGTTCCATGCTGCTGGCCAGGCTGGCCATAGTAATATGGGGGATATTTATCCAACTATTTGTGCTCTCTTAGGCTCATTGGGCCATACCTGCCTCCCAAGGGGGCTCCTGAGATCTCTGTTCTCTCCACCTTCCCAGGCTCAGGAAGCTGAGTGAGGAACCAAAGGGCCCTCTCCCAGCTCCCTTTTCTTTCTGCCCTAAGTGGACCTGAGTGAGTGGAAGGAGCTATTGAAGAAGCAAACGAGCTTTCATGATCTACTTCATTAGGCTGCGAATCCCTGGACCACACGGGCCCAACTTAGGACTGTTTTCCGTCTGTGTGCATCATCTCAGGGGACCGCCCCTCCCCCTGCCCATTCCTGTGGGCCTCCTTGTCCAGGTGCCGTGTCCTGTGGTACACTCTTTGTGCTGAACCTGCCTGTGGGGGGTTGTGAGTTGGAACCAGGTATCTCTTAGCCTTCCCTCCTCTGGATTTGGTATGCCCCATTGTAGTGGCTATTCCTGGTTGTCAACTTGACTATATGTGGAATGAACTACAATCTAGAATTGGAAGGCTCACCTATGATCCTAATTTGGAGGCTCAGAGGTTCAGTCCATTGTCATCAAGGCAGAAACATGGCAGCATCCAGGCAGGCATGGTACAGGAGGAGTTGAGAGTTCTACATCTTCATCTGAAGGCTGCTAGTGGAAGACTGACTTCCAGCCAGCCAGGGTGAGGGTTTTAAGCCCACACCCACAGTGACACACCTACTCCAACAAGGCCACACCTCCTAATGAGGTCACTTCCTGGGCCAATCATATACAAACCATCACACCCATCATACATAGTAAGTTGTTTGCAGTACTGGTTATGATGGAAGTGAAGAAGGACTCCCCTCCCCCCAAACAGTCTTAGTCATTGAGATCTGATTTTGTTTTCTACTTTCTGTGGTCTTGGGAAATTAAAGGTACAGCTTCCATGATCTTGTATGTAATCTGGGGATTACAAAAATCTCCTTCGTATGTTTGCCCTAGATTTAAACAAAACAAAACAACAAATGAAAAAGAGGATGCTGGGCAGAGGGGGGGGTCATGAGTGGGGACAGGACACATCAGCTATTCCGGAGTTCCCCCTTCCCACCCCAGAGGCTCATCACTTAAGGTTTCTCCTACCCTGCCTCTGTGGATTTGCCCTTCTCTGGGAAAGGCTCATTTGCCGGTGCTTCTGTGTTCCACCTCCACCAGGGGACTCAGCCTAGTAGGCTGGCCCAAAGGAATTTGGTGTAGGCAAATGGGTGCCTTCTTCCGGTATATGGTGGGGAGTGTTTGTGGTTGACTGCACCTGGGTGGGTAGGCGCCTTCCAGTTCCCTGTCACGTGACCCCAAGCTCTCAAAGCCAACACTACCATGCTTCCTATGGACCATTGGCAGGTTCTGGACTAGAAAGGCAGCCCAGTTGAGCAGACCGTCTGACCCCTACTCCATCTTTGGGTTCTTTCAAACTGCTACATGACCTCATTCCCAAGCTTGCCTGGAGCCAGCGTATTTTTTTCAAGTATGCAGATAATCTCTTTCCCTGTCTATTGCTAATTTTATAAATTATATTTGCATGTATATTTTTTTTCTCTCTTTCTATCTTTAGTGTCGGCCCCTCCTTCCCTGCTCCTGGTAGAACACCCTCCACAGCCTTTTACCTTAGTCAGCCTGTTTGCATGATTCAAACATTTAAAACAAAACAAAACAAAACAAAACCCTTAAAAACAAATAAATACAGTCCAGAGGAGGAGGAGCAATAAATCAAGCCATTCTATTAATTATTGTCGTGATTGGAGTTCTCCAGGGCTGAAAGGTAATAGAGGCGATGACTAATTCAACACCTATTTAATGTCAAACTTGGTGCTTTAAAAGCTCTGCAGTTTGTTTGACTCTTCCTTCCGGAAAGTTCTCCAAGACACTGATAAGTCTAGACAAACCTAATGGAGAGCTACTGAGCAGCTGCTAGACAGGTTGCCGGCAGCAGGAGGTCAGCCGGTGTTTCCTGGGGTGTGCTGGAATTGGTAGAAGGTGATGTCCAGTGCTTATGTCTCCACGCCTCCCATGATGAGGTTTTTATTTTCTTGTCTTGTTGCTGTGTATAGAAACCTGAATTAAGCATCTCAAAGAAAAAAAAATGGTCTCATTTTTCGCTCACGACGCGAGGGTCCAAGTCCATCATGGTGGCATGCCACCGATGCTGGACAACGGGACTGGTTGCCGAGTGTGCTGAGTGCAGGTGTCCAGCTTACTTTTTCTGTTTTCGTTCAGTCCAGGACCCCACCTACCTTCAGGATGGGTCTTCCCACCCCCCCAACCCCCCACCCCGCTCCCCTTCAAATTAAACCTCTCTGGAAACACTTTCACAAACACGCCCAGAGGTGTGTTGCCATGGTGATTCTAAATCCGGTCAAGTTGACAAAGAAGATTAACCAACACAGTTCTCAACCTCATGCCCCAGCATGCATTGCAGCTGTGCTCGCTTTCAATAAAAGTGCGAATGTTTACGACCAGACTCTGCATGTTCCAGGTACTACTGTAAGACAAATTACTTTCAAACTTAGCAGCCTGAGACCATTTATTAAAATCCTTGCAGACTCTGCTTGCGGGCGACTGAGCCAGAACCCAGCAGAAACGGCTTGTCTCTCCTTTAGGGCGCTTGGAATACCACCGGGACGGCTCAGAGTCTTAGGACTGGAGCCATTAGAAAGCCCAGGCATTCATAGTATCCAGTAGTTGAGTCTGGCTGCCAGCTGAACTCTTAGCTGACCTCTCCTGTAGCCCAGGTTTCCTCTTGAAATGGTGGTTGGGTTCCAAGGACGAGTGATGACAGACAGAGTCGGGTTACACGGTGTCACTTTCTTTTCTTTTTTTTTCTTTTCGTTCTTCCTTTCTTTTCTCCTTCTTTCTTTCTTTCTTTCTTTCTTTCTTTCTCTCTCTCTCTCTCTTTCCTTCCTTCCTTCCTTCCTTCCTTCCTTTTTTTTTTTTTTTTTTTTTTTTTTGAGACAAGGTCTCTTTGTAGCCCAGATTGGCCTAGAACTCAAAATCTTGCTGCATCAGACTCTCAGGAGCCGTGATTGCTTGTGTCAAGGCCAGCTGGGCAGTATCCTTTCCATGGAGCCTGGAAGGGGTCGGAGTGCTGCCAGAACGTAGACGCCATCCCTATATTGTTACATTTTTAGTTATGTGTGCACAGATATAGGCGAGTACCATGAGGCGAATGTGGAAGTCAAAGGACAACATTTGCTTCTTCCAGTGTGTGGCTCTTAGGGATTGAACTCGGGTTGTCAGGCTTGGCTGTAAATGCCTGTCTACAGAACCTCCTCATGGTTTATACCCTCCACCTTTTGATAAGAAGTGGAAGATACTAGCAGAACACATGAGACCTTTCCTTTTTTTAAAAAAATTGAATATATTCTTCATTTACATTTCAAAAATTATACCCATTCCCAGTTTCCCCTCTCCCCGAAAACCCCCAACCCGTCGTCCCACCCCCTGCCTCCAAGAATATGCCCTTCCACCCCACCCACTCCCACCTCCCCCACTTGATTTCCCCACGCTGGGGCCTCTATTGAGCCTTCACAGGACCAAGGACTATTCCTCCCACTGATGCCCAACAAGGCATTCCTCTGCCACACTTTTGGCTGGAACCATGTGTACCCCTTGGTTGAAGGTTTAGTCCCTGGGAGCCCTGGGGCATCTGGTTGGCCAACATTGTCGTTCTTCTCATGGGGCTGCAACACCCCTGCCGCAGCTCCTCCAGTCCTCCCTCCAACTCCTCCATTGGGGACCCCGCGCTCAGTCCAAGGGTTGGCTGCTAGTATCCACCTCTGTATCTGTAAGGCTCTGGCAGGGCCCCTTTGGAAACAACCATAACAGGCTCCTTTCGGTACCCACTTCTTGTCATCCATAGTAGTTTCGGGTTTGGTGACTGTTTATAGGATGAATCCCCAGGTAGGGCAGTCTCTGGGTTGGCCTTTCCTCCAGTCTCTGCTCCACACTTTGTCTCCATAGTTGTTCCTGTGAATAGTTTGTTCCCTTTCTCAGAGGAACCAAAGCACCCCCACTTTGGTTTTCCTTCTTCTTGAGCTTCCTGAGGTCTGTGAATTGTAACATGTTTATTTTGAGCTTTTGGGCTAATATCCACTTATCAGTGAGCGCATACCATGTGTGTTCTTTTGTGATTGGGTTACCACATGAGACCTTTCCATAGGCATTGTTTGTAACAGTCAGTTGGCTGCACTGGGCCTGTGCAGTGAGGTCGGATTCTCCCTCCAGTCTAGAGCTGATCCTGCTGATCTTTTTTTTTTTTTTTTTTTTTTTTTTTTTTCTCTTGAAGGAATAGAGACTCGAACAGTCACCCTGACAGTATTCTACAAGGGGAGAACAGGCTTTGAACAAAAACATCCCTACAAAATTTGGCTTCTTTCTCTATAAAGATTGTTTCCTGACCAACACTTTGCCTTGACTACACATGTGGTTCTTGGCATTTTCCTCAGAGTATTTTACTGTGACAGACAGTTGGGCCAGGAGAGCAAGGGAAAACCAGCTTCCACAAGTTCCTAGAGCCCTTCCACCCAGTACAAGTGTAAAGTGAGCTGCAAATATGAGTCATGTAATTAAAAAATTTCTGGTAGTTATCTTAAAAATAACAAGAAGCAGGTGATATATACATATACATATAGATATACATATGCATATAGAAACACATATACATTATATACATATATATTCAAACAATTTTCCTTTTTTTAAAATCTGGCCTGTGAAATTTGGTGTGTATTTTGGATTTGCAGTATTCCCTGTTAGGGCTAGCCTCATTCCAAGTGCTCAGTAGCTGCTTGTGGCTATAGGCTGTGGCACCCCACAGTGCACACATCCTATATTGCCATCATCATAGAAACTGATATTGAAAGTCTGGTATGGTGGCCAATTGCCTGCAATCCTAGCACTTGGAAGGTTAAGTCTGGAAGACTGCTATGAATTCGAAGCCCACTTTGACAGCACAGCGAGTTCCAGGGTATCTTGCCTTATAGTCTGAGACCCTGTGTCAAAAACATGCAAGCAAGCAAGCAAGCGAACAACATCAACAACAATAAACTAAGGTAGAAGGGGTGGTGGAGCATGGACTGGTGAGGTGCTTTGGTGGGGAAAGAAACTTGCTGCTAAATTCGACAGCCCAAGGTTAACCCAGGTAACGGAAGAAAAGAACCAAGGCTGTTCTTCACCCCCTTTTTTTGTCTGTAAAATTTGCTATATATTTTGCTTTTAGAGTGTTCTTTTTGGTGACTAACCTCATTTTAAGTGCAAGTTGTTCTCAAGTTGTTCTCTGACCTCCACATATTCTCTTCTCTCTCTCTCTCTCTCTCTCTCTCTCTCTCTCTCTCTCTCTGTCTCTGTCTCTCTCACACACACACTAAATAATATTAATTTTGTTTTTTAGATTTATTTAATTATTTCATGTGTATGAGCGTTTTACCTGCAGGCATTTACATATACTATTTATGTGCTCCAACCTGGCGAAGGTCAGAAGACATCAGATTCCCTGGGACTGGAGTTACAAATGGTTGTGAGCTGTCATGTGGGTGCTAGGAATCCAACCCAGGACCTCTGTAAGAGCAACAAGTGTTCTTAACCACTGAGCCATCCCTCTAGCCCCTTAGTTTTTAATTTTTAATATTTTTTTTAAATAAAATCACAAATAGAGAAAACTTGTATTGGTTGGGTCTGGTTCACAATGTATTTATTTTCTATACCTGAATGATGTCAGAAATTATCCTGGATGTATTTGAGTGTCATATATCAGAGTTAGCCCTAAGACATTGACTGCGATTTGAATTCTGTAGGTTTAAATGATGCTTATACACACGGGAAGGGCTAACTATATAAAATAAAACGGCAGTAAATTGGAAAAGAAAGCTTTATTTGGAAAAAGTTTCAGACTTACAGAGATAGATGTTGAGGAGTGATCAGAGTACAAGGGAAGCAAACGTCCTTTAGTCACAGCCACGCTTCTGTCCCTTTTGGGACAGTTTTCACTCCATAGCCTGGACTGGCCCAGAACTCACTATGTAGCCCAAACCTCAAATTCAAGGTGATCTTAGCCCTCTGAATATTGGCCATCCAGGTTCACATTCCCATATTTCTTTTTTTAAATTTGGTTTGTTGGATTTAGTTTTTTTTCCTTTTTTTTCTTTTTTATTTAATTTTTATATTCTATATTCTATGTTTACATTCCAAAGGCTTTCCCTTTTCCCAGTTCCCCCCCACCATATGTCCCATAATTCCTCTCCCCGGATTTAGTTTTTTCGAGACAGGGTTTCTCTGTATAGCCCTGGCGGTCCTGGAACTCACTCTGTAGACCAGGCTGGCCTCGAACTCAGAAATCCGCCTGCCTCTGCCTCCCAGAGTGCTGGGATTACAGGCGTGCGCCGCCACCGCCCGGCCACATTCCCATATTTCTTAACGTTTTATATTTCATTTCCTTTGTGCATCTTCTTTCTGTATCTGTACACACACACACACACACACACACACACACGCACACGCACACGCACACGCACACGCACACACAAACGCAAACACACACACACACACACACACACACACACACACAAATACCATGTAAATGCATAGTCAACCTTCTGTATCCATGGATTCAAGCAGTTGTAGATTAATGTAGTTCAGAGAGTTGATAAAGTGCTTGCCTGACATGCACAAGACTGAGTTCTATCCCCAGCCTGGTACAGTGGTGCACATACATAATTGCAATCCCCAGGAGATGGAGGCATAAGGATCAGAAGTTCAAGGTCAATCCTTAGCTACATAGTGAGGGGAAGACCATTTTCTGCTACAGAATACACTGCCTCCAACAACGACAACAACAACGACGACAACAACAACAACCACAACCAGAACCACCACCACCACCACCACCATCACCACCACCACCACCACCACAACAACAAAACTAGAAAATTCAAACAACAATAACAAAACTCCAAAATATAGTTAGGCATAGCACTTATGTTGTCTTATAAATAATCTAGAGATGATGTCAAGCAGAGAGGAGGATATGGGTAGGCTACATGAAATCACTATAGCATTTTATAAGAAGGGTAAGGCATCTGAAGCCTCTTTCCCGATAAAACTCTGTTTTCCAATTTGCATCAGTTTCCTTTGATATAATTAGCCTTCCTGGAGTGTTTAGACCTGCAAAGTTCAATTTGTAGTCAACTTCTTAAGGCTGACTCCGACATATGACATTTAAATACATGTATGATTATTTCAGGTATAGTAAATACAATGTGAACCAAAGCTGGCCAATCCAAGGTTTCTAGTTCTGTGTTCTCTTTTTAAAGAACAAGTTAATTAATTTGGTGTGTGTGTGTGTGTGTGTGTGTGTGTGTGTATGCGTGTGTTTGTGTGCATGCGCACACATGCACTCATGCACAGAAACCTGGGACCAATCCTCCACAGATCCCAAAGGATGACTGCATGAAATCTTTTTCTATATTGTTCAAGGGTGAGTTCCTGTTTTTATTAACTTGGATGGCTTTTAAACAAAAAGAAATTCATTTTTTTTCTCTCTTCTGGAGCCGGGAATGCCCAAGGTTAATATGCTAGCTTATTCAGCAGTGAAGGCCTGCTTCCCAGTTCCTTGCGGGCTGTGTGCCTAGGGGTTCTTCTGGCCCTTTATAAACCAGGGAGCTAGAAGATTTGAACCCACTTCTGGTTCACACACAGCTCCAATCTGTCTTATTCTGTCCTCACAGAAGTGACATATCCTTGGGTTCTCTCTGTCTGTCTGTCTCTGTCTGTCTCTCTGTCTGTCTCTCTGTCTGTCCTCTCTCTCTCTCTCTCTCTCTCTCTCTCTCTCTCTCTCTCTCTCTCTCTCTCTCTCTCTCTCTCTGTCTCTCTCGTTAGTTTGCTTTTCCCAGACAGAGTTTCTCAGTGTAACAGCCCTGGCAGTCCTGGAACGTACTTTGTAGGCCTGAACACAAAAACCCTGCTTCTCCAGGCCTCTTTTATAAGGATACTCATTTCATTGACGAATTCCTAAAGGCTCCTTTCCCAAGGCCTCATCTTCACCCAAAGACCCAGGCTGCTAATACCACCACATTGAGAGGTGGAATTGCAACACGAATTTGCAGTGGACGACACACAGACGTTCAGACCACAGAGGTTGCCTGCATTACGACCTTCCATTCTTAAATAACTCAGTATCTCCCAAGAATAGTCGTGGTGCAGTTATCAGCTTCAGGAAATTTATCATCAATACAAGGCTTCATTTGGATTTATAATCCTTATTGTAATTCTGTCAATTGCCCCCCACAAATGTTTCCAATAGCCTTTCTTTCGTGCTGTATGGCATAGGATGCTGTCTAAGATGACATGTCTCTTTCATTTCCTCTGTGGAGCATCGCCAGGCCAATTGTTTTAAAGGGGAGAATTATTTATGAGTCAAGTTTAGCCTCCTTCCCTGTCCAGTGCATTTATTTCACAAGTCTGAAGTTTTACCATATTGGATTGTCTTAAAGGCAGACGACTGCTGTTTCTAGAAAAGTACATGTGAGATGAGATGCTTCACTAGAGCCCTGAGCTATTTTTTTTTTCCAGTTTGGGGTAAAGCCGCAAACTCCAATTCTAATGAAAGAACCCCCAAGAAACTCAGCCCTTCTAAACCAGGGTTGGGGGGTATGGCTGTGTGGGGCACTGTTTTGCAAGTGGATCCGAAGCTGGAGGGATCAGTCCTGTTGCTGTGGTTTTCCAGCCGCAGAGGCTCCTCGTGGGGTCTTGCTGATCACGTTATCTTTCTTTGCCTCTCTGGGGACGTTCACAAATGCAGTCAGCCCACCAGGAAAGCACATAGCGGCTGCTTGGTGCTGGCTGCAAAGCTAGCGTTCCTACTCTGTGATTTAAGAGCAGGCTCCTTCACAAGTTCACATAGCATCCCCCCCCTGCACTCCCCCCACCCCCCGACTGTCTAGATTGCAAAACCAGGCAAAGATTCTCTAACCGCCCAGGAGATCCAGCCCAGTTGTCTCGTTTGTTCAATTACAGCGATAGACAGATTACAGTGGAGGGAAATAGTAAATTAACCGTGACAGTCATTAATACGACCAGCTTGGTGGCAGCGGCTGTGTTGGAAGATCGCAGATCCGATGGCTGGAACATATTGGGACTAGGACCGCCCCCATTGGCTCTTTAGTGGGCCTTGAACTTGCTGGAAAAGACCAGGCCTACACACAGGGCCCTGTAGCCATGGCAACAGGCTTTCTCTCAGCAAAAACACATAAAGATGATTCATTTTGTTTTCCTTTCCTTTCTTTCCACCCAAATTTTCATGTGGGTTGGAATCTATTTTTAATTTTTTTTTTCCCTTTGGAGGAGAGGCTATTTTTGATTTTGTTACCTCCTTCCTGGGGACCTGCCAGGCCTCCCTGTGAGTGGCCAAGGGGAGGCTGGCCCCACTGAGGCCTGCGGTCTCAGTACTTCTCTGAGTTTTTTTCTGGAGTCGAGGGAGGGAGGGAGGGAGGGAGGGAAGGATAAAGTGAGGTCCACCAGGACACTGGCGCAGGACTAGTCTTGGTATTTCAAGCAGGGACCGTAAATCTTGTAAATATCCTCAAACTTCTCGCCCCAAACTGGGGTTTCCTTATCCAGCTCCACAGGGAAGAAGGGCCCCTATGGTGTCATCTCCAGAACTCCTTCCAGCATGGTAAAAGTGCATATGTGTGTGTGTGTATTTGAGTGTGCGTGCCCTTGTGTCTTCCTGTTATATTTCACCTTTTGGATTTCTTTTGAGGCAGGTCTCTCACTGAACCCAACATAACTCACAGTTGCAGCCTGACTCGCGGGCCAGTGAGCCCTAGGATCTGCCTGTCCCTGCCACCGGAGCCCAGCTCTGGAATTACAGACACCTTACTGTGCTCAGCTTTCAAAACAGGTGCTGAGGATCCAAAATCAGGTCCTTCTGCTTCCGTGGCAAGAAGTCTACCCACTGAGCCATCCTCCCAGCCCAAGAAGGCATTTCCTCTTTTGATCTCGGAGGTAGCTAGGTGTGACAGAGCCAACTGACGTGTGTGTATCAGGCTCCAGGTGAGTCAGGTGAGCTAACCAGGTGAGGCCGGAAGTCATACATACACTGCTACCTCCAGGTCAAGTGGCTAAAGCTCTGTTGACCCAATTTCCTCTGTGCCTTTGTTCGCATCCCCCAGAGGACCTGTTCATGTTAGAGTAGTGGCTTTTACCCTCCCTAATGCATTGACTATTGAATGCAGTTTCTCATGTTGTGCTGACCCCAACCATAAAATTATTTTCGTTGCAGCCACTTAATCCAAGGTGCTAGCACCTGTGGAGCTCTGGGACCACTCCCAGGAGCTCGAGAGACCCACTGAGGCTTTGAGGGGGGGGAGACACAGCAGATCGGGATGAGCCTGTAGAATGAGCACTATCTCAGGAAGAATTTTAAAAGGACAGGCGGGTGGGAAGATGCTTTTGAAAGTTGGTCTTATGGACTTGGGGCTGGGGGAGGGCAGAACAGAACAGCATGTGAGATGGTGAGAAGTAGAACTAGAGGTGTGCTAGCCTGGCCTTGTTCACTGTATGGAGCCGCTACTAGGCCATGTTGGTGTCCGCGGTCTGTGCTGCCACCAGAGACCAAGTTGATGTCTGTAGCCCATGCCGCCATTAGATACCACGTTGTGGGCCATTATCCATGCTGCTTCTGGTTGCTATGAGCTGGGAAGCCTCTTCTGTAGTGGTGTTGGTGACTGCAAATTCATGGCTGACAACGAGAGACACTGGGGCTTCTGTGACAATCTTCCCCCCACCCCCACCCCCACACTCCCAAGAAAAAAAAGGAGAGAAGCAGTCTAGACAGGAAGCATATTGAAACAATTCCTTAGGGACTATGACAGGGATAGAGCAGTGTAGCTCTTCTACAGTTGATGGCTTCTGGTAGGGGTATGGATAGAAAAGGACTCTGTTATCTTTCAAGGTCGGGCCACTGAGAGTTTGACCATGCTCCAGTGAGTTTATTGGTAACACAAATTGGACCTGGTGTATTCCTTCTTTTGGGGGGGAGGGGGAGGGAGGAATGGGATACAAGGGTGGGAGGGTGGGCCTAAGAGGAATGGGGAGCGGTTGTGATCAGGCTACATTGTATGCAGTTCCCAAATCATTAATAAAAAGAGTAAGTTGGAGAGCGTTATTTCCGTTGCCACCTCACAACTGTAATTTTGCCACTGTTATGAACTGTAATGTAAATATTTGGGGGGGGACTAGAGGTTTGTCAAAGAGGTCACGACCCAGAGGTTGAGAACCACTGTGTTAGAGGGACAGGAGGTCATTAGACAACAATGGAGTCACTCTACCAGAACATCCAATCCCATCCCGAGTAAATGTGAATGGTAAACATACCTTCTTCTTTATTTCCACTAACTTCCTAATGAGATTTCCCATATCCTTCAATTATGAGCATAGACTAGAAACCATGGAGGCTTTGGCAGAATCTGAGCCCAAGTCTCCAGTCAAATTCTCTGCTATTTCATCTCATATTACCGTGGTTACACAGAGCACCGAATATCATTTTCACTTATCATTTCTTTGAAATTACAGCTGTTATTAGGCTTGCCACTCTATCTTATTAATTACTGTGTTAATAAAGAAACATATGTATTACAATATCACGGCGCTGCTTTTTTTTTTATTTTAATAACTACATTTCGATATAATTGCGTTTCTTTGTAATTGTATTTTGTTTGTGCATTTACCAAACCTTTCTCTGAGATGCAGCCTATGGGTGCTGTGATTTGAATATGGTTTGTCCCTTCTAAAACTCAGGCTAAATTTGATTATCATTGTGGGAGTGCTGGGAGGTAGGGCCTGTCAAAGGGGATTAGGTTGTTAAGGGGGCTGATCTCTTTATCAGGGCGGCGGTTGCTATAAACCCTCGGTGCTCTGTCTCTACCCTTTCAGCTCCCGTTATGTCTGGACCCCTTTGTCAGACACCATTCTGCCCTTGGAGCTCTCAGATTCCAGCCATGATAAAGCACTTTCTTCTGTACACCGCTCAGTCACAGGCATTCTGTTATAGTAACAGAAACTAGATTAGGGCAAGAGGCCTCACTAGATTTTTTTAGAGGAGTCCATGGCACTGAGAGGTAGAAATCCTTGACGCCTTCCCCCCCTCCCCCAATACCACACCGTACTCTGATCTGCTCATAAATCCCATGGATTCCAGTCTCGTGCACCTGCCCTTAGCCAGTGTCTGTTTGTCTGCAGCTTAGCTTCTGGATGTTAAGAAGCCATCTTCTTCGGTCCACAGGGTTATTCTGTGCTGGCAGACACATTCTAGGTCCGCGTTGCCCTATAACCAGCCATTGTAGGGGGGTTACTGAGTACCTGACATTGCCTAATGTAACCAAAGAACTGCGCTTTGGATACTATCTTGTTTTAATTCATTGAATTAAATTAGTGGCTCCTAATATCCTATATAGGACAGTAGGGTTTTCTGCCAATGCTTCTCATACATGCGTGTGTTTCAGGGTCGAGTGCAAGGGCTGGACAGAGGCTGAAGCAGCATGCACAGGGCCCTCATGAGTCTGTACCAGGTCCTCTTCGTGTATTACAGCTTCCAGTTTAATATTTTCATGGGATTCCTCAGAGTGTGAATGAGCGGCTCTCTGTTTCTTGTGCCTTCTCTTGGGCTCTGTTCCTTTTGCCGATTTGTTTTATTTGTCCAATTCCAACTTTTGAGCTTTTGTTTTGTGTTATTTTTTTTTATTATTATAACAAAAAAAATCAACCAACCAACTAAATACTAAAAAATAGTACTGTTAAATTGGAAGTGGTAGCATATGTATTTTGGAGGGAGAGGCGGGAAAATCAGAAATTCCAGGTCATCCTCAGCTACATAGTGAGTTCAAGGAGGCTTGCTTAGGATCTTAAGATCCTGTCCCACAAACAAACGAACAAACAAACAATCATAGAGAAAACAGCAAGCTCAAAAATATGCCTGTCTGAACTGAGTGTGGTGGAATATGCCTTTAAACCCAGCACTCAGGAGGCAGAGGTATGTGAGTCTTTGAGGCCAGCCTGGACTACAGGGTGAGCCCCAGGACAGCCAGGACTACACAGAGAAACCCTGTGTGGTGGTTTGCATAAAAATGGTCCTCAATAAGTCCATAGCAAGTGGCACTATTAGGAGGTGTGTCCTTGTTGGAGTAGGTGTGACTTTATTGAAGGAGATGTGTCACTAGGGGGTAGGCTTTGAGGTCTCAGAAGTGCATGCTTGGCCAGAGTGTCCCTGTCACTTCTTGCTGCCTGCAGACCTAGATGTAGAGCTCTCGGCTACCTCTCCAACACCATGTCTACCTGCAGCCTGTCATGCTCCCCACACATAACTACACTACCACCATGGACCAAAGCTCTGAACTATAAGCCAGTCCTAATTAAATGTTTTCCTTTATAAGAGTTGCTGTGGCCATGGTGTCTCTTCACAGAAATAAAACCCTAAGACACCAGGTCTTAAAGAAGAAGGAGGAGGAGGAGGAGGAAGAGAGGGAAGAGGAGAAGGAGGAGGAGGAGGAGGAAGAGGAAGAGGAAGAAGAAGAAAGAAGAAGAAGATGAAGAAGAAGATGAAGAAGAAGATGAAGAAGAAGAAGAAGAAGAAGAAGAAGAAGAAGAAGAAGAAGAAGAAGAAGAAGAAGAAGAAGAGAATCTGATTGTCTACCTGTTGCCACCACCACATTATCTCTCAATGTACTGTTACCATTTTGTGGCATCTAATCCTTTGCTATGGCACTGTTCCTATGTTTTATAGCTGTTGAACACCATGCCCTCTTACAACTCAAAATGTCCCCAGATAGCATCAAATGTCCTCTGGGAAGAAAAATGTCTGCTGAGTTTCCATTTGAGAACTACTGGCTTATTCACACAACAAAACCTCATTTAGTTTTGTTTTATGGTGAGGTCTAAATGTATTACTTTAGAAAACATAAACTGTCTTGAATTGAAATATGAACTTAATTTCTTCTTATATTTGGCTTCAGAAGTATCAAACAATAAGACATCACAAGGTTGGTGAGCTAAACAAATTTTTTTTTTGCCTTTCACAAAGACCTAGTCTTATCTGTGTCTGAGTATTCCAGTGGTGCTGGTGCTGTTTTAGTCTGTTATAGCTATAACACAACATTGGTCAAGTTATAAAGAATGGAAGTTTCTGTGGCCCATGGATCTGGAGTCTGGGTAGTTCCAGAGCATGGCAGCTGGTGAAAAATCTTTGTGCTCTGCCACAATGTGGTAAAACGGCAAGTGACCATGCCCAAGACAGAGGGAATTGTCCCAGACTCCTCCTTATATAACAAACTCAGCCCCCAGTTAAGTAACCCCATCCCAAGATAACAACATTGTTCCGTTTGTGGGGGCGGGGCCTTTATGACCTACTCATTTCTTACTTGTCTCACCTTTTGTCTTTTATTTAAATTTTGAGACAGTCTCATGTTGCCCAGGCTAGCCTCTAACTTGATATGTAGGGAGAATAACTTTGAACTTGGTGATTCTACTGTCTCTTTCTTCCAAGTATTCACTAGTATGCCCACTTTTCTTGGTTATGAAAACCCAGAGCCAAAGGTCAGGTTGGCAGTGGTACACTCCTTTGGTGAAGCTCTGTGAGTCTGAGGCCAGCCTGGTCTACAGAATAAGTTCTAGGACTTATAGCCAGGACTATACAGAGAAACTCTGTCTCAAAAAACCCAAGCAAACAAAAAAAAAACCAACCAACCAACCAACCAACCAATCGAACAACAACAACAACAACAACAACAACACAACCAACTGGGCTGGAGAGATGGCTCAACAGTTAAGAGCACTGGCTACTCTTCCAGAGGTCCTGAGTTCAATTCCCAGCAAACACATGGTGGCTCACAACCATCTGTAATGGGGTTTGATTCCCTCTTCTGGTGTGTCTGAAGACAGCAACGGTGTACTCACATACATTAAATAAATAAATAATTCTCAAAAATTAAAAACCCAACCCCCCCAAAAAAAATCCCCACCCAACCCCTTCAAAGAAAGAAAGATAAGTAAAGACAACCTAGGGCCTTGTGCGTGTCAAGGCAGGCACTTGATCAACTAACCCAGGGCATCAATTCTCGTGGTGCCTTTTGATACTGCCCTACTGCGGTGGTTAGTGACCCTCCTCTGTTCCTGGCTTCCACTTCCTTTCTCCTCCTCCTTGCTTCTATTTTTCTCATTCATCTGTCTTTTTGATCTTTTTCTCCCTTTTTGCCTTCTAAACTACTCCCTCCCCACCCCTCCCCTGCTCTTTCTGCCTTCATTTGTCCCTAAGTGTCCCTTTCCTGTGTCCTCTTCTCTTCCCAGCAACCCCCCGTTTCTTGTCCCCTGCCCCAACTCCTCCTCCGCAGCACCCTCCATATGGAGAGTTTTGCTTTCCCAGCCTTTTCTGCTTTTTTTTTTTTAACTTCTTTTCCTGTGGTCTGTATGTGCTGCCTCCTCCTCTCTTTTTATCTCTAGTCTGTGTGTCTTGAGCTGGCCAGGTTTGGCCTCTGGCCCCAGAGTTTCAGCTCCCTCTCAAAGCCTCAGCTCTGCTCCCTCTAACCCCTCCCTTGCAAACCAGCAGCTCTGAGCGTGTCTGAGTGTGGCTTAGAATTGGAAGATTTTATAAGCACAGAGAAGAAACGAACCGGCAAAGCTTGGCTGGCCCCATGCCCAGAGTCACGTGAGGCCACCAATCAGGAAAGGAATTTGTCAGGGTTCCTCCTCCTCCTCCTCCTCCTCCTCCTCCTCCTCCTCCTCCTCCTCCTCCTCCTCCGTCTTCTTCTTCTTCTTCTTCTTCTTCTTCTTCTTCTTCTTCTTCTTCTTCTTCTCCTCCTCCTCCTCCTCCTCCTCCTCCTCCTCCTCCTCCTCCTCCTCCTTCTTTTTCTTTCTTTCTTTTTCTCTCTTTTTTAAATTAAGCACTTAGAAATTGTTGTCGTTGTAGTTATGGAGGGTAAGGAACAATCCGTGTCGGTGGGACAACCACACATGGCGTGGCATTTGTCCTGTGGAGAAGTCAAACATGTCAGAGGCTGACATTCTCATATGGAGGTGACATTAAACAAACAAGGTGGTGGGAAACTCTTTAAATCACCTGCAATATTGTGAGCAGTCAATCAATAGCGGTGACAAGCCAGGGCCACACACTCTTTGTGACCACTGGGGCTTGGCTTCTTACAGGAACACACTTGGCAGAGTGGCTGCTGTTAATTTGGGGCGCTGTGTCTGCTTCCCCATCTTGACTGTCCTCCACTGTTGGTCAAGCTTTTTTTAAAATAACCTTTTCAAAGACCCAGACTGAAGACTATTTCTACCCGTGCCTGATTACTTGGAAATATTGGATTGTGGACTAATATTTCTGCTTTCAGCTGCTTGTTTGGGCTGGTGTCAGCGGCATTAAGTCACACACGTTCTGTCCCATTCTATTTAAATCCTTATTTATGAGAGCAAGGCCGGCTGGAGGAGCCCATGGGAGGCTGGCTCCCAAAGGAGATCAGGATTCATTGTGAATTCCCTGCTTTGCCTTGTCAAAAAGCCCCCCCCCCTTTTTTTAAATCAGTATGTGAGGGCTTTAGATACAGCTCAGCACATAAAGGTGCTTGCTGCTAAGATGACCTGAGTTCAACCCCACATGGTAGAAAAAGCACACTGACTCCATGAAGTAGTCCATTCACCTCCACACGTGTGTCATGGCACCTGTGCAATCACACACACACACACACACACACACACACACAATCCTATAAAAAGTGAATATTTGCATTTTTAGGAAACAAAAATGTACAAAGCAAAGAACATCATCATCACAGAGTCACTTCTAGTTTGATGAATCCCACATCTCTATACTATCACATTGGAACAAGACATGGTGACACATGACCGTGATCTTAATGACTTTGGAAGCCCGGGGCAAGAAGGTTCAACTACATACTGAGTGCAGGGCCAGAATGAACAATATACTGAACCCTTGTCTCAAAATAAAAATAAAATGAAAACAGATGGGACCATACCTCAGGATTATCTATCTGTCTACCTGCGTATCGTACATGAGGCCCTGGGTTCAAGCCTCATTACTGCAACAGCAAGACAACACAGAATTAACAGAAAAACAAAAAGAGTAAAATGTATCCACTGGCCATAAGGTTTCAAGGCATGACCTTTAGGGGAATACATTTGGATCATAGTAACATTCTGCTCATCTCTCAGATGGTAGCATTTCATATATTTTGGACAGCATGCCCACATTCTCTGTTTTTGTTTTCCCTTTTCAGCGTAGATGTTGGTGCCATCAGCTTATCCTTAAGTTTCATGAGCCTTACGCCTGGTGAGCTTTCAGGTCTGCACCGTCCTCTTTTGGATGTATCCAAATTTCTGAGCATGTACCAGTCAACGTACAGGGTTTTGGTTTCAATCAGGTAGTGCCGCATAAGGACAAACCAGGAATGTTCCAGGGGAATGCAGACGTGTGCTTTCTGGGGGTAGCTCATCTAGGGTGGGCTTGACTGGATAATTCTGTGGGTCTTGAGTGGGCTCCCTTACATCTCTGGGGCAGCTGATCTAGGCTGGGGCCATGCAGTATGTACTAGGTGTCTTTATTGTCCTCACACAACCAGTAGGTTGGTGTGTTAGTTAGTTCTTTTTATATTGAGAACAAATCCTAAGAGAGACAATTTAAGGGAGGGAAAGTTTATTTGGGCTCATCACTTCACAGGTTTCAGTCCAGTCAGTAGAGTCCATTGTTTCTGACGTCACAATAGAAAGGTGCGGTAGAACAGAGTTGTTTATCTTGCAGTGGCCAGGGAACAGAGCAAGATGGAGTGGGGCCTCAGACGAAACACCCTTCAAAGGATTACCCCTGACTAGACCCACTTCCTGCAACTGAGCATCGCATCTAGAAGTTTCCATCACCTTTCAAAGTGCCATGGAATTCTGAATCCATCAATGGGCTCGCCCACAGGAGAAGGCAGATCTCTCATGAGCCATTCATCTCTCAGTGATTGAGCCACCAGCTGGCTAGCAAACCTTCCACAGGAGGTTGTTGTGCGATACTTCATAGTCAAGCCATTACAGCCAACTTCTGAACTTTATATTAAGGTGATAGATGCAGAAGACAGCTAGTCTCATTGTAGAAGTGTTTTTTTTTTTTCAACTTTTTGGTCATGCTGAGATGAGATTGCTAACATAAGTCATATGGCCAAAATCTATGGCCAATGTGGAGAGGGCAACTCTGACTCTTTCTTTAGTGGGCAAAAAAGTCACACGCCAAAAGGCACAGATAATGGAAGGCTGAGGAAAGATGACCTTGTGGTGGTTGGTTCTATCAACTTGACAAAACATAGACTCACTGGAGGAAAGAATTTTAGTTGGCAATTATTTAGAGCAGGTTGGTTTCTTGGCATGTCTGTGATTGCCCTAATGTGAGAGGACACAGCTTGAAAGTGGGCGGCACCATTTCCAGCTTCTGTGCCCTAGCCTTTAATAGTGGAGAGAGCAGGCAAAGCACAAAGCATGCCGGAATTCGTTTCTCTTTGTTCCACACCACTGTGAATATAACTAGCTGCTTCGAGTTCCTGCCTTGGCTTCCTAGTAATGATGGCCTGTAACCTGGGCTTATAAGCTCTCTCTCTCTCTCTCTCTCTCTCTCTCTCTCTCTCTCTCTCTCTCTCTCTCTCACTCACTGTTTTATTATAACAGAAATGTAATTAAGACAGACCACTAGTATGCCTACAATAAATTTCGCTGTGTCAGATCAAAAGAGAGCTAAATGATCTCCTCTCCTTTTATGTACATTATGTTTCTATTAATTCACCTAAAATTCAAGAGCCCTTTTCCGTAGCCAAACTGATGGCTTCCAGCAAACTCACTATGAAGTAGAAACGGGAAGATTTTATACGCGCTTGCCAAGCTCTGGAGCTCTGCCATTGACCTCAAAGAGCCAAGTATAGGTTGTTACATTCATTCCCATTCAATTTTATCTTGATACAATCAGGTCCCAAAATATTCAGATATGCTGGAATCTATATCCTTTCTCCTTTCATGTCTTACATCACCTGCAATTTTCATTATGATGTCACCGGGGTGCTTATGGATACCAATGATAAATATAAATACAGCCCCATGACCTACTGATGGAGACCGTTCTTTGTGTGGTCAGGGGCATATTCTGTTTCCCTTGTGTCTTGTATATTAAACACCAAAAATTCATCTAATTTATTCCTCATCCACTCTGTGTGTCCATCTTGTCCCCAAGGATGTAAAGAGAGGTAGGACTTAGAGAGGTTGTAGGATATTGATGCAGGATAGTGATGATACAGGCAGAATGAAAGACATCCCTAGACAGGGGTATGTATAGGTAGATAGTAGCTACCCAGTCTTCAGGCTGGCACAAAAAGATGCGTGACATCCATGGGAAATGAAAGGCCGTGAGAGACAGGATCACATAAAGAATCTGGGTTCATATTATGAAGGGTCTGGGATACCAGGATAAAGCTTTTGGAATTTTTCTACTGAACATTATAGTTGAGAAACTTCTTCATCCTTTTAAGCTGGCTGGAGAATTTTGATCCTGAAGTGACACTGGAAGCCATTCACAGCAGAATAAATATGATAGGAGCACTGTGGACTGCCCCAGCTGTTGTGCCATGACTATTATGGATTGCTTTTGTATCAGCGAGAAATTACATGCTTTCTGTGTTATGCTGAATGTATCTTATAGCTGATGCCGTCCTAGCCTTATACAGATGAACAGGAAAGCAAGTGACTAGCTCCTTGGTCTTCTATTTTAGCTATTGTGGCTTGCTAAAAAAAAAAAAAAAAAAAAAAAAAAAACAAAAAAACCAAGGGACACAGTTAAGGTCCCTGAAGATCCACCGTTTTCTGAAGCAGGAGGAGTTTGTAGTCCTCAATTGAACATTACCACCAAGATTCATGTGTGGGTGGGACTATAGAGGTGGCTTAACAGTTAAGAACACTTGCTGTTCTTGCAGAGGACCCAGGTTCAGTTAGTTTCCAGCCCCCACATGGTGGATCACAACTGTCTGTAATTCTAGTTCTAGGATGCTTTTAGTCACTGTTCTAGTGCTATGAATTGACACCATGATCAAGGCATATCTTATAGAAGAACGCATTTAATGGGCACTTGCTTACAGTTTCAGAGGGTCAGTTCATTATCATAATGGCAGGAAGCATGCTGGTAAGCATGGTGATCAAACAATAGCTCACCTTATGCACAACACACACACACACACAGATAGAGACAGAGACAATGAGAGACACACACATAGAGACAGAGAGACAGAAGCAGAGACAAAGAGGCCTTAACAGGGAGACAAAGAGACAAGGAGACACACACAGAGAGAAACAGAGCGAGACAGAGAGACAGAGGGGCTGAGACAGGGAGACATAGAAACAGAGACAAGGACACACACACACACACACACACACACACACACACACACACACCCCAAAGCACACACAGAACCTAACATGAGGTTTTGAAAACCTCAAAGCCCACTTACACTTCCTCCAACAGGGTCACACCTTCTAATTCTTAAATAGTTCTGTGCCTTGATGGTTAGCCATTGCAATATTTGTCTATTGGGGCCCATTCTTTGCATTCTGATTGCAGCTTCCCCTTCCTTCTCTCCTCCCAGTCTCTCTGCCATCAGAGGCCAGAAAAGAGAGTTGGAGAGAGTTGGATTCCCCTGGAACTGGAGTTACAATGTCATTAGCAAGTGACTCAAGAGTACAAATCTATGAGAATATATGAATATATATATATATATATATATATAAATATATATCAGTGATACATCTCTTCCAATAAGACCACCACTCCTAATCCTTCTGAAACTGGGGAGCAAGCATTCACATATATGAGCCTACGGGGGTCATTCTCATTCAAACTAGCACAGCATCCAATGACTTCAGGACTTTTGTCAGTGTAGGCACACTGAATTGAAGTTTTTCTATGGTAAGCATTTGTTGCATGTCAAAAATGCTGCTTTTAAAGAAAGAAAATGCTTATTTACTTAGTTTTTGTATTAATTTCCCACCTACTTCCAAGAAGTATTTCAAAGTCCTAAGGTAATGCACTAATTAGATGCTGCTAAGGCAGAATTTCCAGCCAAGTCAAAGAACCTATATTACCGCAGAACAACATTTATACATTAGGAAAGTAAAACACCACCAAAAATATCTGACTACATCCTGAGTTCCTGGCTCAGATCCATGGAACAGAGTTAATCTAGCTTGGGATCAGGATATCAAAATGTGGAGATGAAACTCTTTAACTGGAATTAAAAAAAAAAAGAAAGACAAGATCCCAGATAGAGAGTGGATTTGCAGCTGTTGTTCACAGATACATGGGTGGCTACAAGAGCCTGAGAAGACAAACTGTTAGATCCTGTTCCAGGACCCGTTAACTCAATGCAGATGATAGCCTGAACTAAACAGTCCAGCTCTGAGCTCAGATGGACATGGCTGGTTCTTTTGGAACCTGGATAACCCTATTATAGTGTTACATACCACTGACCTCTGGGCTACAGAGCTAGGACTAGACCTTCTTCTCCAGACACAAGAAACTCCCAGCCATCCATAATCCAGATGGACCACAGGCTTTCCCCATAGGGTGCATCATGGAATGAGGACCTTGGTTTGAGACACTTTCAAAGCAGTCTAGGAGAACTGAGGCTGTGCTTGTCATGAGCACATTGCAGTAAGAGATGTTGGAGCACAGAGGGGCCGAGGCTAGGGAAGAACTGCATTGTAGAATTAATTTGAGGACAGGCTTGAACAGGACACGAGGAACATCCCTACTGCTTTAGAAATCTGTATACTTATATAAAGACTTACAGAACCATACCATGTTGACATGGTCACTGATTTCAGCAATTGCCTGTATGATGGAAAGCCTTTGGGCTGGAAGGAACATAAACCTACTTACACTGGTTTAAAGTGGCCTTTATTAAAGCCACTTATGGACACCAGTATTTGATGAGGAGTGGTTGTTGAGAAGTTAGCCTTTCTAAGACCCTGGTTAGGCTCCAGAGCTTCTGACTTCTTTTTCTGTTTTGGGGTGACATGGTCTCTTACTTTCCATGTTCTTGCTCAGAAGGGGTATGGGTCTTCTTGGCAGATGGATTTCTTTTCTGTGTTGCTCCATCAGGTTTGGTGAGCCTCTCAGTTCAAGCAATCAGGGCATATAACTAAGGTCTCTGTGTCTCTAAAATGCTATCCATGGTCTGAATATACAATTCCTGTATTGAAATTTAATAGCCAGTGTAATTGAATTAAGAGGTGAGTCTTTTTAGGAGGTAAGGACTCTGTCTCTTCGGGTTGGAGGAAGGTCTTTTATACCAGAGTGCTAGATGTCGGGGAGATGGCTTAATGAATAAAAGCATTTGATACAAAATCGAGAGAACTGGGGCTCAAATCCCTATTACTCATGTAAAAGCCAATATATGCTGAAATTCCAGCATTGAAGTGGTGGAAACCAGTGGATCTCAGGAGCTCCTTGGCTAGATGGCTCAGCTAAAATGGTGACTTTCAGGCTCAGTAAGAAACCCTCTTTCAGGGAAAAAATGGTGGGTGACTCTAGGGCACTATATACAATGCACTCTTCTGGCCTCCTTATGTATCAACACACACACACACACACACACACACACACATGCACGCATGCACGCACATGCACGCACGCACATGCACACACACATGCTCATGCACATATGCTAACAATAACAAGTACCTTAGAGTGATTTCACACTTTCCTATCATGTGAGGATACAGCCCCATGGTAGAAGCAGAGCTCGGGTCTCAGAGATGCTGAATCTGTTGGTACCTTAATCTTGCACTTTCCAGTCCCTAGAACTTTGAGAAAACAAACTTATATTCTTTATAAGTAAGGAATATATAGAAGCTGTGTGTGTGTATGTGTGTGCGTGCGTGCGTGCGTGCGTGCGTGCGTGCGTGCGTGCGTGCGTGCGTGTGCGTGTGTGTGTGTGTGTGTGTGTGTGTGTGTGTTATGTCAACACAAAGAGCCTGACACATGCTTTAAGGTTTTTGAGATTGTGCTTGTGATGGTTAATCTTGGTTGTCAACTTGTCAAGATTGAACATCACCTAGGTGGTTAGTAAAGCAAGCCTCTGCCTGTGTTTTAGAAGGTGTTCCCAGAGAATGTGAGCAGCGGCATCAATAACTGAGGACCCAGAGGAACTAAAAAGAAAACCCACTGCAGGCATTCTCAGCTGTGAGCTGCTCTATTCCGATGCCCTTTCTCCACAGTGATGAACGGAAATCTCCAAAGCTGTGACCCCCAGATACATCCTTCTTCCAGTAAGTTGTTTAAAATGAGATATATTGTCACAGCAACGCAAATTCTGCTACAGAAAATTGGTATTAGGAGTGAGGGTTGCTTGGGTGACTATCCCTCATAGTTAAGAAGGCTTCAGAATTAGTTTATGGGAGAAATTTGGAAGAGATTGTGGAAGTGGACTACATAAACCTTAGAATGCTCCAAACAGAATTTAATAGTTGACTCCTGTGGGTGCTCAGAAGACCAGAATGCTATTAAGGAGATGGACAGTAGACTGTGTTCACCAGGCTTCAGGTGGGAACAAGGACTGGCCTGGAGGTTGCTTGTCTGGCTTTGTGGCAAAGCATTTGCTCACCTTTTGCTTGTGTCTGGAGCCTTTGCAAGGCTGATTTTAAAAGTGGTGCATAGAGGGCTGAAGAGATAGCTAGCAGTCAAGATTGCTTCCTGCACTTGCAGTGCTTTCACAGTCAGCCGCTCACTGTAAGTTGTGACCCCAGCAACAGAGGTATCTGATACCTTCTTCTGGACTCCATGGGCAAGGGCACACACACACACACACACACACACACACACACACACACTCAAATAAATCTTTCTTTAAAAAGCAATGAATGGTTGTGTATGGTGTTGTCTATTTTTGATACCAGCAGTCAGGAGGCAGGAGAAGGTGTCCTAGATCTTTATGAGTTTGAGGCCAACCTGGTCTACATAATAAATTCTAGATCACTCAAGTTTACAAGGTGAATTCCTGTCTCAATTGCTCGCTCGCTCACTCTCTCCGCTCACTTATTCACTCGGTGTGATGAATGGAATGCATTGAGTACAGAGAATGCCAAGGTAGCCCAGCATCCAGGTCGTGGCATGATTATTGCCAGCTGACTCTGTTCAGCTTATAGGAAGAATTAGAAGTAAAAAGCAGAGTGAAAAGGGTTAGAAAACTTGCAGTGTGGTTTGAGAAGCCCATGCAAAGTTGGAGCTAAAGGAGGCATAGCTTCTGAAGTTATTAGTGGCATCAAAAAGAACATAAGTACTTTGAACCAAGACAATGGGACAGATACCCTGAGATCATTGGCTGGATCCAACCAACTTCAGCTAGAGGGTTGTGATGGGTTAATCTTGCTTGTCAACGGGATTGGATTGGATCTGGGTCAACAAAGAGAGATATGCCCTGGGAAGGTTTATGAGGGTATTTCTTGGAAGGCTTGAGGGAGAAGACCCTCCTCCAATGTAGGACACCCTTTATGGCAGTGGTCTGGATTCTAAGAGATTGGAGGAAAAAGCGGTGCTGCCTTCATCTTCCCACCTTTCCTCTTTGCTGGTGAGTGCTTCTTCCCTGTCGCTGGGCTGCCACTACCATCTTCCACTGACAGGGAAAGCATCGTCTTCAACCTTCCAACGTGGTCTGAAGATCAGAGGCACTCAGGGAATCCCTCAAGCTTTTAGGATCAGATTGGGACAGTTGAGACATTCAGTCTCGTTGAGGAAGGAGCTACTGGGCGCTGAAGGTCTCCAGCATGCAGCAGGCAGCCACCGTTGCACTACTCAGTCATGTAGGCTAATCTGATATCCCCCTGCCTTGATTCCAGAAGTTAGCCCACTTATTGCAGGCTAGGGCTATCTGAAATGAAAGTGCTTCAGCTTCTCAAGTTTCCTGCTACAGAGTTGACTAAAGGTCCAGGCCCCTCCAGCATCTGTTTCTACGCAGAAACCACAGTGCCTGGAGCTCACTGCCTACCTCTTCATTTTGGTCTTGCCACAGAAGGAGCAAGTGAACTTGTTATGCTGGCTGATCTTAATTTTCTTTCCCGTTTGCTGGAAGGGGGCACTCTATCTGCCGCCATATTTACCAACCTTCTTGGTGCTTCTAGCCATGTTGCTGTGACCTAGGTCCAAATCCAGGGGAGCTAAATCTCTTTTGTAATATATTCTGTAGGTTCTGCTCCTCTAGAGAACTCTGACTAACACAGTGACTTAAAAGTATGAACATGGGGCTGGAGAGATCAGTAGTTAAGAGAATTTACCACTCTTCCAGAGGACCCGAGTTTCAGTTTGCCAGCACCCATATCAGGTAGCTCAGAACTGCTTGTAACTCCAGCTCCGGGGCAGCCTGTGCCTCTGGTCTTTGCACATTTGCATTCACACGAACACAGCCCCACACAGCCATATACACATACAATTAAAAATAATGAAAGTAAATTTGACAAAACAAGTGTACACTCGAAAGAACATTGCAGGGGAAGGGGACAGCTGCTCACACAGCGTTCCCTCGGGAAGGGCTTCTCCACGTCAAGCCGGTCAAGCCACGTACTCAGAGGCTTCTCCAGCCCGGGTACAGGGAGAGAGATTTACATCCTGAACTTTTGAGGGGTACCGGGACTTTTCAGATGCTGGTGACTCTTGGAGATAGACAGAGGCCTTGTGGGATACTTCAGTTTAAGGAGATATGTTTGGTTATAGAATTGAGAAGGGCTAGACTCGTGATATTTTCGTGTGTGTGTGTGTGTGTGTGTGTGTGTGTGTGTGTGTGTGTGTGAGAGAGAGAGAGAGAGAGAGAGAGAGAGAGAGAGAGAGAGAGAGAGAGAGAAAGACAAAAGAAAACTTCAGTTATCATTCTCCAGGGACTGTCTACCTTGGTCTCCTTAGACAGAGTCTCTCATTGGCCTGGAGCTTGCCAACTGAATTGGGCTGGCTGCTAATCCTCTACCTCATAGCCCTTTAGCCTACCACTTTGATGTATGCTAGTCACATCACCAACCCCTTAACTCTGACATTTCTTTGCTTGATAGCTTGTCTGCCTACTGCAGGGCCTGGGGAGTTGTTGTGGCTAGTTGGGTATGAATGATGAGTGACAACTGGTCAAAGTGTAAAAAAAGTAGGCATCCGTGGGGGAGGTCAGCCATAAGTGGGTCATTCCCTATGCCCCCAAGGTTCAGGAACTGTCATGGAAGAGGGGGAGAAAGATCGTGAGAGCCAGAGGGTAGGGAAGACTAGGGCTTTGGAACAGTGTCTTCTGGACATGACAGGACCCCCTATATCCATGCATAGCAGGTGTGGTTGCCTGTACAGGATCACACCGGTCAACATTCCAGCTAGGATGGGGATGGCCCCCCTCCAAGGCCCCACGTCTAACTGAGAAGTTATTGACAGTTGATGGTTGTCTAGGGAGGGATAGTTATTTTTCTTTAGAGGTGTGTTCCTTTGTGGTTGACCATCTGTGATGGTTTGTATATGATGGGCCCAGGAAGTGAACCTATTAGGAGGTGTGGCCTTGTTGGAGTAGGTGTGTCACTGTGGGTGTGGGCTTAAGACCTTCACCCTAGTTGCCTGGAAGTCAGTCTTCCACTAGCCGCCTTCAGGTGAAGATGTAGAACTCTCAGCTCCTCCTGCATCATGCCTGACTGGATGCTGCCATGTTTCTGCCTTGATGACAATGGACTGAACCTCTGAGCCTGTAAGCCAGCCCCAATTAAATGTTGTCTTTTATAAAACTTGCATTGGTCATGGTGTCTGTTCATAGCAGTAAAACCCTAAGGAAGACACCATCCTTCAGTATATGGGCCCACACTATGGCATATATGAGTAGCACTAATTGGACAGTTTTTCTTGTCATTAAAAAAAACCATGAAGTTGGAAGGGGATATGTGGAGTAGGAGTCACGAGGAGTTGGAGGTGGGGAGTGGGGGATGAATGTAGTAGAGAAATGTGAATGTGTGTATGGGATTCTCAAAAGGAAAAGGTTGGTGTGCAAACAAATGAACAGAGTTCGTTTTTCCCTCTGCCCAAGAAGTGGACCAATCGAGCTGGCTAGACACACACTCTAGTGTGCAAAGGACATGGGCTGAGTTCAGAGTCTCTCTCTGTCCCATGGTAAGATGAGGCTAAGGCTTGTGTTCTACCCTCTTCTCCAATGAGACTGAGCTTCGGTTAGCCACAGTGGTCATGCCTGTGCTCTTGTATTGGCTCTCTTCCTGGTCTCATTTTGGCTTTTCATGACCACCTTCTCTCAGGACACTAATAACCTCCTAAAAAACTACTTGTATGTGATCCTGGCCTCATCTTCTGCTTCTAGGGGAACCCGAACTAAAGTGCTTTGACCAAAGTCACTTGAGTAGAAGGGGCATTCTCAGAAGGGGATTGTGGGTAGAGTGGACATAGAAAGGTTGACCTTGCTCTTAAAAGAAGCTGCTAGAAGGGGAGGTGGACTATCCACATACAATATAAAGATTCTTCCCACATGGAAGTTCAGAGACCGGGGGGTGGGGCTCTGTGTTGGAAACTGTGTGGGTGGAGATCAAAGGCGAGGCGAATAGAAATCATATTGTTGTAGCAGTATATTACAGGCTGCTGGGCCAGATGGGGGAACTGATGATAGGCTCCCGACTGAGACCACACAACTGGCCCAGAGGCAAGCGAACTACAGATGGGAGTGCTCCCGCCCCCCAACTGTGTAGCTTGCTCAGTTTCCATGAACTGCAAGCAGAGACTACCCAAGCCAGGTCTTGGCTTGCTTTTCTCAATGGTTCATGAGGTGTGCAGTGGAAATATAACAAGGGGGAACTGGTACCGTTGAGTAAAATCAAGCTAAGGCAGAACTATTTGGTGAGAAGGTGAGGTGGGTAAATTTGTTATCTTACAATGAGGGTCACAGGTATGGTCTGCTCCAGCTTCAAATGGTTTAGAGCATTGGTTTGAAGGTTGGGGTTTTAGTCCACACACCTCTTTAAGTGTCAATACAGATCTCTTGCCTCCTTCCTTCTCCTGGGCCCTGTCTCCAAGACTTTAGCTGGGTGGGTTAGAATCAAGAATGTTCAGTGAGTACTGAACTCAGTCACCGAGGTACAAGAGTACCTCAGAAGACACTTTGAAAAAGAATACCCCAGAGAATATGCAGGCCAGAGCTCATTCATGGCTTGAGACTTTACTGAGCCCAGCACAAAAGGTTGGAGGACTCAAAGAATTAAATTCCCTGTCAACCACCACAACGGAGCCCAAGGAAGAAAAGAAGAACCCAATGAAGGTTATGGTTACCCAGGAAAGTCTATTACACAGAGTTAAATAAAAACCATACAGAACAAAATAAGGTTCTGTGGAAGGAAAGTGTCTACTGCATAATTGTGAGAGCCTGAGTTTGGATCCCTGGAAACCCTGCACAAATCCAGGCTTGGTGGCATCTGCTTGTGATCTAGCACTGAGGCAGTGGAGAAGGCAGACACTTGGGCCTCTTGGCTAGCCAGCCTGGGCTAATTTAATTGGTAGCCTCCATGGCAAGGACAGCTCCTGTCTTTAAAAATTCAAGGCGGATAGTTCCTGAGGAATGATAGCTTGGGGCCTCCACATGCATGTATGTGCGCACATGTGTGCCTGCCCATACCCTCTCCCCGACACAAAGCATTCAAAAGAAGTGACAAATGGCTAATAACGAACAGGCAACGGTTGCAAAGACCTGTGCCTTACACAGTGCCAAGGGCTTTTGAGCTGAGTTCTGACTTGGAGAGTATCTGCCTACAGCTTCGGTGAGATGCTCGCAGATAACAGAGGAAGTAGCTTCTCTTCCTGTTTCCTGTTGGTCTCTCAAGAATGACAATGGCCATTATTAGAAGCCTCCTTCTGCACAAACTACTTTATTTAAATCTCACAACAGCCCTGCGAGGCAGGCACTCCGCGGACTAGTCATCTGTCTTCTGTTTGCAAGGGGGAAAGAATCCGGCTTCAGTGAACTTGGAGAAAAAAAAAAAAAAAAACAGAATTTATTTCTCCCTGTGCCCGAGAAGTGGAGCAATGGAGTTGGTCACGGACATGATCTAAGATGCGAAGGACATGGGGCCAGGTCCTTTCAGATCCTCTTTCTGTGTCTCTCCTCCACGTGGGCCTCCCAGTCTTCTGGCAGACAGATTTCTTCCATATGCTGGCGAACATGGACAGATGATAGCTGCCTTATATCTGTCTTGTTTTGTCCTTGGGCTTAGGCCTTTTCTGCCAGTCTCAGCTGGAACAAGCCCAGAGACAGCCCCCAGTTTGGTCTACTTGGGCTATAATTCTATTCCTGAGGCACAGGGCATGGGATCACTGTTGGCAAGGTCCCAGGACTGAACGAAGGGTGGGTGGGAAGGGCTAGCTGAAGGAGGAAGCTCCACATACAGCCTCCTGGCTGATCTAAATCCCAGTTAGGGCTGTCTGGTTGGCATCCCCTTTTCACGCATGCGGGAACAGAGCATGAGGGAGAGAAATCAACTGCCCAGCTGATGTGCAGGGCAACCTGACATTTGTATCCACCACACAGAGATTCTCCTTCTCCCTGCATTCAATGCTGAAGAGGATAGGGATGAGAATTCGTTTCTGTAGCGATGGCGATCAAACCCAGGACCTTGTGCATGCCAGACAGGCATTCTCCCACTGAACTACAGCTCTAGTCCCACTGAAAGGATGATTTGGAAGAAGTCACTGATGCCCAGCTCCTTTTACCCATTCTCCAGTTGTTGAGGGTATTGGTTACAGACATCCAAGCTGCCCCCATCGCCTGACCACTACTTTCTCAGTTGCACCAGAAATACCACTAGGAAGTAAATGCCTGAGAGGCATTTTCTCTCCCCCCACAGTGCCCAAGAGCCAAGAGTAGCTGGGACTAGAGAGATCATACTCTACTTCAAGGTAGCAAAGAAGCCATTGGACCCTCACATTCCAGAGTTCTACACGGAGCTGGTGTGGGCGGGCTTTCAACTGGACTCCTGCTTCTCTTTGGGGTCTTCTCCCTTATTCTGCAAGCCTCATTCTTTCTTAGGGCACATCTTCATTAATCCACTACAGGAGAATCCCTGTCTTGGCTCCTGTGTCAAGGGCCTCTAGGGACAGGTCAGGAAAGTTGCAGAGAGAGATCAGCATTTCTTTTATTTTTTTTCATTTTATTTTTGCATTTTAATCAACCCCTAAATGTCTAAGGTTGCTAAGTTGAAATTTTCCAGGAGGGGGAATTGAACCTAGGGCCTTGTGCATGCTAGTCAAACATGCTGTCCTCTGAGCCACCACCAACTTTGCCATCAAGCTTTGAAACTTTGTATCCATTGTGTTCATTCCCTGCGCCCTTCCTCCCCTAGCCTCTGCCACCCACAGCACTACCATGTCACTAGGAATTTGAAGACTCTAGCTCTCTCAGCAGAGGGATTGTCTATTATCTGTCCTTTTACGCTGGCTTCTTTCACTTGACACAGTCCTCGGTGTTTGTCCATGCTGCAGCTTGTATCAGCACTTCCTTCTGCTTTATGGCAGAGAGGAAACCCACTGCATGGTGCTTCGTACTTTTAAGCGGTTGGAAATAAGCTACCGTGAATGTGGGTCCACAAGTATTTGCTCAAATCTTCACTTTTCTTTTGGAAATTGTAGTTGTTTGCAGGTCTACCATCCCTTAAATGCCCATGTGTCAAATGATTGGTTCCTGTAGTGCCACTTTTGGGAGGTGGTGGAATTAAACAGTCAGATGTTCACAACCAACCATTGGACTGAGCACGGGGTCCCCAATGGAGGCATTAAAGGGCTGAAGGAGCTGAAGGGGTTTGCAACCTCATAGGAAGATCAACATTATCAACCAAGCAGACTCCCCATGCTCCCAGGGACTAAGCCAGCAACCAAGGAGTACACACGGAGGGACCCATGGCTCTAGCCATATATGTAGCAGAGGATGGCCTTGTCAGGCATCATCAATGGGAGGAGAGGTCCTTGGTCCTATGAAGGTTTGATAGATACCTCAGTGTAGGGGAATCAAGAGAGGGGAAGAGGGAGTGGGTATGTGTGTGGAGGAGCACCATCATAGAAACAGGGGGAGGGAGGATAGGAGAGGGGATTTCCAGGAGAGAGGGAGACTGGGAGAGGGGATAACACTTGAAATGTAAAGAAATTAAAATTATATAATATACTATATATTATAGACTATAGACTATGGACTATAGAATATAGAATATAGAATATAGAATATATAGAATATAGAATAGATAGAATACCGAATACCGAATACAGAATACAGAATATAGAATATAGAACATATAGAATATAGAATATATAGAATACCGAATACTGAATACCGAATACAGAATACAGAATACAGAATATAGAATATAGAATACCGAATACAGAATACAGAATACAGAATACAGAACACAGAACACAGAACACAGAATACAGAATACAGAATATAGAATATAGAATACATATATATTATATATAGTCACAATCAGGAAAAAAAGAAAAGAAAAAAGGAAGGTGGGGTCTAGTGGGAGGTCCTTAAGGACAATGGGGATATGCAGGTTCATTTGGGTCAATTTGACACAAGCTAGAGCCATCTGAGAAGAGGCAGCCCAGATGGAAAAAATTCTTGCATTAGATTGCCCTGTAGTTAAGTCTGTGGGGGCATTTTCTGATTAATGATTACTCTGGGAAGGCCTATCCCACTGGGAGCAGTGCTTGCCTTGAGCAGGCATTCCAGGGTTGATGAGAAAGCAGGATGTGCAAGCCACGGGGAGCAAGCCAGTGAGCAGTGCTCTTCCATGGCCTCTGCTTCGGTCCCCGCTTCCAGGTTCTTACCTTGAGTTCCTGTCCTGCCTTCTCTTCCTGATGGTCTTTAATTGGAAAATGTAACCCAAATAAATCCTTTACTCTCCAAGTTGCTTTTGGGTATGCTGCTTGTCACAGGAATAGAAAGTAAATTAAGATGGGGGCATGCCCTTGGAGGGGACTGTGTGGCTTTGGCTTTTCCTCTTCCTATTTTGCTTCTGGCTTCCCCCGAGTCCCCAGATTATAGTCATCAGAATGGTGTAAGGTGGAGCTATCATTGGAGGAAGAAGCCTGAGAAGTTCTCAAGTGTTTGTACTTGTGCTGTGAGGGAAGACTGGGCCAGAGTTGTCATTAAGAGTACCTTAATTGTGCCCAATACCAAGGACCCTGGGCTCACCTCTACCTTCTCTATGGCTTTAGATCCTTCAGGGGTGAAGTGCTTAATTGTCTTCCTAGTTTAGATTGTAAAATATACTATAAAATATACCCATTGGAGAGGTCTATTACTCAATGGATTTTAATATATTCACATTATCTGCAACCATTACCAGAGTTTTTTAATTTTTATTTTTTGGTGTATGTATGATGCATGAGTATATCCATGAGTGTGCCTATTTGTGCTTGCAGAGTCTCTCTCTCTCTCTCTCTCTCTCTCTCTCTCTCTCTCTCTCTCTCTCTCTTTCTCTCTCCTTCCCCCTCTCCCTCTCCATTTCCTTTTCCCTCTCCCCCTCCCTTCCCCCTTTCTCTGTGAGCATATGCATGCCACAGTGTGTGTGTATGTTTGTGTGTCTGTGTGTCTCTGTGTGTGTGTAGGTGTGTAGGGCAGAGGACAACCTAAAGGATTGGTCCATGCTTTCCGCATTATTTAAGACAGGGTCTCTTGCCGAGCGTGGTGGCGCATGCCTGTAATCCCAGCACTTGGGAGGCAGAGGCAGGCAGATTTATGAGTTCGAGGCCAGCCTGGTCTACAGAGTGAGTTCCAGGACAGCCAGGGTAACACAGAGAAACCATGTCTCGGGAAAAAAAAAAAAAGACAGGGTCTCTTTGTTCACTGCCATGTATGCCAGGCTAGCTGGTCCACGGGCTTCTGGGGCTTTTCCTATCTTTGTCTGCTATCTCTCTGTAGGATCACTGGGAACACAGATTCACACTACCGTGCCCAGATTATGCTAGCTCTGAAGATTATAACTCAGGTCACAACAAGCCCTTTGCCCACTGAGACATCTTCCAGACCTGCATTTTGAATATTTTTTTTTTTAATCATCTCGAGAAGAAACCCCTATTCTTTAGTTATCCTCCCGTAACATTTTCTGGCCATAGAATGTCCTTCCTCTCAGTGTTAAAGAGCCACCTGGTTTAGATTTTCCTTGCTCTTTCCCTAATCTCTTGGCCTGTGGGTATGGCCGGAACTCCACTGGGCTGAGAAGGAGAATTTTGGTGACAGATCGCTACGTCCTTGAAAGCAGCTCTGCTGTCTGGCACAGGGCCACGTGGCCGCTTGCCATTCTCGGGCTCCCCAAGCTGCTACCCTGCAGGAAGCACCTGGGCACCTGGTGTCAAGTGTCTCTAAGTCCCTGGGCCTGTTCAGGAAGGGGAGACCTGAGTGTGGGCCCAGCCAAGTTCTATGCAATTCCCTCCCACCTGTTGCTTTGCTCTTAGCTCGGACTCCCCCCAAAGGGAGAGCTTTGAGATGAAAATGTCGGTGGGTTTCCTTGAGGGTGGGGCAGCCCAGGAAGCTCAGTGAGAAATGAGACAAGGAGGGAAGGAAGGGAAAAAACTCCAGCAACATAGGGCACCCTGGCACTCAGGCATCCTCCAGTAGAGCCTCTCTGAGACTTTGCGGAGCACCCCTCAAAGGCTTGCTACCAAGAAAGAGATGGATGGCCCTTGGTGTCTGAGCTCTGCTCTGGAATGTCTTAACCTGAGGCAGACATAGGACTGGCATGCTGCGGTGGCCAGTGAGTGCTCGCAGGCAGAGACAGGGAGAACAGTGGGTATGAGACCTCCGTGAACACTGATGGCACCCGCTGCATTGTCCTTGACATTATGGGGCTGAGTGTCAGACTTTTATGCATGCCGTGGCACACACATACATCACACACACACACACACACACACACACACACACACACACACACCACTCTGAGGAAGCTTATATATTGCAAAGGTACTGTTTACTGGATGGTGGCGGGTGGGGAGGCACAGGTATAGCATAAAAACTCAGGATCCTTGCTGTACAGAAGCTTAAAACAATGAGAGGTTTTAGTGGCTGCCCCGATCCCAGGCTCCGAGGAGGCGTGCTGCTCAATCTTAGTCAACGTGATAGAAAATAGAGTCATTTTAGAAGACGGTCTCTCAAAGGAGAACATCTCCCCACTCGATTGGGAGCATTTTCTTGATTGATGATTAATACAGGAAAAGCTCAGTTCGCCAGGAGGGTTGTGATTCGGGGACTAGTGCTCCTGGGTCCTTTAAGAAAGCTGAGCAAGCCATGAGGAGCAAGCCAGTAAGCAGCACACCCCCCCCCCATGGCCTCCTGCTCTGACTTTCGTTGATGATGGACTGTGATGTAGAACTGGATAATCGAAACACCTTCCCCTACCCCTCACCTTTTGGTCATCACAGCAACAGAAACTTTAGCTAAGAGATGAGGGGCTCTTTAGAGCAGTAGCATTTGGTGCAGGGAGGAGCCAGGGCAAGGCATAAGTGAACTCCACTTCCTCTTCTCAGATCTTCCCCCCTAGTCATCCAGTAGACATAGATCTCTTTATGTAGGTCAGGCTGATCTTCTGCTTGGGATCCTCCTGCCTCTGCCTTCCGAGTGCTAAGATAACAAGGGCTTGCTACCACACTTGGCTTAGCTCTGGTACACACCCTTGAGTGGAAACCAAGCTGCTGCCCAGGCTTACTGGACCGGACATTCTGTCTCGTAAGGACGGTTTCCCAGTGTTGATGGCTTACTTTACCACAAAGGGTACATTTATTTCCTCCTGTTCCAATGCTGAAGCGAGGAGGAGTCACTTTCTCTTCCATGTGTCCAAATGTCACTATGGAGAGAGGCAGTTCAACCAAGTCTGGAATGGTCTTGACCAGAACGGGACAAAGTGGAACAAAGTGGTCTCTACCACACGAGGCAGAGCTTTGCCTTCTCTCTCGTGGCCCCTCCCCGTCTGTGTACACACTGTTCGCTGTCTTCACGTTTCCTCTTTCAGCCAAGACTTTGCTAAACCTCATCGCTCACATCTACTGCCCGGGCTTGTGTCCTTTAGTTGCAGGACAGAACTCAATACCGTTTCCACGTTGAAATGTTACCATTCCTTCCTTTTGTAGGGAACTGTAAGAGTTATATGCGAGTTCTTAACTGCCGTCTTTCATTTGTACTAGAACCGAACAGGACTTTTACATTTTTTTTTTTTTTTTAAATTCGCATGTCTTAGTCTAGTAGATTTTGATTTCATCAAGCCACCTCCGTGCTTTTCCGGAAGTTGATATAGAAGCATCGAAATACATAGAGGCATAGCATTTTGACAGACTCATTCTGTTAGAGCAATCTAGGGAGACACCACACTTGGACTTCTGAATGAATTACCTTCCCGGACTGGAGCAAGCTGGCTTTTGATGAGTGTGTGTCTTCCAGGGGTTCATCTGTCCCATGCAGTCTCCTGCTGAAGAGGGCTGGGAAAAAAAAACCCCACAGAGGGGGAGTTTGGAAATACACCACTCCCTCTGATGTCAGGGGATTTGATTCTACCCTCACTTCTACCACCCGGCTCCAGCAGGGCAGGCAGACAGGGTCAGAGGGTGTCTGGAAAAGCACCTCCAACAACCCCAAACCATCGCACTCCGTTCCTCTGCCTCCCTCCACTGGTGCAGAAAACAGCAAACACACTGGAGTCTGGGCACAATCCCAGTCCCTCCTGTAGTGGCTGGACACTAGTGGACATTGTCTTCTTGCTCCCCGTGTAGATTACCAGGGTACCTTTTTTTTTTTTTTTTTTTTTTTTTTTTTTGTTTTTTTTTTTACGATCACACACTTCCTCTTTCTTCCTGCATTAAAATTTTAAAATTTTATTCGCCACATGTCAGCTTGCTTATTAAGAACCTCCCAAGTGTTTCTTCCTTCCCGCCCTTGGAATCTCAGCCCAGGTCACTGTCTTCTCAGCTCCCCTTTGTCCCGATGCTAAAATGTCTCAGCTGGTTTTCAGAAGCACAGCAGCAGCGGGGCTGGGGGGCGGGGGGGGGGAGTTGGGGGAGGCAAAAGGTCACAACATCCACCATCCCCACCTTGCCTGGGAGTCCTCGTCTCACCCACTTTGCCCAGCTTTTTCTCTTTGTACCTTCCTCCCAGACAAATTGAGCTGTGTTTACTCCCCAGCTTCAAAACCCTTCCCGCTAATTCATTCCACATGGTAATTTCTTGGTCCTCCACCCCAGAGGCAAACGTCATGATTAACCCACCACTTGCCATTCCAAATCCAGGACAACACTTTATCTCATCACTCGTCCTACCCCTTACCTGAGATTAGAGCTCTTTGTGTGTGTGTGTCTGTGTGTGTGCGCGCGTGCACACGCACATCAGAAGACAACCTTGGGTGACATCTTGACAGCTCAATGGATACCACCCACTTCCTTTAAGACAAGATTTCTCCTTGCTTTGGAGTTCATCAGTGATCTGGACTGTCTGGTTAGTAAGCTCTTACGGACTTGCTCCTGTTTCTGCCTTCCCAGTGCTGAGACTACAAGTGAGTACCAAGCTGGCCTTTCTATGTGGGTGCTATGGACGGAACTCGAGTTTTCATGCTTCTAAGGCAAATACTTTACCAACTGAGCTAGTTTCTCAACCCGAAAACCAAGTTTTTAACTGTTTCCCTGCCATAGTCATTTCTGTAGGTTTGGGCCAGACCACACTGTCATTTCTAACTCTCTGGTGATGGTGGTTTAAGCATTACACCGGGCACAGCAAGCTCCCACAGGCTTTCAGTACCTCCCTCTGCCCTGTGCTGGCCGAGTGCAGGGCACATTTGTGGTCACTTCTGATACACACAACCCATTCTACTAGACATAGAGCATCCCAGGTGTGGGTCCTACCTGCCGTGCCCTGCCGCGGTTCATCAGCTCACAACAAATGCTTTTTTATAATTAAGAAAAAGGAGCTGGCTACCCCTAAGCTAGGAGATACCGCCCTTGCTCTCCTACCTCTCCAGGCTCTTGCACAAGAGAAAGAGGTGGCGGTGGATAGGAGGAAGAGGAAAGAAGAGAAGAGGAGAGGAAGGGGAGGAGAGAGGAAGGGAGAAGGGCAGGGAGGGGAGGGGAGGGGAGGAGAGGAGAGGAGGGATTGCTCTGAGGAATTGGCTTTCGAGTCTGGCTGGTTTCCAGAGAGTGAGATCAGCCAAAGGGCACTGTCCGCCTCCCCCACACATGTCAGGTGTGCCCTGGGCAGGTGCTGGGTTCTAGCTGTGCCTTTTGCCCATTACCTCTAAAGTAAATGAAGAAGAACTTGGAAGTCCATAGAGCATCAGACCCCAGTTATCCCTCAGGTAGTGTGAAAGGACTGTCCTATGGTGAAGTTATGGCCACCTCCTGACTTCCAAAAAGGTTCTAGAAGAACCTGCCTTTCCAGCCAAGCACCATTTCTTTTTCCCTCCCCCTTTCTGTGAAGATCTTGGCTTTTTCTTAAATATTTTGCTCATTGAGCCCAGAACTTAACCCCGGACAGATCTTTACAAAGTTGAACAATCCAAAGTCCTCGAGTTTCAGTTTCTAACTTCAGCCCAGACCTTAACTAACCATAACACTAGTTTTTTAAAATTATTTCCAAAAGAAAGAAAGACAGTTTTTGAGTTATGTCCTCCAGGCGTGGTCCTCTCAGGACTTGCAACCTGGACATCCCCTGGGAAGGAGTTAGAAGTGGTGCTTTCTGGTCCGTCTAGACTCAGGCAGGAGGCCTGGAGTCTCAGCAGGAGGCTTTCAGGGCTTGCTCCGGACAGCTGTTTTGGAAGCATGCCCGCAGGGCAATGCAGAACCCACTGAGGAGGGCTATGTGATGTTCAGGGCTGGGAGCCGGAGACAAAGAATCAACAGTGGCAGACCCTGGTGTAAAAGATGTGCCGCGATCCTGGCTGCACAAGCCTCAGAACAGGTCCAGGCTACTGTAAGTTGACAAAGGGTCCATCCATCCCGTAGACCTCTCCAGGGGAGAGGTCCTCCTAGTTCCCACACTCACTGTCAGGAGGCAGGATGGTCTGCTGGGTACTAATAAGCTGTCTTGGTTCTTCTAACATGTTCGACAGGATAAGAGCATGGGGGGGGGGTGCGCGATGAAATATTTGGAGTAGTTAAGTAATCAAGGCAGGAATAATTAGGTAGACTAAACCCCAACAGAAACAATCCATCTTTTGGAAAGAAATGACATTTTGAAAAATTTAGAAATCTTCATCAAGTTATTATTACTGCTGACATATAGAAGCACTTTACATTATGTTTTCTTTCCCTGCAACACGTGACATGTCCGAGAGTAATTAAGGGATTTCAGTCTGTCCTGAGCATTTCATCTCAATGATGGTTCGCACTGGACACTTGGGACTAATATAAATATCTCATCAATTACCTTTCCTAAACAAATTGTCTACTGGTTTAAAGGCAGTACTAGTTTTGAGCCCAGGTATTAAAAAGCTTCATGTTGAATGTTACAAGCCCTTTGGATGATTTTTTTTCCCATTGGATGACCAGGGTGATCCATTCTAAAACTTTCCAAGGGCTTTTGGGGATCCCTGCCTTCCCTCCCCTGTCTTCCTGTTTCATCAGTTAACATTTGTGATGAACCTGCTGCATGAAATATGGCTGCTCTAACCCTGGGATGCGGGACACGATTCCCCCCCGATTGTATCCTCCGTGAAAAATGGCCTTTGTCATCGGTGACTTGGAGGGGACACTGGTGTGCTCAGATGCATGGATTATCTGGGGGCGACCTGGTGAGAGAGAAGACAGAGTGTTGGGCTGAGCTCCAGAGGGCCACAGAGTGACCTTGAACAAACGCTTGGACTCTCCATCGCCCTTGCTTTGCTTATCCATGCAGCAAGCAGCGGAGCAGCCGCGGTGCCATCAACGCCTAGACGTCTCTGTGCAGTCTCTTGATTCTACAAGGATGGAGACTAGGTGCTCGGGTTAGCTACAAAATGACCCTGGGAGGCATAGTTGTTAAAACTTAGTGTGTACTTTTTGGCCTGCATATCTAAGAAGCAGGCATTTGGGACTCTCTCGGAGGGACTCCTCTCTCACCTCTTTGAAAAGTTACTCGCAGATTTCTCTTGGCTCAGACCCCTCTCTTCCTGCCTGGTAGAGTATGGAATCTCTGCCTTATGATCCGCCTGGCTTTAGAAAGCTGCAGCCTGGGTCGTTGATTGACTTCCTGTCCACGCTTGGAGCAACCGGGAGTGCAGAGTTGAAAAGAGTCCCCTTAAGCCACGGGAGCAGAGCAAACAAGGGGACTAGAGTCTTGGAATGTCCCCTTTCGGAGGCTACCTGCTGACTCCAGGTCCCTGACCTAACCTTCAGAGGATGTCGCCCAAGGTCAGAGATTCTCCTCCCCAGGGCACCTCTTTATGGCAGCCTCTCTGTCTGGTGACAGAGGCAGACAGACACATCTTGCTAAATCCCACATCGGCCAAGTCTGGTAATTTTCACAGGAGACCCAGAAGCCCCTGCCCCCTTTTCAACAAATAGCATGAGAAAGGCTGCGAGGCCCCCAAACGGCCTGGAAGAGAGGCGTTTGCAAATCTGGACTTTAGAGAGTGATATGTTCAAAACAAACAAACAAACAAACAACCCCGACAACTCAGATCTCAATTTACAGCTTGCAGATTTGCAGGGAAGAGGATTTCTAGTAAGCTAGTAATTAATGGGACTTTATCCCAAAGCCTAATTCATTTCCTGCCCTTTAACTCCGTTGCTGCTGTGTCTTCAGCTATTGCCAGTCCTAGTAGAACTGATGCATAAATGAAAGTGATTGTTCATGTAGCCACTCATTTATCCCACAAACACCACCATCAGGTAGTGTTTGTAATCTTGAGACTGATAGGTGAGTAAGACTTTGTCCCTGTTAGGGACACAGGGAGCTCACGGAATAGAAGTAGATTATTCGCCCTCAAAATTTCCCTGCAAGATTGTAGTTCAAAGATCAAGTGCCATATCCAAGACTCACTTTCGTTGGTTTCCATAGCATTAAAAAAAACTGTATTGGCCAGCAAGATGGCAAAGTGGGTAGTGGCTTTCACCACCAAGCGTGGCAGTCTGAGTTCTCAATTCCCATGGCCTTCATGGACAGAGAGAACGGACTCCACACAAGTGCCATGGCTCTTGGGCAGAGTTGCATGCACGCGCACCTCCCCTCCACACACAAGACACACACTCACTCACATGGATTCTCGGTCCAGTAGCCAAGAGATACAAGGCAAGGCGATGGTTGCTGGGCACACAATGTTCCAGACCTGTCAGTAAGGCTAGGATGCCGGAGAACTCCTTTTTTTTTTTTTTTTTTTTTTTTTTTTTTACAAGCTCAGCCTTGGGTAGCACATGCATTCACAGCAATTTCCAGCTCAAGCGAGCTGTTACTGCAAACCTCTAAGAAGTCAGTGTCTCGCAACATTGAGCAATGAGCAGCCAGCCTTGTGGGGATGAACTCCGAGGAGTCCTTGTTTATCAACTTGCCTTCCCCTCCTCCTTCCCTTTCTCTGATTCCTAGTCAGTCTCGTGGGCTCTGGTCTGCCAACCCACTGCTGTTCGCTTCCTTCTAGTCGCAGGTAATTTATACCACCCCTGTCTACACTCAAGGTGTCTGGACTTTTCAGGGCCAAGAATTACGACAGATAACACTGAACAGAAACATCTATTAGAAAGGGGACTCACAATTAAAAAGGATGAGGAATGAGAGGACATGCCTACCTAACTCTGCTGAGGGCCGTTGAGCTAGTTCCTTTGTGGGAATGGAGTGTAAGTAGCAGGTCTTAGGATTGGTGTCAGAGAGAGGCGACAGCAGTGCTGGCTGTGACAGAAAGGGAGACAGCCCGAAAGGCGGAGGGCAGCTCGTCGTACTCAGCACACTTAGGGCTTTTCCTCTTGGAAGTGCAATTTTCTCAAATTTGGCTAGAGATAAAAAGTAATTGGCATTTCTGTTCAAATGCAATATATGTTGTCGTCGATTGGGTTCCCTGGAAATAGACTCTGGGATGGAGAAGTATAGGCAGAAGGCTTTTTATTAAAACACCTTTATTGAAATGTGATTTGCATGCTCGAAAATCCATCTGTTTTAAAGCATACAGTTCAAAGACTTTTAGTAAATTTACTGAGTTATGTAAGCACCGCCACCACCGTTGGTCCAACTTTAGAACATCCCCATTTCCTCAAGAGGATGCCTGGTACTCACCAGCAGCCACGGCCCCTCCCTACCCCCAGTCCACAGCAACCAGCAACCTGCTTTCACCTGCCCTGTACCTTTGCCTTCTTTGGACGTTTCAGGAAGATGGGACCATACAGTATGTGGTCTCCCGGCTGGTTTCTTTTAACAAACACAATATTTTAAAGCTCACTGTAGCACGTACCATGACTTCATGCCTTTTCACTGCTGAATAATATTCCGTGTGTGTGTGTGTGTGTGTGTGTGTGTGTGTGTGTGTAGGCTTCATTCTGTTGGTGGGTATTTCAGTTGTTTCCAAGCACAGTAACTACCAAGTGTCTTGAGTCTATACTCAGGGGTGGAATTCCTCGGTGGTGTGACACATGTAACATTAGCTTAAAACTTGTCAAATGATTCTCCAAACTAATCTGATCATGTTATATTTTCCACCAATCCACACCCTCGCCAACACTGTTCGTGCCACGTGTCAGAAAGTTTTGACGGTGATTTTTTTTAGTCTTTATTTGATGCACATTACTGTTTGGTCTGTACGTATGTCTGTGTGGGAGTGTCAGATCCCATGGACATGGACTTACAGACAGTTGTGAGTTGTCCTGTGAGTGCTGAGAATTGAACCCAGGTCCTCTGGGGAAAAAAAAATCAACCAGTGCTCCTGACTGCTGAGCCGTTTCTCTGAAGGCTCTTGTCAAACCTTTTTGATTCTAGCTGTCCTAAGCGAGTGTGAAGTCCCGTTTCTGTGCTTGTATGTGTTTGTGTGGAGGCCGGAGGGAAAGCTCAGGGGCCAGTCCTCAAGTGCTGGCCATTTGTAAGCTTTTGAGACAGGATCTCTCTCGGTCTCTGTGTCTCTCCCTCCCCTCCTCCCCTTTGTCCTGGTGCTCACCCAGAAGGCTAAGCTGGATGGCCAAGCGCCCTAGGAGGCCATCTTTCTCTGCTCTGTTTTGCCCTGGGATCACCAACATGCACCAGCACACCTGGCTTTGCTACTTGGATTCAGGAAATCAGCCTCGGCTCCTCATGCTTGCAAAGCACGTACAGTTGTCCAAACGAGCTGTCTCCTCGGCCCCAGCTTGGGGTTTTTAATCTGCATGTCTCTGATAACTAAAGAATGTCAAGTATCTTTTCTTAAGCTTACTGGCCCTTTGATGCAACGCTTATCTAATTTCTTTTGTCCACTTAAAAAGTTAACTTGTTTTGTTATTTTTGAATTTTAAGTTGCTCATATATGCATACACCCCCCCCCGCCCCAAACAGAAGACCTTTGTATGATTTATAATTTGCAAATGTCCCGTTAGCTCACAGCTAGTCTTTTTTCATTTTCCTCCCAAGTATCCTTTGAAGGGCAAAAGATTAAAATGTGACATACTCCTATTTGTTTGTTTTTATTTAGTGGTTTGTACTTTTGGGGGTCATAATTAAGAACTCTTTGCTTACTCCGAAGTTTCTCTATGCTTTCTCTTAAAAGTTTTATACTCTTAGATCTTATATTTTGGTCTATGATCCACTGTGGGTTAATTTTTCTTTGTAAGTAAGGACCTGTGTCCTTATTTGTGTCTTGCCAGTAGTCCCATTACTTTGAATAGCCTTGTCACCTTAGTTGAAAAAGCGATTCATCATAAATATGATTATTTGTGCACCCCCAAATCCATTGCATGGTTTTATATGCCTACACTTAGAGCAATACCACACTCTCGTGATGATTAAAGCTTTGTAGTATGTATTTGAAAATATGATTTATTTATTTATTTTACGAGCATGAGCGCTTTGCTTATATGTATGTATGCTTTATATGTGACTGATTACCTACAGTTTTTGAGCCACTATGTGGGTATTGGGAATCAAACCTGGGTCCTCTGCCAGGGGAGCAAGTGCTCTTAATTGCTGAACCATCTCTCCAGCTGTAGAGTGTGGCTTTGTTTTGAGATTTCTTTTATTTTCACAAAGACCAATTTACTTGTGTGTGTATACACGCACAGGCGTGTGCCTGTAAGGTACAAGTGTTCATAGAGATTAGAAGAGGGCTTTGGACCGCCTGTTGCTAGACTTATAGGTGGTTGTAAGCCAACAGATGAGGCTTCTTGGAGCTGAACTCTGGTCCTTTACGAGAGTAGTATGCACTCTTACCTGCCAAGTCATGTCTGCAGTCCCTTGTCGAATGTTTTAAATTAAAAAAAAAAAAAAATCCTGTTCTTTTCAAAGGTGCATTGGCTATTCGGGACAGGGCAGTTGGCTGTGGATAAGAACAATGCCAGGTAAAGAGGCATCTCAGAGTAGCCAATGATGTTCGAGTTGCTGGGACGACTGTGTTGGTCCTTCCACAGAACTCTCTCTGCTTGTGTTGCTCAAATCCATCTGCTTCTTAGGAAAGCTCGATTCCATTTGGTAAGACTTTCTACAGGAGTTTGACCGGCCTTATTTCCTGAGAGACACGCAAGAGGGTGGGGGAGCTGGTGCGGCCATTATTGATTCTTACCACTCCCCGCGCTGCCCTGCTTCTCCATTTCAGGTCCTCTCAGACGCACGTGTTTTGCTGAGCTAGCCAGATTGTTTCTTTGTTTCTTTGGAGAGGAAGAGGGAAACCCATCATTTCCTGTGAGTTGGAGCCCCTAGTTGCCCTCAGGCTATGGCGGCCATCTTTGTTAATTTGTCATAAGATAGTGCTTGAGGGTGCTGAGGAGATTGTAGCGGAGAAGGCTTCAAGTACTGTGAGCTGAGCTCTCTCGCCCTCCTTGGGATGCTGCTGAGCCTGCGGCACACCAGGCTGTTCCTAGCTTGCATCCCCCACCCCACCCCCTTTGCTGGCTACACTTTGCTGGCCGCTCTGCTTCACTTCTCACTTGTGAGCCAGACTTGGGGATGCTGTAGTCAGCTATCTCCAATAGGAACTCACAGAGATATAACTCAGCATCAAGAACCACCTCCCCTGGATCCAGAAAGTCAGCGTGGCTGCAGTTGCTCAAGCTAAAAATCAATGGAGGCAACAACCATAACCCCAATCTGACTTCCGGTTTTCAAATGGATTACTGTCCGTAACAATCATCTCATACAAGTCAAGTTCTGTCATAGGTCATAGATGAAAAAGAGAGAACTTTAAACCTGGGCATTTTTTGGTGCCATGAGCTTGTAATCCCAGCACAGATGAGGTGGACACAGGAGGATTCCCCTGCGGTTTGATGGCCAGCCTGTCTAGCCTACTCAGTGAGTTCCAGCCTGGTAAAAGACTCTCAGAGAAACAAAGTGAATGGTGCTTGAGAAATGACTTCTGAGCTTGTCCTCTGGATCAACATACTTCTGCATGCATACTCACAGAGAGCGACACACAGAGAAGACTTCAAGACAGTCTCTGCTTTCGAAGGCTGCCATTTACCTTGGCAAATTATAAGCCATGAGACAACTTCAGTCAAGAGTGGTTAGAGAGACAGTATGACCCTCAAAGCTGAAGTGTCACGATGTAGTCAGGAGAACACCAGGAAGTTCCATCTTAAAACAAAAAACAAACAACAACAACAACAACAAAAAAAAAAAACCAAAAAGCCAGTTGATTAGTTACGTGTCCATGTGCATGCTACAGCGTATGTGTGGAGGGTGGAGGACAATTTGTGGGACTCAGTTCCTTCCCTTCATCATGTGGGTCCTGGGCACTGGAGATAGAACCCAGGTCATCATCATCAGACTTGGTGGCAGGTGTCCCTACTTGCCGATCATCCCACCAGGAGTAACTTCAGGTTTACGAGATTGGTTAGTACTTGCTGCTGTAACAAACAAGTCCTGGGTCAAGTGCCTTCACACAAAGATTCTTCGCTGTTAATGTCACCGATAAGCTCAGGCAGAGGTTGTTAACATTATTTTTTCGGGTTGTCAGTTCTTCAGACTGGTAGGTCTAACATACAGTTGAGTAGCAGCTGTCCAGATGTCTTCCCTGGATGGATAGACAGTCATTCTGTTCACAAATGCCCAAGAGGATCTGCTGCCTGAGGGCAGTCCACAGCCAGTGGACTTTTATGTTTATCTGACTTCAGTTGGCCTAGGTCCAAGGGCTTATTCCCTGGAGTTGGAACCGGTCTCCAAGGGGCATTAGAGGCTAGACTTCAACTCAAGCTACCTATTTGCTTAGATTCTCCCCTTATTTCAATGGCTGCTCCTGTGCCTTCGCACCTTCACCAATCTCCTTTAGTACATCCTGTCAATAAAAGTCCTAGCACCTTTGATGTGTTTATAAAAAGATAAAGAGAGGAGGGATATGTTTTGGTGGATGTGTGGTGAGCTGTGGGGGAAGGGAAGGGGGTGCTTCTGTAGGCCCATGCTGTGGCATCCCTTCCCTGCCCCCCACCCCAGGGACCAGCCACATTACGATGCGGTATAGTATAGAATAGAGGTTACTCAGGGCAAGGGGGGGGGAGTCAAGAGGGTTGTAGAAGCAGAGAAAGGGAGAAAGAGAGAGAGAGAGAGAGAGAGAGAGAGAGAGAGAGAGAAGAAGAAGAAGAAGAAGAAGAAGAAGAAGAAAGAAGGAAGAAGAGAAGAGAGAAGAGAAGAGAAGAGAAGAGAAGAGAAGAGAAGAGAAGAGAAGAGAAGAGAAGAGAAGAGAAGAGAAGGCCAGCCATGAACGCATGGAGAAAGAGTGGGGGAAGGGAATAGGGAGTGAATGGGAGCAGAAGGCAAGAGAAAGAGCAAGGGGCGGGGCAAGCAGCCCCTTTTATAGTGAGTCAGGCATACCTGGCTGTTGCCAGGTAACTGTGGGGCGGAGCTTAGACAGAATGCTAACAACCTCCAGCCTCTATCGTGTTATGGTTCTGGCATCTTCAAAATATGGCTTGAATGTGGTCACCCTGAGGCACCATCTTGATAACAGAAAGGAAAGAAGATAGGAGGGGAGAGACTGGATAGAAGCAGCTTAAAGGAGGATTTATTTGAACTCTTGGTTTCAGTTCACTCTAGCAAGAAAAGCATGGAGGAGTTTATGTGGTAGAGGCTCCATAAATCTAGGTAGATCAGGAAGCAGAGAGTGGGACTGGAAACAGAGATGGGATTCTCAAGCCCCACACCCACTATCTCATGTCTCCCACCCAGTATCCCCCATCCACCATCCCATGTCTCCCAGCTACATCCTGTGTCTAAAGATCCCACAGCCTTCTGAAATGGTCCTCAGCAGCTGAGGACCAGGAATGTTCAAACAACACTATCACTCTCTTTCCTCATCTTTACTCCATGTGGCTGATGAAGGCAAACGTATCATCAAGACGAAAAGAGGCTTTGAAACGAGCTTTAACCGTACACCAACAAAGAAGAATTTAAGACAGGATCTCACTCTAGCCTGACTGGCCTGGAACTCACTTTGCAGACAAGGCTGGCTTAAAACCCACAACAACTCCTCAGCCTCTGCCTCTGTGATGCTGGGATTATAGGTATTCATCACCATATCTGGCTTTAAAAGAACCATTTCTGGTATATGTCTGCCTATCTTTGTGGGTGATTGAAACAATCCCCAAGTAAAACCTCAGAACAAGGCCATGCTGGTTTTTTTGTTTGTTTGTTTGTTTGTTTGTTTTTTTTTTTTTTTTTTTTTAGATCTTCTTTCAGGGTGAGGGAAGGTCATTGCAGCTTATGTCCCAGGGTCTGATCCAGTACATGGGAGGCAGAAGGTGGGGAGGGGGCTCAATCTCAATGTCTGGTGGGTAAAACCACTGTTAATCAGTAATGGAATTCACTTGATCCTGCGAACGGCCATGAAGATTTGCGGAGGTATAGAAAGGCAAATGCTATCACCCCAAGATGGGGGATAAAGATGGGAGGAAAGATCTAGTTTTCATACCCTGCTTCCTTAAAGAGGGAAAGTCTCCAAGTCCAAAGATACTCTCTCATGTACTGTCCATCCTCTTCCTGATGGATCAAAGCCAGATCTATCTAACTCCAAATAAACCACCCCCTCTGCTCCCATCAACACAGCAGCCTTATGTGTTACCAGTCACAAATGTGACAAGAGGGGTTGAGACAGAGTATTGCTGTGTTTTGCAGGCTGGCCTCCAACCAGTGTGATCCCCCTGCCTCAGCCTCAGCCTGGCTTGAAAATGTTCTGAGGGCATGCAAGTTCCTCTCTGGCTCTCTACCTTCCACCTCAGGTTGCCAAGGTGGCCTCTCTCCTTGGTTGTTGCTCTCTCTGCCAGCTCATTAGTTTCCGAGGCGGGTTGTTTCCTGGCTTGACAATGAACAGCCCCCTTGGCTGGGGGCCTGCCTGGCTCTCATTAGTTGTTACGGTCCTTGTGTGGATCACAGGGAACTCCCAAAGAAGTCATATTTGTAAGTGTCTGCTGGAAGCATTACGATGTGACCATATAGGAGTGAACAGAGCACACTAATTAAAAACACTGCCTGGTCACCAATGGCGGCTTGGTCTTAATGAATCACATCAAGACAAGTTTCAAAGGAGGGTTTGCCTTGGGAGCTGGGAGGATTGCAAGGGGGCTGTATGGACTCTTAACAAAAACCAGGTGCCGTGGGCTTAAATCTGCTGCTATCTTCTTCAACATCTTGTAGTTAATTTTATGAAAGCCTTTACAAACGTCTCCTTATTTGTCCGGGGTAACTTGCTATCACTTATGATGTCAGGCACTCTGATTTGCACATCGGGGGCCAGCTCACAATTGCTTAACTATTGGCGAAATGTTTTGAATGCCAGTTTTGAAATTCCTAAGGAAAGAGTGTTGGATGCCCTGGAGAAGCTACTTCTTCAGTCTTAGAAACAGAGCAGTAAACAAGGACACTTGGGGGCGGGGGGAAAAGCGCAGCTTCTCTGATTGCCAAGCGAAATACAACTTTGCTATGGAACTCTTAAGAAAAAGTAAGACATTGGCTTTGAATTCACCTCCAGAACTTTGAACTAAAATGAGCTTTCTTTCTCGAACATTAAATAAAAAAAAAACCAAACCAAATCAAAGCAACCAAACAAATACCAATGTAGCAGGCTGTCAGAGGCCAGAGCAGGAGAAGCCAGAGGGTGTGTGCACACAGTACACAGGATGTGTGGACCGTGACCCATAGAAAGCATCGTTGGGTCTGGGTTTCCCCACTGGTATCCATCCAGCCCATTAAAGTTGACTTTATCCCAAGAGTCTTCACGGGCCTATCCTGGTACAGTGCAGTAAGTGTCCTGTGGGGAGCTCTAGAGAACCTGGTCTGATATTCTTGCTTAGTTTCACCAACCTGCTGATTTCTGAGCTTCGTGGTATGAGACTAAACTGGGCCCAGCTTTCTGGAATTCCAAGTAAACTCGTGTGCCAGGAAAAAGCGTTTGAGGAGAGAATGAAAGGAAGAGAAGGTTCTGCAAAGTTGGTCCTGGATAAAAGCATATGTTGTTTCAAGAGCGAGTTCAAAGCTGGAGGCACACAGCTGGGGGGTCTGCTGCTGTTTTAATATAAGAGTCCTTTAGAGCGCTCTGCGGACTTGCCTACCCGAAAGAAGTCCCTGGGAAATCACTACCACCCATGCACCTTATTCCATTCCTACAAAAGAAACAAACCTGTGGGCGAATCACTGTCCTTTGTTCAAGATCATGGGCTCTAGGGCTCTGGGGCTTTGGGGCTGGGCATAGAGATTTCTGGTGCCAGCTTTCCGGTGGTGACTGCCAGCTCCGCAGCTGGCCTTGTTCAATGCCTCGTGAGTCACTTGCCGGCCTCTTTTTTTTTTTTTTCCTCCTTAGTGATGTCTGGGCATATCACTCTCCACCAAGGGAGGAGCTATGTGGAAGGACAAAAGTCTCTGGGGACCCGGGAAGCCTGAGAGAATCGAAGTGTGCCAGCCAGCTGCATTGGGATGGCAACTTTGAATTCCAAGCTTTCATCTTTTTACTTCCAACTCGCTTCGTCCTACTCAGTGCCCAGATGGCAACATCCTTAATGGTGAGTTTTTAAAAGATGCCGGGTGGTGGTGGTGGTGGTGCAGGCCTTTAATCCCAGCACTTGGGAGGCAGAGACAGACGGATTTCTGAGTTTGAGGCCAGCCTGGTCTACAGAGTGAGTTCCAGGACAGCCAGGGCTACACAGAGAAACCCTGTCTCGAAAAGCAAAAAAAAAAAAAAATAAAAAAAAAATAAAAATAAAAAAAAAATAAAAATTCAGGCTCCTGCTCATTTGCAAATGATCATGACTAATTTGCATAGCAGATCCAGGAGGCCCTAACTCTGCATATGGAAAGTGGAATACAGTATAAATATGATAAATGGATTAGGTCAGCGGACGGCAAGTGTAGCCACAGCTGACCCCACAGGCCCTGTGCACGTGAACTACAGAGGTGGTTTGTCAATCAATTTCTTTCCATCCTAGGAGCAGAGAAGCAGGATGTGCCGCCTGCATGCTCGCACACGGACTGGTTGGCAATCCCCACTAAGAGACGGGCCGCCGTCAAAGAGTTCCTGCACTGGGCCAGTGTGGCCTCGGAAATCCCAGAGGAGAAGGCAAGTTTCTGTAGACCACCTGTGTTCAACGACCTTCTGTCAGAGAGGGTTCTGCTTGTGGATTGTGGGTGGTCAATGGTGAGCGTTGAACTGTTGACTATATCGCCAGCAGCTCAATCATTGAGAACAAGTTGCTTAAAGGAACGGGGTCTGGGAGGCTTCAGGCCTTCTCACCTGTCCTGGACCTTAGGGACCCTGTCCTTCTGGGGCAGTCAGTCATCCAGGGTAGACGGCCAGGCCTTGGAAGCTATATCTGGGGACACAGGAAGTCTGGGCTACTGTTCAGCAGGGCAAGCAATTACTTTGGCAGCTGGCCACTTGTTTTCCTGTCTGCCTCTCAACTCTCTCTTTGGCTGACACACGAGGCCCCCCTAGCTGACCCCCCCCACCCCCTCAGGACACAGATCATCCATCATGGCAGTGCCATCTAGAGCAGGAGCAGGTGGCTTGTCATTTTTATCAGCAGAACTCAGGAAGTGAGGCTCAGGCGAAGGGCCCGCTTCAGTGGATTTAATATGATACGATGGGAGCACCTTTCGCAATTAGTTAATGGCTGGGCTATGTGGGGTAGGCTTCTTTGGCCTTCTGTCTCGGGATTAATGACCTAAGATGACAGATGGGAACCCAAAAAAATCGCTTAGGCAAAGAAAAACATGCCTGTGTGCGGAAGGAGGATGGGTAGAAACCGTGGTCAAACTTTTCTGGGCTGGGGTGATCGTGGGGAGGGCAAAGTAACAATTGGTTATTGAGCTGGGAGGGGGTTGGGTCAAGGAAGTGTCTCATGGCTGTAGAAACTGGGGTTTTACCAGGGGCTGTATTCAGATCAGATGTGCGTGTGCGCGCGCGCGCACGCGCGCGCAAGCATGTGTGGTATGTCTGCACCAGATCGAAGCTGCACGCGAGCATGTGCACACATGTGTACGCATGCATGCACGCACATGTGTATGCATGTGCAAGTTGGGTGTGCCAGTGTGTACATACAGAAGCATGTATATTTACATATGTGTAACTATATATGATGGTGATCGTGCATTTGCCTATGCAAGCAGAAGTGAATGTAGTGCTCACATGTGTGATAAATGCATGTTTTAATTGTGCACTGTGTGTTGTTCACGGCCATGCATGTGTGTTTGCAGCTCATGTTTCTGTGAAGCATGCATTACGTGGATGTATGCGTGCTCAGTTCTGGGTCTGGACATGCAGAGGTTGGGCAGGTTTCAGTTTGTGGTTGAGTTTACCAGGCAGCCATTCTGTCGGCTACAACACTACAACCAACCGTTCTTTCTCTTTCAGGGATTCTTTCGTTCTATTTCCCGATGATGAACTACCTTCCTTCTACTGCTGTACCTAGGTCTCCCCACAGAGCATGAAAGGTTTGGTGTCTTCACAGCTTCCCAGTTTAGCAGCTTGGAAAACAAAGCATTCATTTCTGTGGCTTACAGCGTTGGCCAGTTTCTCCAAGGCATAGATATTCTCACCGTGGTCAATTTCAAACCACTTAAGCACAGAGCACATTTCTTTGGCTTTTCCAAGCTAGTGGAGGGAGGCCTCCCACAGGCTCCCGTCCCTTGTCTGCACAGCCAAGCTCACGGCCTTCCCTTGCCCCTCAGAGTTAGCCCTTGTGCTGGTTAATGTTTTGGCAGCTTGACACAGGTTAGAGTCATCTGGAAACGGGCACCCTCGGTTGAGAAAATGCCTCCATCTTATTAGCTTATAGGTATGCATGCGGGAGCATTTTTTGATTGGTGTGGGAGGGCCCAGCCCACTGTGTCCATGACAGTGGTATGAGAAAGCAGACCGAGGAAGCCATGAGGAACCAGCCTGTAAGCAGCTCTTTTCTACAGCCTTTAGGTTCCTGCCCTGAATTCCTGCCCTGACTCCCTTGAATATGGACTACAAGCCATACGATAAAATAAGCCCTTCCCTCCCCAAGCTGCTTTTGGTCATGCTGTTTATCAGGGCAATAGTATTCTGTAACAGTGGGAGAAAGACTGCACCAGATTGAAGCTGAACAGGGATAGGAAAGGTCAGATGCAAGCTGCCCCCTTTGCTCATTACAGCACTGGGGAGGGGCCTTGGCTGGCCTGAGTTTTCTAAGGACCCAGCAGTGTTCCACTTTCCCGACAAATAGGGAAAACTTGTGTCAGTGCCAACTGCACAGAATCAATATCGCAGGACCAGGAATTGTGACCTGACCTCCTAGCCTGAGTATAAGAACACTGAGGAGGCCCAGGAGGAGTGAGTGTTTCATTTTCCCCTAGGAAACAGGCCAGGCATCCAGGTATGGATAATCAGTGCATGTGTGTGTAGCGTGCACGCTTGCTCGCTCGCTCGAGTGTGTCTGTGCAGGTGGCATTTACAGGAGCATCCAGGCAGCCTGCCTGGAGCCTTTCCAAGGTCAGATAGAGGAGAAAGTCTGGGGAGAAGAGAGCAATGAGTGGCAAAAATGAGGGTTGCTGGTGGCACGGCTGCCTTAGGGGTGGGGTGGACCTGGTTAAATGTCCAGGGAGGAAGCGAGAGGGAGTTGCTGTCTAGGAAGCTGGTATCAAGCCGATTCCCAGCACACGCACAGACAGCACTACTCGGGAGCTAGTTAGTAATGTACACTCTCGGGCCCCACCTAGACCCATACAATGGGCCCTTTTGGACAAGTGGCTCGACAATCTACATGTATGAAGCCCTTCAGCAAGTTCTGGGATTCGATCAAGGATGAGAGCCAATGCTGTCAAGGAGTAGCTAGCTGGACACAGTTATGGAGAGACTGAAGGATTGCTTGAGCCCACAAATTTGAGGTCACAGGAAGTAAAGGAACAGTGGAGGTCTAGAAGTGTCTACAAACACAGTGTTGTGGTACAGCCGTGTGCTGTTATCTTGCTTATCCTCCAAGATCCACTTGTGGCCATTTTAGATAGTGGTCTGGTACCCAGAGACCAAGTTCTATGGGCCACCATGCTGGGCTCCTTGACAGTTACTTTTCAATTGCCCTTGGTCAGTGTCAGGGCCGATTTTCTGTTGGCTTCAGCCAATAGGAGGGATAAATTGGTTTTCGCCCATGAGAGGGTGCATTATCAGTTGACTTCTGGTAATAGGATGCTTGACTTTCTGTTGGTTTTAGTCATTGGATAAGTTTTCATTGCAATTGGTTAACTGTGATAACAGATGAGGAACATAGGGAGAGAGAGGTCAAGATTGTTTTCTGTCTTCCTGGTTACCAACTTACTAAGAAGAAAGCCATGTTCCCTTAGCGCGCATCCTACTAGAGGCCTCCTCTTAGGAGGAGGATGAAGGTCCTGTCCTTCATCGAGTCTCATTATCTTCTCTTCTTACTCCTGAAGGTGGCAATGATTCTCCACCATCCTTAATGTCTACGTGCTGCACTAACATTTCCTTAGTTTTTCACCTGCTAGCACCTCTGCACATACCTCCATCTTGAAAATCAGAGTATGCCTAATAGGTATCAGGTGGGACATAAATAGGAACCACGTTCTGATGCATGTGCTGATGCTATCACTGGCCGGCTTTGGAGAGGGGACAGTTTATTCCTTTGTTCCTTTTTGTGCTTTGAATGTAAAATGTCCCCCATGGGCTCCTGTAAGGGCTAAAACTTGGACTCCCACTAGTGGTAGCATTTTTGAAGATTGTTGAATCTCTAGAAGAAACCTCACCAGAGGATGCCGGAGTCAGACCTTGAGCTTTCAAAGCCCAGCCCTATTTCCTGGCTGTTCTCTGTTTTCTGGCTGTAATATGATCAGCTGCCTCAGGCTCCATGCCTCCCTGGCCGTCATGGACTGCATCACTTGGAACTGTGAGCCAAAATAAAGCCTTACTCTCTTAAGTTGTTTCTTGTCAGGTATTTGGTCATAAGAACAAGGAAAATAACTAATACTGTGCCTGCAGGAAAGGAGAAGGACCATCATTGGCCCAGTACCCACTGCATCCCAGGGCACCTTCCGGTTGTTCTATATGGAATTTAAGTCACCATTTCCCCCAAGCCTCTATTGTAGCCATTGTCATTTCCAGTTTCACAGTGGTGAGGCCAATGCTCAAGGTCTATCATCACCTGGTAGGGGCAGAGCCTTGTTTTGAATTTCTGTACATGTAGTTCACCTGTCTTTGCATTGCCTGCATCTGAGGGTGCTTAAAAATAGATTATAACAAACGTTTAGCTCCTTCCAATGTCCAGATTATGTCCCAATTGTAAACACAGAGCAGAAGGCCCGAGATATTCTGAAATGTCATGAGGAAGGGGTTTCTTTGAAATACTGGCAGTGTGGCTTTTGTTGGCATTAGCAGGTGAAATGAGAAGGGCATGTATACTCTAATCCAATATGGTGAAGAGAATGACTCATTCCACAGATGAGTTACGACTTCCAAAAGTTAAATCGTGTGTCTAGTAGCAGGTCTCCCTTTCACCCTGTCTCTCGACTGTGTTGTGTTTTCCTTAATTCCCTTATCAGCTTTTATTTGTTTAATGCCTGCCTCTCGTCATAGAGTACTGCTTGCTGGGTGGTGCCTGGCACACAGTAGACGCTCACTTCGTAGTTATTGTTCATGCCAGTGAAAATGTACTGCAGATCTGGGAATTTGCAAATCTGGGATGCGGGAGCCCCAGATTTGTACTTCACTGCAACCTCATCTTTCCTCAGATAGATCCTAGAAACTGACACTTACTGAGCTCCTGTCTCATGACTGGGCTCGGTTATGTGCCTGCCTGAAGACCTGGGACAAGCATTCTTTGTGTTCATTTGTAATTTCACTTTTTCCCCCCAAACATTTTAGGGTTCGATTGTTCCCCCCTGGTTTTGTTTCGTTATTTTCATCTGATTATGCTTGTTGGCAAGTGATTCCACTTTTGTACCCCCTGCAGAGGGTTTGGGGGTTCTCCAGTCACCTAGATGAATCACCCAACTGTCTTAAAGAATCTGCCATTTCTTGCTTGCAGTCCCACCAGCAGTGGAGGAGTGTTCCTCTTTCTCCACATCCTCGCCAACACCTGATGTCTCCTGAGTTTTTAATCGTAGCCATTCTGACTGGTGTGAGGTGAAATCTCAGGGTTGTTTTGATTTGCATTTCTCTAATGACTAATGATGTTGAACATTCTTAAGGTGTTTCTCAGCCATCCAGATTTCTTCAGGTGAAAAGTCTTTGTTTAGCTCTGTACCCCATTTTTGGATAGGGTTATTTGGTTTTCTGGGGTCTAACTTCTTGAGTTCTTTGTATACCTTGGATATTAGCCCTATGTTGGATGTGGGGTTGGTGAAGATCTTTTCCCAATTTGTTGGTTGCTGATTTGTCCTTTTGACAGTGTCTTTTGCCTTACTGGCGGTTCCTCAGAAAAATGGACATGATACTTCCGGAGGACCCAGCCATACCACTCCTGGGAATATACCCAGAAGATTCCCCAGCATGCAATAAGGATACATGCTCCACTATGTTCATAGCAGCCTTATTTATAATAGCCAGAAGCTGGAAAGAACCCAGATATCCCTCAACAGAGGAATGGATACAAAAAATGTGGTACATTTACACAATGGGGTACTATTCAGCCATTAGAAACAATGAATTCCTGAAATTCTTAGAGAAATGGATGGAGCTGGAGAACATCATACTAAGTGAGGTAACCCAGTCTCAAAAGAATACCCATGGTATGCACTCACTGATAAGTGGATATTAGCCTAGAATCTTGGGACACCAAAGACACAATCCACATATCAAATGATGTCCGACAATAAGGAAGGAGTGGACACTGGTGCTGGAAAGGATCAAAGCATCAGTGTAGGGGAATACCAGAACAGGGAAGTGGGAAGGGGTGGATGGGGGAACAGGGGGGAGGGAAAAGGGCATGTGAGACCTTTGGGGCATGGGGGAACCAGAAAAAGGGAAATGAAATGTAAATATAGAATATATCCAATGAAGAATAAAATAAAAAAAAAAGAATCTGCCATTTCTTTCTAAAGCTATGCTATGTTGGTTACACAGCTATATACAGCAGGGTGAGTAAAGGCACACACACACACACAGACACACACACACACACACACACACACAGAGGGAGTAGTAGGAAATATTCTTCTGAACTCAAGCCTGTGAGCACATGGGTCAGGGGGTCTTGAGAATCCTCAATGACAGAAGTGGCCATTGATCTTGACGAGCTGCTGGAGGTACTCAGTGATAGCCTGCCTAGTTTGCTCAAATGTCCAAGAGGAGAGAAGCCTTGGCTGACTGTTACTGCTTTCCAGAGAGGGGATGCTTTTAGATAAATGCTGGTTGACACGGGATTCGCCATTGTTGAATAATGACAGCAACATTCGATTTGTGTCCCATCTTGACTGGATAGGAAACAACCGAGGCCGAGTAGGAAAACTGGAGAGTCGCCCACCTCCTGGGTGCCGTCCTCACCTACTCTCAAAGTACACACGCCTCTGTTGTGGTTCTGGTGTCCGGAGTACCTTCGAACGTCACTAGGACAAGGTGGGAACTTCGAATGTATGAGACTCTCCTCTGCAGACAAGACACCATTCTGGCAACTCGTGTTTAGAAATACCTTCTGCCACTCCTGCCCTGGCCAAATACACGGCCAGGCTTGTAAGTTCCTTCTTTTGGACTTGATGAATTTTTTTTGGGGGGGGGGACACCCCACAGAATGGTCAACTTGTCAAATGGCAACATCAGCCACAGAAGGTGCAGTCTGTCTGTTAGATTTCTTTGGAAAAGATTTGGGTCAGTCTTCTGGGAACATCTGGATAGCATCCTGTGAGCCAGTAATCAGAAAGCCTAGAGCTCAGTGGAGGGCTGAATCCTGGCGTCTGTTGCATCAATGTTGCCTTAGTCTTTCGAAGAGCAAAGGAATTCCAAGGCACCAAAGTTCCCTGCTGAAAACACTAAGGAGATCAAATACATTGAAGTCAGAAACTATGAGATGATAGAATTACAGTATAATTTCCCACCCTCCATTCTAGAGAAAGCCAAACATCAGACTCCTTTAAATGGCAAAGACCTCTTCCATTCCTCACAGCGCATGTACAATACCACCAATCATCCATTCGCTCTATATTTTCTGAGCTCTTTCCAGGTGACAAATGTGGGACTAGATGACAAAATGTAGTTTGTGTCAATTAAACAAGATACCCGTGATTGTTAACTTTATGTGTCAACCGGACTGGGCCCTAGACTGCTGAAATATTTGGTCAAACATTATTTTGAATCGTTTCCGTGAGGTGCTTTTGGATGAAACCAACATTTACATTAGAAGATTGGGTAAAGCATTTGGCCCTGTGTCATCCAAGGAATTGAAGGCCTGGGTAGAACAAAAATGGAGAGGCTAGAAAGAGGAGATTCTACAGTGGACATGCCTATAGGATATGCTGTCTCCTAAACCCAACGTAATAACCACCACCAAGCAGCCATCTTGCATAACACTACTCCACCCCTAACACACCCAACTGGCCCAGGCTCAGATATCTCCCTCAATCAGAGCTGGTGTATGTGTATATGTTTTATGTGTATGTGCATATGCATGTGTGTGATGTTCATGTGTATGTATGCAGGTGCATGTGTGTGTGTGTGTGTGCGTGTGTGTGTGTGTGTGTGTGTGTGTGTGTGTGTGTGTGTTTAGACCCAAGGTTGATGTCAGGAGTCTTCCTTGACCCTGATCCACCTAATTCACTGGAGCAGAGCCTCTCCCTAGTCAGCTTGCTGCAGGAATACCCCCCCCCTCCTGCTTTTGGATGCTCGGATTACAGGTGGGCGTGGCATGCACTCAGCATTTTGTTTTTTTTGTTCTGGGTATCTGAACTTCATTGTTCTTGCTTTAACCACTGAGCCATTTCCACTGAGAGTGCAACCAAGGCGAGGGGAGAGGGTCAATGGAAGTATACACACACACACACACACACACACACACTTGCTGAGACTCAAGACATTTACTACCACACTTGGCTTTATGTAGGTTCTGGCAATTCAAACTCAATACATGTATGGAAGACAAAAATAGCAAAAATGAAGCTACAGTTAAAGTTGGTAGATTAATGGGAGGCTCTGTGGTCGTAGAGAAAGGCTAGGAGCGGGCCATATAATCATCTTTGAGCTCTCCAGCAACTAACCCCAAAAGGCACAGAAGATTCCCAGAGGCCTCGTTCATCAGGCCTCCAGGCTGAGAGCAGATGGCACTGTCTCTGTGGGCAGCCTTGAGAAAGGGCACTAGGCAATCTGGGAGTCACTCATTTTGTAAACACCTTTTGCATATGTGTATATGATGTGTGTGAGTTTGAGTGTACGTGTGTGTGCGCGTGTGTGTGCGCGCCATAGTGCACACTTGGCGGTTAACGAACAGTCTCAGGTGTAGGTTCTCGCCTCCCACTTTGCATTAGACAGTGTCTCTTGGTCATGCCTCTTTATGGCATGTGAGCTTCTGGGGATTCTTGTCTCTAACTCCCATGTCGTCATACAACTGCTGGGATTGCAGACAGGTCCTACACATTTGACTTTATGTCGGCTCTGAAGGTTCCACTTTCAGGCCCTTATGGTTTCCTGACAAAACACCTTCACCCACTAATCTAACTCCCTATCCCTAGAACCAGCTCTTAAAATGTCACTTGAGTCAGTCAGGCATAGTGGCAACCTGCCTTTAGTCCCAGTACTTTGAGGCAGAGACAGAGGCAGAGGTAGGTGGATCTCTGTGAGTTCAAAGCCAGCTTGATCTACATGGTGAGTTCCAGGATAGCCAAGGCTATGTAGTGAGACCATGTTCCAGCAAAAAACAAACAAACAAACAAACAAACAAACAAACAAACAGTGTTACTGGGATCATTATCATCATCATCGTTATCATTATCATCACCCGGGAACTTGATAAATACTCTTATATTTATATTCTGGTGGTGTGGCCTGGGAATCTATTTCAACAAGCCCTCTCCATGATTCTGAAGCAATGCTAAAGTTCTAGCAACAGTATAGTATGAGAAGCAGTGCCCGATATCCTTCTGCCAGGGCAAGTCAGCAGAGCAAAATACATTCAAAGGCTTTCAGTAGTGGCCATGGCTGGCTGCTATCCTCATCTGCTTCGCAAACGCAGACGCCCTCCTTCCCCAGCCTCTGTGGTCTGCGGAGGTGGCCATGTGGTGCACACCTGGCCAATTGTAGCTCAGGAACTTTCCGAACTATCAAACCTCTGTGTGCATGGCTAATTGCTAACACATGGCTCCGTGTCACTCCGTGACCCCTGTTGTTTGCCTTGGAGCGTAACCTTGACTGTGCCTGGATGCTCACACGTTGCTTTAAAGGGGACACAAGCCCTTGGAGAGCAATAGAGAGTTCCTTTCTGACAGCAAGTGAAAGGGGCTGTCTGTGGCACTGGAAGACGGAACCAGCAAGGAATCAGAAGTAGGAACTAGAGTGCCAGAGGGGAGGAATGGAAAAAGAGCTGGTGGCGGGGAAGGGAAGAGGAAGAAGAGGGAGAGGAAGATTTATGTGGTAGTATTTATGTGCTTGGCTCAAGCTTCCTGGCCCTTACCCATAACTACCCTAAAGTCCCTTGTTACAGAAAATTCCTATAGCTTTTCCAGCTAGACTCAGGCCAGAAATGAAGCCTTCTGCATCTCTGACTTCCCGGGGAAACTGATGTTACCAGTGCTGGTGTCCTCTTGCTAGCTGTGGATGGGAGTGGCCGGAGTTGCAGACTTCTGGCGACACGTGTACAGTAGGTGGCAAAGAGCCATAGCAGGGGGACAGCCTTGGCCTTTAGCCAGGGGTGTGTGCTGTTCCAACTCGTCCTGTGTCGGGAAGTCCTGTGGTTCAAGGTTCGATCTCTCTCTCTCTCTCTCTCTCTCTCTCTCTCTCTCTCTCTCTCTCTCTGTGTGTGTGTGTGTGTGTGTGTGTGTGTGTTGATGTGTTTGATGTGTTTGTGTTTGTATGTTAGCAGGTGCATGTGCATATGTGTGGATGTACATGTGGAAGCCAGGTGGCAACCTCAGATGTGATTCCTTAGGTGTTACCTGCCTTATTTTGTTTTGCAGCGCGTATGTATGGTGTGTTGTGCTTGTGTACATGTTTGCGCATGCGCATATGTAGAGGTCAGGGGTCAAGGCCAGCTGTATTCCTTGATTGCTCTCTATCTCATTTTTCTAAAACAGTTTTGAATTTTGTTCTCTCTGTCTCTGTTTCTCACCCTGTGTCTGTCTGTCTGTCTGCCTGTCTGTCTGTCTGTCTCTCTCTGACCGTGCATGTGTGTCACAGTGTATGAGTGGAGCTCAGAAGACAACTATCAGAACTGTTTTTTTTTTTTTTTTCTTCTTCCACTATGAGGGACCAGGGGACTGAACTCAGGTCTTCAGGACTGCAAGTCAACAGCTAGCTTTTTGTGGAGGTGGTGAGGATCCAAACTCAGTTCCTTATGCTCGTAAGGAAAGCATTTTCCTTCCTGAGCCCTGTCCTCCCCTCCACTCTGCCTTATGAGCCATGGTCTCTCTCTCTCTCTCTCTCTCTCTCTCTCTCTCTCTCTCTCTCTCTCTCTCATTGCCTTGGGGCTTACCGATTAGGATGGTCTGTCTGATCAGTGAGCCCCAGGAATCCATCCGCTTGTGTCTGCTGCCTCAGCCCCGGGATTTCCAGTTCACCGCACCATGCCTGCCTTTTTTTCTGTTGGGTTCTGGAGCTTGAACTAAGGTGCTCGAGTTTGCAAAGCAAGTTCTTTACTCCCGAGCCGTGGTAGGGACAGTACGAGCTCTTTGCTGAAGTTTGCAGGCCTATAATGGGCATCTGCGTTAGAGACTGACAGTTTAAAATGACCACAGGTCAAGCCGATCAACAGACGTTGGATTCGGTCATGCATGTGTTTATACATGCATGTATATATTATATAGGGGGAATTCTGGGCAATATGTTTATTGTCCTGAGTGGATGACCTTTAATTTTTATCAGTTCTCAAAGGAGCCAATGAAAGCTTAGAGCAGGGCTGATGAGATGGCTCAGTGAGTTAAGGTGCGTGCTGGGAAGCCCGAGTTCAACCCCCAGAAGCCATGTTAAAGTGGAAGGAGAGAACTGACCTCACAAAAGTTGTCCTCAGACCCCCCACATTCTTACCATGACACTTGTACACCCACACATACATCATTCACACACATAAACACACACATGGTTGGGGGCTATTAGCTAGAAATTAGCCACAATGAAAGCTATGATTACAGCGTACTGCTCGGCCATAGGAACTCAGGGATTGTCTCTTTTGCCCCTGTACCAAAAAGGACCAAAGAGTTTCCCAGGTAAAGCTTTGACTTGGTTGACGATGCGGCCACAATGAAAGGAAAAGAGTCCTTTCGGATCCTGTCTTGTCCTCACTGGGCTCCTGAGCTTCCCAAAGGTGAAAGCCCATGTGCATGGCATATCGTTAAAGCATGGGGCTCCGTGGCCAAATGGTAACACTTACTCGGCGAAGTCTGCTGTCTGGCTAGGAGTCCAACCTTGACTGCACTGTGGCTTAATGCTTGCCAAGGGCTTTGGAGGAAAAGCAATATTTATGGAGGATGTCCTGAGGTGGACGCTCCATACATCCCACCCTCTGAGATTTATCTTGGGATTAAGGCAGAGTTAAGAAGTGTACTGCTAAGGAGGACTGGGCAAGAACAGATGGCCTGAGGTCAAGCTGTGGATCCATCCTCTAGCAGCTGCGCTAGCTGGGCGCGTGCCTTCAGCTCCCCCGTACTTAGTCCCCTTAGGCATAAAATGAATTTGATGGGAAGACCTACTTCTGTGCGGTAGATTTCCTTCCAGTTCATCAGATCCCCTCCGATCTCCGCCGAACCTGTGCCCTTCGCCCTATAACTTGGAAAAGCCTTCTCACTTTGAACTTTTCTCCACTCCTTTGATTCCGGTCTTGGCTCTGGGACTCAGTCTGGTCACTGGGATGTCAGTAGGTGGGACATATGTAGAAGGCTTGAAACAGGCATGTGCTGTGGGCCTCACTGTCTGGTACCTGGGCCATAGCCTTAGAGATACGCGGGAGCAAAACCCGGTGGATAGACTGTGACCAGTCCATACCCAGATGCATGAGCAAGTCCAGGCAAGGCCCAGCAAGAGTTGCCCTGCCCAGCCCAGCCCAGCCCAGCCCAGCCCAGCCCAGCCCAGCTAGCTCAGACAGCTAAACTTTTGAAATAAATATTACTTATATGCTGCTAAGGTTCTGAGATGCTTGATTCAGTAGCAAAATCGCACAGATACGGTTTGGGTGGTGGTATGAGCATCCAATTCTATGTTGCTCATAAATGCCAGAACCGTGACTGGCCCACATACTTGCAAAGTCCCGAGCGTGACACACTTGTCTGCTTTGCATAAACGGAGAGTTCTCCTCGTGTGTTCCAAGTTTTCCTTGCGTCTTTCGTATACGATGTTATGACTTTCCCTAGACCTTGGAGCTGTGAGATTCTAAGATGACCAGACTCCACATACCTAATACCCAGGACTGTGATCATCCCACCACCTCCCTTCTAGAGGTAGCCCCCCCACCCCCCTCACCCGCTTTCTTTGGCTCTGTCTCCTTTTTGCTGACGTTAATAGAATGAGCACCCCATGAAAGCAGAGACTTTGCCTATCTTTCTGGCTGCTGTTTCTCTAATGTCTAAAAACTGTTGTTGGTCAATAATGGCTTGCCACTGGACATTGTTTTGGGGGGGAGATTCCAGGTTCACTTTGGTCTCATCAGTTTCCCCATCCTAGTGGCCTCTGGCTAACTCCTTGCTCCTCTGTGCCAAGTGAGGTTAAAGCTAATGGGTGCAGAGGCCAGAACTGAGGGGTGCTTGGCAAAGTCTTATCGAATGAAGCGAGCAATGGTAGCTATGGCCTTCGCCCAGCAGCCGTAGACACTGGCATCCGCTCTTGTAAGTCATGTTGCACATTGGCCGAGGGTGATTGTCGGTATATGAGTATGAGAGAGAGTCTTATGTAAAATGGTCACCCATCAATGAAGATTAGAACTCTGCCCAGACCCCCTACTTGTGTTAACCAGACCCCTTTCCAGCTACTGGCTTAGAAATGCAAGTGCCTCTGTGAGACTTGCCATTTGGATAATATATGCTCATTACTATGGGCATGTTTCTAGAAGTTTCTTTTTTCATAAAATTATAGAATTATAGAATTCATTCTGTGAGCATTTTTATACACCTTCTTCCCTGCATGGGCACAAAAGCTGCAAAGCTATGCCCACTCCCTCGGAGCATTAGACTGGCAAGAAAGGTGCTTCATGTAGACAGTTTTCCATGAGACTGGCTAAGTAGTGCCTTCAGAGAAATGAGGTCGGTAGTAACAATAGCTAGAGTGAGTAGCTGCAAAACTAGCTACCGATTCTCCCCGCCTTGAGTCTACATCCTCCAGCTGTGGATTCGTGAAGCAGGAGGTAAAGCTTTCTCTTTTCCTTTCCTCATGGGAGCCGTGAGGTTTGCTCTAGCCAGGGTGGACCATTGTTAGCAAATGCGACCCAAATCAGGACCTGAGTGATGGATAAGTGTCTTCTGAGGCTTAGTTCCCTTTTGTACCCTATCTGTCACACCATCATTTTAAGAGGTTCTTGGGCTCTGAGAGACACATGGGCCTGTCACTGTCATTGCCAGCGGCCAAACAGCATTTAAGAGACATTCAAGACTCTCCCACTCCGAAGGTGAACCTCTGTCTGGCCACAGATCCCTGAGCCCAGGAATACTGAGGAGGCTTGTCACTGCTTTCTGCTGTTAAAGTTTAGAGTGTCAGTTGTCTACATAACAACTCGTAGCTAAGGTACTAATGGTCCTACCAACATTTACTAGTTTCTGGTGATGTATGGCGCTTGATGTGTACATTAATATAATATGCATTTATTTACTAATTGTAACAGCTCAATTAGGAAGGTACAGATTCATCGCTATTCCACAAAGGGAGATTCAGTGCAGTTGTGTTACTTGCCCAAGGCCACGCTGCTAGTTATTGGAAGACTCCAGATGCGGCTCTAAGTTGTGAGCATGTGTCTCTGCGTGTCTACATGTATGAGGAAGCAAAGAGCCAACCTTGGCTTTTGTTCCTCAAGAGCTGTTCATCTTGGCTGGTTTTGTTTTTTATTTTTGAGGCAGTTGAGGAGTTCCACTGGCCTGGAACTCACTGAATAGGCTAGGCTGATCAGCCAGTGAGGCTCAGGCATCCGCTTTTCTCTGCCTCCTGGGCGCTGAGGTCTTAAGTGTGAATCAATATGCCTGATTTTTTAATGTGGGTCCTGGGATTTGAACTCTGGTCCTCACGCTTACACAGTAAGCGCTTTATTGGCTGAGCAGTCGCCTCAGCCCGAGATCGGCTCCAAGTTTCTGAAATTCCACAGTGGTGTTTGGACCGTGGCACCAAGCCACTCATTCGCTGGGTTTTGCAAACAAATGCTTGGAGTCTAGACTCAAGCTCTTTCCTTCAGAGGGCAGAGGAGGCGTGCGTTGCCTATCAGTACAGCCGCCCACTGCTGAGAGACTCTCTGAGACTCGTCTCTGTTCTGAGGAAAGTCAAAAGCATCCATCTCATTTCTTCCTCCCAGTGACAAATGTCTTTGACTCCCCTCACTTGTGCATAATCAGCCCCTCCCCCAGAATGTCATTTGAGTATTCTCCAGTCCCCGGCTTAGGCTTAGTTCTTCTTAGTTCTTCGGGTCCAGCACCCTTCAGCTGCCAATCTTTTGACAAGCCCCCTTTCCCAACCCACAGTGGCTGTTAGGGTGATTTGTCAATAATAAATTCTGAAGCAAATTGAAATATTTTGAGACAGCATAAAAACAAATGGGAGAAAACGGTTCCCATCCTGAAATGCTGATTGAATCAAATATTGCAATATCGATTGTATGATACATTTTCATATTTAATTCAATGAAAACCATGGGGTTCGAATACTTTCCATTACCCTACAGAATTTTTTAGTTTGCTGGAGAATTTATTATTGGTTTGCCACCCAAATCGGATTACTATTGAATCAAAACCCTGCTATGTTATTCAATCAAAGACCGTGATTCTAACCCCACGAGTCGATCATTACCACTTTCCCAAAGTGTATTTCCCTTTCCGTGTTTCACACAAGAATGGCTGTCACCAGTGTATCGTCCACCCTCCTTGTCACATCCTGCTTCAGATGTACCACTGACGCACACACACACACACACACACACACACACACACACACACCCCAATATCACTATCACTCTAGGCTTTTCTGGGAGTCTGAGCTTTTCACCCCCCTCATTTCTCATCTTCCCTCTGGGCTCTGGAATCTGCGTGTGTCAGTCATTTGTGGTGGGTAACTTACCAGAGGCAATTAGTCCTCTTCGGGTGCAAACAGGCCTTGGTGCTTTCACACACCCCTTCAAAGGCCTTGATCGAGCACGCTACCTTCCATCTGCTTTCCTTGCTGACAGCCAGCACTTTTTGTCACCTGTGTTTGGAGACAGCTGGGCGTCTCTGAGAATTGAAGGGTGGCCTCTTCTCACCTTTGAAGATGGTCCCTCTCCTCTGACTCTGAAAATGTCCTGTGGAATTGAACTCAAGGTCCCCTTGGCCGTACTTGATTTGACATTGGATTCTTGGGTGCTGTCCCCTCCGTTCTCTTGTGTGGCTCCTCCTCTTCCCGTGCAGGGGTGGATTACACACATCCTAAGTTCACATAATGAGATTCTTACCCCTAGTGTCACAAAATTGGACTCCATTTGGCAGTAAGGTCTTTAAAGACATAATCAGTTAAGATGGTGCTATTTGGGTGGGCTGTAATTCAGTAGGACTGGTGGTCTTGTTAAAGGAGGAATTTGGACACAGACATTCAGGAAGAAGGTGACACAAAAGACCATCAAAGATGGCCATAAAGCTACTGGAAGCTAGGGACAATGAATGTGTCCCCCCCCACACACACCCCTTTCTGGGCCTGCAGAAGGAACCAAGTTTGCTGATCCTCTTGATCTTGAACTTCTAGCCCTGCTTTTAGACAACACCGTTTGTACTGTTTGAGCCTCTCACTTGTTAACAGGCAGTCCTGGAAAATGAAGACCGTGCCCTCTTGCTGTTTCCTGGCAGAACTTAATAAAAACAACTTTTCGTGTGAATCCCAGTCTCAGGGCCTGCCATGGGAAACCCAGCAAAGCAAGGCTCCATAAGGCCAAGCAGCCCAGTGCCCAGAACTGCAGCAGCATGTTTACATTCCTGATTGGCATTAGATTTCCAAAATGCAATTAAAAAACTTTTGCCGGGACAAAAAAAAAAAAATCCCCCTTGTAAGCCAGGGTCTGTGACAGTAGATGGCATTTAGGCATTCGTGGGGGACATCCTGGTCATGTAGGGCTGTGTGGCCTCCTCACACACATCTTTCTTCTGTGCCCCTCACAGCTGTGGCCCTGGCTGCTTCGCTGAAAGTTGAATTGAGTGTCCCTGAAAAATATAGCGTAGCATCCTTTCCCTGCCTCGAGACACTAAACCAATAAATTATAAATCAGCCAGCAGCCCCGTGACATGAGGATGTAATGAGAAATGCAAAATAAGAAAAGACATGGGGAGGAGGACACACTCCTCCCTTTCCCCCCCAGCTCAGCTTCCTTTGGGTTCCATGAAAACAATAGCACTTGTACACACACACACACACACACACACACACACACACACACGGTGCCACCCACTCATTATTGACCTCAGAGGCTGCCATCAGAAACCTGGGGACAAACCCAGCACACCATAATTACTCGGGTTCCTGGGACTTTTACAACTGCTGGGCCAAAGGACCAAATGGTTGGCCTGAGCCAGTTGCCTTTTGTGAGTGGTCAGCTCAGCTGGCCCTCCATTACCCCACCTTGGCCAGCGCCTCCTGCTGAGGCAGCCCGAGAGTCTTCCGGCATACCTTCTGAAGCACTCTGCGGAAAGGGGCAACCCTGTCTCTGTTCGGGTGCAGAACGCAGCTGCTTCCCACTCCCCGCTCTGTTTGTTTATTTATTCATTGCCGTGCTTCCGTTTATTCAGCTGTTCGGTGACGGATGGGGGGGGGGGTCTGGGAATGAATATTTTCTAGGTCTCTGGGGAGCAAAATGATGCTGCTAGAAATGCAGGAACAGTCTGCTTCTTTTCTCACCAGCCTCTCTGCCTGGTGGCCAGATTTTCATCCACCTCCATCCCGAGGCCTTCTGAGCACTCGCCCCCCCCCACCCCCTTCCTTCCTCCTCTACCCCTCACAGTCAAGAGGCCTGAAGCCTCCTAATAAAGCTACTTGCCTGCTTGGAGCACGATATTCCCCCAAACCCCCAAACCGGGGTTTGCTCTCAAACTCCATTGAAGGCTAAATCTTGCTCCAACTCATGGAGGCTATTTAAGGCTGTATCCAGCCCCAGTTAATGAGACTGTCTGAGCCTTTTGCTACAGCAATGTGAATGATCATGAGAGGCTGTCCCAGGCACTGCTGGGATTTCCTGCATTGTGTAGTAAATGCACAGTATTGTCTTCCTAGAATATGGAAAAATGCAGAATTCTGAAACCTAGCCATTCCCACAGTCTGGTTAAGAGACTGTGATCTCACACTAGCTTGAGTGAATGTCCCGTGCCAGGGACAGGGCTGACCTTTTTGAAAAACTCAGGTGTTAACAAGAACCTGCTTACAGCATTCTTATCCCCACTTTCCAGATGAAGAGACAGAGGCCCAAAGAATTAAGTAATTTGCCTTAGTTTTAGTAGATAAAGCATTTAGTAGCTTTATCTAGCTACTAAATGATAGAAACAGATATTGAACTCAATCTGCAGTTGATCCAGATCCTTGACTTTTTGCATTTAAACACACACACACACACACACACACACACACACACACACACACACAGAGAGAGAGAGAGAGAGAGAGGGAGAGAGAGAGAGAGATACATATACACATAATTTAATTCTCTCTCTGTGTCTCTCTCTCTCTCTCTCTGTCTCTCTCTCTCTCTCTCTCTCTCTCTCTCTCTCTCTGTGTGTGTGTGTGTGTGTGTGTGTGTGTGTGTGTGTGCAGGAGGCTGCAGATGCCAGGGGCACCAGATGATTCTCCAGAGATGGAGTTAGAAAGTGGCCGTGAACCACCCGATACAGATGCTGGCATTTGGACTCAGATCCTCTGCAAGACCAGTATGTGCCCTTAGACCATGAGGATGGGGTGGACAGCGAGTGAATAGAAAAATAGCCAGGCTCCCTCCACCCCGAGAAGGAAGATTTTGTTCCCATGGGGACTCACTGCTGTTTCACCCTCACGAGAGTCTGCGTGGAAGAGGATGAACATATTTGGGGTTCTACCCCATTTCAGACCCTCCCTTACTTCTCCTTCCCTATCCACCGCTCCCCTTTAACCCCATGCTGTCATCCCCTGTCTTATGGAAAAATGTTTTTGAGCAATTTACTTTCACTGGTACTGAGCAGGTACTTTTCACTGGTCAAAATCATATTACCAAAGGAAAATAAAGTTGGGTGTATTCCTTAGCCCCTAAACGATTACCAGCAGAGACTAAAGCATCACCGAGTTTTATTTAAATAGATAACCTTAGTAGTTCTTATTAATTATGCCAACTATCTAACTCTTCATTAATTACCCTCCACTCTGACTCCTTACTCAAACTGTGCCATAGGCAATATGTATTGTGCGCTTGACACTGAATCCCAAGGACAAAACATGCGTCAACATATGATGCTCAATCAGTTGAAACGTAGTGACAGAAGCAGAAAGGCAAGCTCTAGAGGTGGGATCTTGGGAGGCGCCCACCCTCACACCAACAGACTGGGTGTAAATTTTCAGGATCTCTCAAGAATACATTTCCCTACCTGTTGACTTTGGGCTCTGTGGCTTGCTTTTTTTTTCCAGTGCAGTGTGGGCAGGAATGAGGCGTGCCAGTTCTGAGCCCAGGTCTCCAAGAGCCATCGCGTTGCCCACTCAGAGAGTGGCTTTGTCTCTGGCTAGCTGTTCTAGATGTCACTAGTCTAAGGAGAATGAGAAGCTGTGTAGACCTCAGATCCACTCGGGAGCTGGAAACACAGCTGTCTTCCGTGACTCATAATGTGTATGGCTTATGATGAGGTTAGCCTGATAGGCTTATGAAAAGTTGAAAATGTCATGAGCTGAAAATGAATGTCGCTACTCTCCATTGCTTCTTGGGGATTGTATGGTGACCAGGAGCTGCCCCTTCTTACCATCGCGAGAGCTTGGGAAAGATCAAAATATCCTTTCTACTGAATAAATATTGTGTTTGCACCATTGTGAGAGAAAAAGATCATTAAGTCAGGGACCACAGGTCTAGAAAGATGGTCAAGTGTGCAAGAACAATTCTTGCACACAGCGCATGCCCCCTCAATCCCCTCCCCAAGTTCATAAAGGGTTGGGAGTAGCCACAGGCACCTGTAAAGTCAGCTCTGCTGGAGGACTGCTGGAGCTTGCTGCCAGCCTAGATTCAGATTCAGTGAGATTTCCCCGTGTCAAGGGAGTAAGGCAAAAATTGACACATGTACCTATAAAGAAATGTGCAAATACAACACACACAGACATGTGCATGTGCACACAGAGAGAGATTGAGAAAGAGAGGGGAGAGAGAGAGAGAGAGAGAGAGAGAGAGAGAGAGAGAAAACTATACTGCTGAGTTTTGAGGTCTTTTGCTACTCGACATGATTACAGAATCAACTAACTAATAACACGCAGTAAAGTGGAATTGAACCTGACTGTGCGTCCATCTAGTAGTACATGTAACAACGTCCTTGTAATCCGGCTGGGTAAAGACTGCTTGTGCCGTTGGAGTCACTTAGCCTGCTAAAGCCTAGTTACTCTGGAGAGTCAGAGCCAATCCTTTCTTAAGTCAGTGGTTTGGTTCGAGCCCCTCTGAGTCGGTCTGGTTTGGTCTGATTTACTGCCCAGTTCCTAATGCCTTCTGGGTCACCGGAATGTTGCACCTCAGTATTTGAACAGGCATCTTTCATTTTTTTCCCAATCCCCCTGATATAAATTGTTGACCCTACTAGCAAGGCCAGAGTTTGTAACCCTTTCCATGTTCGTGGCTCTTAGCTGGGAAATTCCTTCCGAAATGTCTTCCAGTCAGTGCCACAGGCTGCCCCCCCCCATTACACGTGTTGACCGGACCAAGGGGGCAGCTGGTGCACAGCCTAGCCAGTGGCCTATGAGGTGGCCTTCTCCTAAAGCTTCGCCAGATATGAACCATAGGGGACAGCTCGCTTTCTCTGCAGTGGAGAGGATGTCACCATCCGAGTCTGCGGTTTATTAGGATCAATATGTGCAGGGAGGACACAGGCCTTTGCAGTCATTTCTCCTCTCTGCCCTTTAAAGTGGTGGCCGCAGCCGCACCGAGCATGTTAGAAAAGCCTAGGATCACGGCCAGCCTCAACCTACACAATCAAGATTTGCGCTCGGACCTGATTTCCCCGGGGACTTCGCCCATACCATAGCTTTGAGAGATATTGCTCATTGCTCGAAGACATAGGTCAAGTTCTCTCTCTTGATAACTTTTTAAACGATTCCCTTTCTGGATTGAATCGTGTTCTTCCCCCAAAAGACATGTTGAAGTCAGAACGTGACCTTATTTGGACATAGGGCACTGTCAATGTAATCAGTCCGAGATGAGGTCATAGTAGTTTAACTCATATGACCGGTGGCTGGATGGGAGAGGGCTGGATGTGGCGTGGGCGTGTACGGGGAGAGAACGGTCCTGTGGTGCTGGAGGTACAGGTTTGGGTAATGCCTAAGACAAGTAGACTCTGAAAGCGGAGAGGAAGCGTCTTCATTAGAGCCTCGGGGGGGGGGCGGGGGGGCAGCATGGCCCTGCCTACACTTGGGCTTGGGAATTCTGCCCCTCGGAGTTGGGAAAGAAGCAGTTTTCATAGACGTCACATAGATACTTTGTGACCAGAGCCCTGGGAAGCCGACACGTCCCTCACCAAATAGTGCTGGACTTAGGGTCCCCTCTTACAATAAGGAAGGTGTTAAAGAAGAAGGTTCAGGCTGTGGGATGCACGAATGAGGAACTTCGGATATAAAAATATGGAAGAGAGAAACGGTGGTTACCAGTTGTGGCTGCGGGCAGGCAGCTGGGCTTCTCCTGGTCGCATCCTTCGCTCAGTGTCTGTGGAGACCTCCGTGGAATCATCCCACTTTGCGTGCTCCCACAGCCTCTGTCCGCATCCTCTGGGAGTTATGCCTGCGGGCGTTTATTGCCTCACCCTTTCGGAGTGAAGCTTGCACATGAGTGAATAAGCTTCCGTGGTTAGGGCTGTGACCTGTGCAGAAGTGCTGTGAGTCACTTACTTTGGCTGTGTGACCTGCACCTGCCATTTTGCTTTGTTCTTTCTCCCCCCCTCTCTCTCTCTCTGTGTGTGTGTGTGTGTGTGTGTGTGTGTGTGTGTGTGTTCATGTGGGTCCTAGGGATTGAACTCAGACCTTTAGTTTTGGCAGCAGGAGCCTTTACCACTGAGCTATCTTGCAAGCATGAGACAGTTGGGTGAGGCAGTAAAGATGAGGTGCTTTTTTTTTTCTTCTTCTTCTTCAGATACGGTCTCCCACTGCCCTGGAACTCACCAAATGGGCTAGACTGGCTGGGCTTTCCACCGAGCTCAGAGATCTGCCTGGTGTTGCTTTCCTGGTGCTAGGATTACAAACACGTCCCACCACCATGCCTGGCTTTAAAGCCTGAATCCCGAGGGCTAACCTCCTGTCCTCCGTTGCAAGGCTGGCACTCTTCTGTCCGAGTTACGGTCCCAGCCACCTTGCCATTCTTAATAATTTTATCTTCCAAAGTGCGTTCCGTAAGTGGATGCTAATGGGCTATTGGAGCACCCTCTGGGAGGAGGAACCCTCCCAGCTTCCCCAGGACAGGTTCTTGGCCACCTGCCCCGGTATTCCCACCCTGTCGCTGCTGCCGATCGCCCCTGGCAGGGGCCTGGCAGCAGAAATGGGAAGACTGGGCAGGTGCCAAGTTGTGGGCAGAGCTCGGAGGAGAGTCTGAGCCTGTCCTGAGACGCACACCCTGCCAGGGGGACTTCAGCTTCAACTAGCAAAACGGGAAATCAGCAGGAGAGGCCAAGGGAGAGGTCCCCCCACTGAGAGGGAGGAGCCTTGGTCCTGGGTTTTGAGTCACGGGCCTGTACTTTTCAATTTGCACCATGCCCCACAAATTATGTAGCCCAGCTTGGCCTGGATTCTGTCGAAAGCTTGCAGATGGAGGAGGGAGAGAGGCAGGCAGTGCACGGGGCAGGCATGCCGTTAGTCTGCAGGTGAACTCACGTGATCCCGTGGTTGTTTTTACGAGTATTGGTGTCTCCTAGTGTGATGCTGAGTTCTGCCAGCGCATTTGATCAGGATTTGAATTACCCGTGAGCTCCCTTGGTACCTGGCCTCGTCACCTGCTCTGGATCCGTGAAAGAAACTCGATGCCTACAAGAAAGATCACTGGGACGCCCCGGAGACAATGAGTCCCCCGTGCACGAAGAGCTGATAGGATGTTGTTTCTTCCTTTTCCGCTCCGAGCCAAGGCAAGAGCTTCCTAAGGTGTGTGGATCACGTGGGCATATCTGTCTGCCTGCCAGGTGGTTAGAGCTACGGTTGGCACCGGGGTGGCAAAGCCAGCCAGCTCTCAGCCAGAGACGGGAAGGGTGAGCTGCACAGCATTTAGGCTGCAGGGGGACATGCTTGGTAGAGCCTCCAGGAGGGACTGCTAGTGTGAGCAGATGCAGTGGGAAGGATGTATGCTGCTGACGGGGGGTGGGGAGTGGTAAGTAGAGCAGAAACGGGTGGGAGTGTGGGAAGGGTCTAATGGGGGAAGATGTGAGCAAGGCTAAGGCAGCTCTTGGCTTGACTTGGGGCAAGGAAGAAGCTATTGGTGCTTCCTTGATGGTCAGGGTGAAGCAGATTGGCTGAGCATAGCGTCTACTGGTTATGTGACAGTGGGAAAGTTAATCACCTTCCCTATGCTTATGTTTCTTTGACTATAAAGGTAAGAACCATCCTCTCTTAGGGAAATGGTATAGAGCCTCTGTTAGCTAACAGGGGTGCTTTAGAGCCAGTGGGTTCCATTGAATGAGAGATACACTTCCTGCATGGCTTCAGAGCTAGGCTGCTGGGGCCATACAGTGGTTAGATTCCTATGCCGTGGTGGGATCAGGGCTATCTACACTTAGCCTGGTCTTACATCCCTGCCCCGCCACTGACCGAGGGCTAACCGCTGGAGGAAGAGAATGGGGTGCTAATGTTGACATTATGGAAGTGTTATGCTTGGCCCTTTCCTTCACACTGGGTGGGCGCTTCGCGTAGTCACTGACATGAGACCCCTCTGGTCAGCAGTAGGATCACAAAGCCAGCAGGCCAAGAAAGTGGAGACTTGGGTCCAGGACCCAGTTCTCTCAGCTCTGGCCATGATGTCATGTCTCTCTGCAGATAGATGCCATGTGTCAATGGCCAGCTGGAGGCACTGGAGGGTGAATGGAGGGAAGGGGCTTGGCTCGCCAGAGGCCACAGTAGCACGTACTGGCTTTGTTCTCAACTGACCTTGCTTGGGCAGAGAGTCCCTTCCTTGATGGTCAGGGTGAAGCAGATTGGCTGAGCATAGCGTCTACTGGTTATGTGACAGTGGGAAAGTTAATCACCTTCCCTATGCTTATGTTTCTTTGACTATAAAGGTAAGAACCATCCTCTCTTAGGGAAATGGTATAGAGCCTCTATTAGCTAGCAGGGGTGCTTTAGAGCCAATGGGTTCAATTGAATGAGAGATACGCTTCCTGCATGGCTTCAGAGCTAGGCTGCTGGGAGTCTTAGCCAAGACAGCCTTGGAGGCGGCCCTGGTTATCTGGTTATTGTGCTTATCTTCTTCTGCCTGGGGACCTGGGATTTAAAGGTCCTGTGTTTCACCAGGCAGCGGGCAAATGTAATAGGAAGTCTCAGAGTGAGTTGATACTTCCTACCACAAAGTAGGAGGGGTCACAGCCAATGGTAGGTAAGCTCAAATGGGGCCAAGCCTTTGTGCCGATTCTGAGCTATTGCTAGAGAGAGTTCCCAAAGGCCACGTAGTGGAGGGTTTTTGTACATTTTGTGGAGAAATTTGTACTTTATCCTCAAGACCATGACGGGGGGGGGGGGACATTAAAGTGATGGTTCGAAAATGGTGTTTATGAGACTCCTTCCTTCCTTCCTTCCTTCCTTCCTTCCTTCCTTCCTTCCTTCCTTTCTTCCCCCATTCGCCAAGGACTCAGGGAACTACAGCTTCATGCCCGACATGGTTCTAGCCCTTGAGTGGTGAGGAAGTAGGCACTCTTGCCCTTTAAAGAGCTGACAGGCAGCGTGTTTGGGGATGGGCAGGGTTAGGATGCCATTGCGGGACCGCAAGCCCTCAGAGCTGAGCTTTACTCCTGCATCAGGACCTGGTGGAGAAGTACCAGCCCTCTGGATTCTTTGCAGTCTTTTGAGTTGCCAGAGGTATAAAGTATATACTTGGCGTTCCGGAAACCCGACTCCCAACCCACTTTCTCCATACGGCACCCCGGGTTTCCCCTCTACTCACTCCGAACAGCTGCCTGGCATTTTGTCTCAGTCACTAAGCCCAACCCCAAGTGTTCCTAGGAGCCAGCAATGTACTCCAAGCACCGTCACAAATGGTCACCAAAGACCATTGGAAGTGGAAATCTAAGTGCTCGCTTATGGAAGAAATGTTAGTGTTCGGGTTGGGTTCGCTAGGAAGCAGATGCTAAGATGGACTTACTGGTTGTGGGGGATGATTTAATTCCTTAGTGGTCCCCAGGAAGGACTGAGTGACATGGGTACAGAATAATAACCCATGGGTAGGTCCTGGGTGGCGAGGAAGAAGCAGGATTAGGTAGAGTGATCCCAGATTCAATGTGGATGTAAAAAGTTGCCTCTGCAAGGAGCTGGGAGCAGAGAGTGAGCATCAGAGCAGCCCCACAGTGGGCAGAAATGACCAGCCCTGAGTACCATGGCCTTGTTCAGCCACTGGTGGGGGGGGAGACCACCCTGAGAGAAATGGGATCTCAGCTCGAAAGCCAAGACCTATTCCGCTGAAGCCGGCAGCTGCAGGCTGTCAGGCAGACAGTCGCACTTGCAGCAGCTGGCACCAAAGTGCTTTCCTGAAGGGGCCCTGACTGATGCCTCTCCCAATCTGTCCCAGGAGCCAAAAAGGTGCTCCTGGCACCCCGTGCATAATTAAGGCACAGTGTCTCCACCTTCGAGGCTCTCCCTGTCTTGCCGCTTGTAAGTGTTCACAGTCCTCCTGGAAGGGAAATCCAGGCGAGAAACCCCCCCAGATTCCAGTTTCTACGAGGCTGAGGTGCTGTGTAGAAGGTTGTTCAATGTGTCTGGTACCCTGGGAGTTTCCCCCAAACAGGCCAATGAGAGTGATCCTTCACCAGCGACGAAGGAAACCTTTTCTGTTTTCCTTTTTCCTAATTTGGCGGAGAAGATGCAAATGGATACGGATCCCATCAAAATGCTCTCACCAATGATAGATAGCCCCGATTTTGTTTCACTCCCGTTTGGGTTGTTAGCATGGCAGCAATTAAACTTGACAAAATAGTGATTAAAAAACAATGAGAGGCAAATGTACCCGCGCACCAGCGCGCATCTAGACCATTCCGAAAATGATCTCTTAAGTGTTTGAAATCTGCTTTATTTTCCTACCGCAGGAATGAGTTTTCAAAAAACAGCACTTAGGAAGGGCAATTTGCCACAAGCATTCTACGGCCCCAACAAACAGTATTTCTTTCTAATGGACTCTCCCCCTCCAAATTTTAGCTTGAGTTCCCAAATCAGATTCATTATACAGAAGAAGGAACAAACGCCACGAAAGGCCCAGAAACAGAGCCTTTTCCTGCCGTTTTAAATAATGCAAAAAGTAAACGAAACTTCTCAGTGGAATGAGGCTTGGTGGCTTTCCAGGGCGCCAGCTGTCGGGCTGCCTTGGTCTGGGAGGTCACGGCCATCACAGAGCCTGGAGGTCTAGCTGGTATCAACCTCCAAAGTCAACTGTTGCTGCTTTCTGAGCAGGTCATTATAACACCTGGCTGCTGCTTCCAGGACTGAAGTGTGTGACTCACACGGGACCTTTTAGGGAGAGGAATTAACAGCGCAGGGCATTTTGCACGGTGGGCGATTTGTTTGTTTGTTTTTGAAATCCTGATGCATATCTGACTTGAGTGCAGCAGCCTCGGTCATGTCTTTCTGTTTCTGATGTGCAAGCAGCTTTCGGGGTCTAATTATAGATGTAGTCTGAGCCTCCGTGATCAATAGTTCTGAGTGTCCTCCTGCCTTAAGAGCTGCTTAGTTCTTGCTGATGGCCTGGCATTTCAACCTCGGGGCGCGCTGAGCAGGGGTTTCATTCTCTTGAGCCCCATCAGCAAAGCCCAGGGCGCCCTTTGAACTTTGCAGCACTTGGATCAAGCCCCACCTCAGGATCACATCTGCAAAGGAGGCTGCAGCAAGCCTCGAAACATCCAGAAGATCTATAGCGCGAGGCTAAGATTCAGAGTAAAGTGGTGGGCAGAACCCGGGCTGGCGTCAAAGACCATCTCCCCAGAGGCGCCCTCTCCAAGGGGCTCAGGAGATGGCTGACAGCAGAAATCAGCCTTAAGAGCAAACTTTGGAGCCCCAGAAAGCCTCCGTTTAAGGCCTCTGCTTAATGAGAGATGTACCGCACAGGGGTGGCAGAGCAATGACGAGGCAGAGCACAATTTGACCTCCAGGGCACAGGAAACCTTGAAGCCAAGAGGTACTTAATCATAGGGTTTTAGTGGATGAGTAGAGTGGCTGATGGCTCAGCGCGCCCCCCCCCCGCCCCCCAGCACGACCTCACCTGTGCTCTCCGGGCGGGCTCTAAGTCCTCTGCCAGGCTGGTGAGCACTATGGGAAAGCTAAACTGGGCATGTTGAGTACCCAGAGAAGGAACGAGGGGACACTGGAGGTTAATAACTGCTCCAAGCAAGGTGCTATCTCAGATGCTCCGTTGCCAGGAACTCAGTGTTGGGAGAAGCTCTCATCTCCCCTCTGCAGACGCGGCAGGGTGGGGTGGGGGCAGGATACCCAGGGAGCTCTTGAACAGCTTCCATGGCCACAGAGCCGGCCCGCCTGTTTCTATGGAAACAGGCGCCAAGCTAGGAGCCTGCTGCTGGGAGCCAAGTCCCTGGAGGCTGTCAGGCTCAGCTGCTGGCTGCCCGCTGGGACCTGGAAGTGCCCTTTTCCAAAACCTATTCCTTGCTGGCTCTGAGTCAGAGGGGTCTCCTGGCATTCACTGTGCTCGGAGTCTGGATAGATGACGAGAGGGAGGAGAAGAGGGGAGTGAATAAAAATATTTATGCTTAACAAACACTTTGATGTTGAAGACTGTGTGTGCAAATGAGAACTGGGAACAAACATCTTTGGTGAGGGGTTGTTTGCAAGCAAATCTCTGCAAGTACACACGTGCTCATAAAGTAACCCCCACCCCACCCCGCTTCCTTTCTGTCTAGATGCGTTTACCTTATTATTAGCACAGCAGAATGTGCTGGGCAGTCTTGGGGCAAGTGCGGCTAGTGGTGGGTGACTCTCTAGGAACCACCTGTGTACGCCTTGGTGGGTTCCCTTGTCAGCCCTGAGGTTGCCTGAGCTGACTGTACGGAGGATGCACGGGACAGCTAAAGTTTCTTCGACACACTGGGCATGGTGGGCAAGCATCCTGTTATACAGCTGTCGTGCCGCTAGGGCCTGAGCAGACAGACAGACCTGCACATTTTATGGGACAACCCCACCCCCACCCCCGCCCCCCAAGGCTTGGTGTTTTATTGTTTGTGTGAGCAGAAAGCCTGTCTAGAAAAAAAAGAAAAAAAGGCTCAAACCCTTGACCGGGTTGACTTGCAGCTTCTGGTCCCTGAACATTGGAAGGAGTGTGTTTCAACAGCTTAGATGGAGCTCAGAGACAGGCCAACGGTGACAAGGGGTGTGGGCTTTGAAGCCAGACAGCACTGGCTGGGAAGCCTTAGGAAAGTGACTTGACTTATACTCAATTTCTTAAGTTAGAGGCAGAAATGACTTCTTCATGATGTTACAGTATAGACCCAAATATACAGACATACAATTTACACTTTTAATATATATGTATACACACACACACACACACACACACACACACACACACATATATATATATATATATATATATATATATATATATATATACCAGCCAGTAATGTTGGTGATGACTGAGCCCGTACCACACGGAGGGAGCCGTGCTAAGTCTGTGCACGATACGCAGTTACTCAGGGATATTACTAGCCCTAAGGGACCTTACAGTCTAGTGAAGAAGAAACATTGATAATTGTAAATATAGGCACGAGATAAAGGGGGAGAGGTCAATGGGGTTCTTCCTGCCCTCCCCCATCCAGTCCTCTGGCAATGAAAAGGAGTATGTATTACTCAGGGAAGGCAAGCTGCTGTAACAAACATCAGTGGCTGGAGAGTTGGCATATTGTTTTTTGCATGGAGTGATTCAGAAAGTGTGCGACCCTTCGATCGTCTAGAACCTAAGACTGCTTTGCTGTCCTTTTGTTTCACCTTGTCGTTTTGGCCAGCCATGGAAACCAGGCTGTTTCTCCGCCCCCCCCCCCCCCCAGAAAGCTTTGAAGATCGGATCTCAGTCTGACCACATTACATTGTCCAGAACTCAGTGACTTGGACCACCTGACTCTAAGGATGCTGGGAAATGTTGTCTTCCTGTGAGCCTAGAGAGGAAGTGAAATAGAGATCAGAGAACACAGGGTCATCTCTGCCACACTTGAAATTGGCTTTGAGAATACAACCACCATTCCGGTTCCAGGGGGGGCGGGGATGTCTGTTCTTGTCACTACCATCTTACAAACCACCACCAAACCAGTAGCTAAAGCAACCCCTTCATTTTTCTTATAAATATGCAGTTCGGGCAGAGCTCTGTGGGGGAATCTTCGTGCTTCCCTCACGCTCAGCAGAATTAGCTCAAAAGCTGAAGGCTGAATTATCTGCAGGCCAGTTTGCTCAGATTTTTTGGTGATTGATTCTGGCTATTGGTGATATATCTCAGTCTGGAATAACTGAGACTCCTCTGGGATACTTTTACTTCTGTCTGTTTTAATTTAAACTTTATTTTTTAATTACTAAGTGGAAACCAGGCATATTTATGATATCCAATATACTGCCTTGTTATATGTACGTGTTATTGTCTTCATCTTTCTGGTGTTACCGCCATAGAATGCCTGAGACTGGGCTATTTATGATGGATAGAGATTTATTTCTTTTTATTTCTGGAGATTGGGAAGTCCAAGATCAATCTGGCAAAGATCTCCTTGCTGTGTTATTTCGTAATGAAGAGCAAAAGGACAAAATTGCCCAAGTGTGTGTGTGTGAGAGAGAGAGAGAGGGGAGGAGGGAGGGAGGGAGGGAGGGAGAGAGAGAGAGAGAGAGAGAGAGAGAGAGAGAGAGAGAGAGAGAGAAACTTGCTCTTATGGTAATAAGCCCATTCTATAAATAACATTAAATCAGTCATGCCATCTGATTTCTCGATGCCATTTCATTGGTGATTATGTCTTGAATAGGTGAACTTGGTGAGACATGTTCCAACCATAGCAACTGTAGCTTGATTAAGTCAAGGTAATTAAAATGTTTATATCACCTCACCTATTAATCATTTATTTTTTATGGTGTGAACAATTAAGAAAATTTCAAATATACAACACCTTGTTGTTAGCTATAGTCACCACAACAACGTCCAAACAGATCTCTTGAACTTACTAACTGAAGTTTTGTGCCCTTTGACCTCCATGCTCAGTCCCTCTGTATTTTTGTCGTGGTCCTTCCATATGGTGTATAAAGCATGGGTACCTCACTGGATTGCAAGCCTTCTACATGCAGCCTTGGGTCTCCCAATGCAAATGTCTGAAAATAGCCCAAGTTGCATGACCTTTTCTAGCTCCTTCTTAGAAGTCAATCCCACCAATGGAACCAAAAGTTAGGCAAGTTTGGTTTTCATGGCCCTTGAAGGTTAAAAAAAAAACCATAAAAATTTATTAGATTGGCTTGGAGGCCCCACTTGCCAGAGTCAGGGATCTCTGGAAGATATCCTTCTTTCTCCACAAGCCTTGTGATGAGTCCCTGGTGTGTGTGTGTGTGTGTGTGTGTGTGTGTGTGTGTGTAGGCCAGAGGTCAATGTCAAGTGTCTCGATAATTTTTCTGCCTTAACTTTTGAGACAATGTCTCTTACTGAACCGGGAGCTCATAATTTTCGCTAGATTGACTAGTCAGCCCAGCCCTCTGGGCCTACCTATCTCTTCCTGATCCGTCTGCACTAGGGTCACTAGTCCATCCTGACTTTAACGGTGATGCCGGGGATCCGAACTCAGGTCCTCATGCTTCTGCATCAGGTGTTTTGCCCACTGAGCCGGCTATCGAGCCCACTGCTCGGGACTTTTTTAGGACTAGAAACTAGAGGGCCGGGACATGGAGATGACTAGTGGGTGGTGCATTGTCAAAGAGTTTGGCTTGCACTGTCTACTCTCTCAAGATGCACGGTGACTCCCAAGCTCTTCATTGAAGATCCTGGGGCTATGGATCTTGGAGTCCAGACTCTAGAGGACAAGCAGTATTCCAAGGAAATAATTCTAATGTCTTCAGGGCTCCTGTGGGAACTTGAGACTGGGCACTTGTCAAACCCAATGTCAGTCTCAGACTCTCCCTCTCTTCCCCAACCCTCCTAGTTCCTTGTAACTGGACCCTGGGTTTTCTCCACCCACTATCTGTGAAAATGCAGCTTCTTGATGCAGATGTCTACCTCTGGCCAGTTAGCACAGTGCACCTACATAGTGATATTTGAAGAAAAATACGCTCTCCGAAAAGGGGGCAGTCTGCACAGAAGGAAGTCCGAAGCATGGTCCATCCAGATTTGACACATCAACATGAGGTTAATTTGTTTGCCAGGTCCCACCCTGCTACCCTTCCAACCAATTCTAAAGAGTTTATCCTGACTCTTTCAGAGTCCAGTTGATGTACTCTAGAGAGGCAGGGGAGGAGGACGTCTAGGTGTGGGAAGAAGTGACGTGTTCAAGACTAGCTGCTCCTGAAGAGGGGCTGTGATAAGATTGGTGGGTAAATGTGCTATTTGAGAGGAGACTCCTGCAGCACAGTGGCTGTGAATTAGAGAATCCGGAGAGGGGTGAGGGAGGAGTCAGTTAGAAGGGCTGCTAGGGAGGATCTGGGGCTTAGGTGAGCCCTGCTAGGGGATGGTGAGAAACACCCTCCGAGTTTGCACACTCCAGAGGGAGGGGGCCATCGTGTTCATCCACCAGCTCCATACACCCAGGTGAAGAGCGGCTTCGGGGAATGCTAGTTCCCGGCCTTCTCTACCCACTCTGCACTAGAGCAGAGCGGGCAGGGGGTGTGGGTATTGCAGAAACAAGGCCAGCAAGGGCTGGGGAGAGGGCATGGTGAAGAGAGTGCGTGTAGCACAAGCGTGTAGAGCTGAGTTAAGACCCTTGACACCCTATGGGACAAGCCAGGCATGTCCATGCCAGGAACCTGAGCGGTGCACACCTTTGGGTTTTTTTTTTGTTGTTGTTGTTGTTGTTTGTTTTTTTGAGACAGGGTTTCTCTGTGTAGTCCTGGCTGTCCTGGAACTCACTCTGTAGACCAGGCTGGCCTCGAACTCAGAAATCTCTGGGGCTTTCTGGTCAGCCAGTCTAGCCAATTGGTGGGCTCCAGGTTCAGTGTGAGAGACAGAGCCTGAGTCAGTAAATAAGATGGAGAGCACTAGAGTAGGATACTTAGTGTTAAACAGAACACACACACACACACACACACACACACACACACACACACACGGGGCAGAGGTAAAGAGTCAGCAACACAAGAGTTTCTTAGCTTCGTGCTATATGAAACATGCCAGATGTCTACCAAGTAAGTAGACTATCATAACGAGTCCCCACAGGTCCATCCTTGTCATCAGCATCAGACAGACATCAGTCAACAATGATCCACCCTCTTCCGGTCGGTTTCATTCATACCTCCAAAGTGTTTTTTTTATAGGCTAGAGGAAGCAAAGTTAGACACAGGAGGGTGGGGCTACAGGTCAAAGAGACGCTACAGCCACATTCAGGGGGAAGCCAGCAAGGATGTCAGCAGAGCTCCTGGACTTCCGTCACACGCACGATGTGGAAGGGAAGTTCTCATGGCGGTGTTGGGGGGTGGGGGACACAGCCTGGGAGAGCTGTGGCTCGCAGGTTGAGGGTGTGGGGGAGGTATGCTCTGACCAGTTGCTGTGGAGATAAGTAACCAGTAGCCTGAGGTCTCCGGAAGCAAACCCGAGAGATGGGCTCGAGCTTTAGCGTTTTCTTGCAGGATGGCGATAGGAGCCGGGGGGGGGGGGGAGCGCGCGGGGGGGGGGGGGCACGGGGAAGCGAGACAGAGAAGAGAAGGGAAGTGCAAAGGGTAATGCAGAACCAGCTGCTACCGTGGGCCACGGGAACCCAATCCTGTGGAAAGGTCTGGGAGATGATGTCCAGTGTGCGGTTCAGTCATCACAAGTAAGTAACAAGGAGCTGAGGGGCATTGACACACACACACTCTCTCTCTCATTATTGTTGGGGATTGTTTTCTGAGGGCACCATTTCCATGACACTTCCAAATTCTAGTTAAAAAAAAAAAAAAAAGCAGTCCTTCAGGAGTAGAGATGTGAATACTGGCAATTGAAACTCTGTCACTATTTCAGTTTGCCCGTCTTGCAACTGGAAAGGCGTGGGGGAGTATGGCTGGGCATCTAACAACCTGGCCAGTACTGGTCTCAGCTGGAGTTCATTAGGAAGCGGGATGCCCAATGCATGGAGCGACTCTCAGGGCATGGAGGCACCACAAACTGGGAGACGAGGGAGCGAAGAGTTAGGATAGAAGGGAAAAGAGGCGACAGATGGGGGAGTGAGAGATTGGGGAGGAATGATCAACAGGATTTGGCACCAGATCTCACATGTACACACGTAGGAGGCAAATTACCAGAGATAGATTATAAACAATGCTCAGCCATAGTAGCTACATTTTTAAACTTCTGGGAAAGCCATCGAATCCATCAACAGTCCTGCTGGGCCCTTCTCCCATTCCAGCAGCTCAGCCAGGCACTCCAAGGCGCGGAGGTAGACGATTATATGACCGAGAGACTGGCATCTTCTCAGGCGTGACCACAGGCCTGGCTCGTTCCAGACTGTTCCAAGCTGTGCCGTAGCTGGAGGATGGGGGAGGGGGGATGGGGTAGGGGGGGTAGGGGATGGCAGCCCTGGGTAATGCATCAGTGAGGCGATTCAAGAGCTTGTCTTCGCTCCTCCACTGTGAGGCCCAGGGCAGCTCGCTACCCTCAGTTTCCTTGGCTATACTATGGCAAGAACGGTGTCCCTATCACTCACTCGTATCCCTTCAAGGATGCAGCCTGTTTAGGAGCTGACTTCTCTAACAAATGGATTCCTCTTCCACACCCTTACTCTGAGAGTTCTGAGGCCTCTGCAGGCCACGTGCTTTGTCGCTGCCAGGTCCTCTGTCCTGTCACCAATAGCTCTGATTCTTAGCCTCAGTCTCTTGCTCACACCCACCCACTTTTTCTGTGGATTGGAGTCCAGACTTGAGCGTTTTTTCCCAGCCCGGGAGGCATGCTTCTTGTGTAGAACAGGCCTGAAAGGTCTGGTGTGCTAAACCAAATAACAGTCCCCGAGAACATTACACGTCCTATTCTTGAGACCCGTGGTTTTAGTCCTTGATGGCAGAAGGAACTTGCAGATGTGACTAAATAAGGCTCTTGAGATGCAGATTTTATATCAGATTATCCAGGTGGGGCTTTTTTTAAATGGTGCTTTCAAGGCAGGACCTTTTATAGCTCAGGCTGGTCTTGAACTGACTAGTAACCAAGGATGACTTTGAATTTCTGATCCCTCCCGCCCGCTCCCCCGAGTGCTCTGATTACAGGTATATACCAGCATGTCCGATTTTATGAGGTGCTGGGGATCGAACCCAGGACTTCGTGCATGCCATTCATAGAGGTGCTCACCTCCCAGCTGCTTCCTCAGCTAGGGTGGGCCTTTATAAGAGGGAGCCAGGAGAGCCAGAATGCAGCGTGACAATGGAAGCAGAAAAGGACCCGTGACAGTACTTTCATAGATCAGAGTACTACGTGGACACCATTGTGGGTTGGATGTATCATCTGCCCAAAGGCCCCCATGGTAAAAGTTTGTTCCCCCGTTCAGCACTATTGCAATGCGAAGCAAAACCTTTAAGGAGTGAAAACAAGTAGGAAGTCCTTAGGGATTATATAACTCTGTTTTGTCTTTTTTTTTTCCTTCCTTTTCCTCATCCTTTCCCTCTCTGTTTCCTGGTCACGAGGTGGACAATTTATTCTGCCACATAGTCCTCGACTGGACTACCATCTGGGACACCCGCTGGAGGCTCAAAGCGATGGGTCATCTGATCTTGGATAGGAACATCTTAAATGGCAAGCCAAGATAAATCTTTTCTCTTGGTAAGTGAATCATCTCGAATATTTTTTGTCATAGTGATCGAAAGCTGACTAACGCATGGGCCAAAAGCCAAAGTACATGCCTGACCTCTGGAAGCTGCAAAAAGGCAAAGAAAGCCATTCTTCTCTGGAGTCTCCAGAAGGAACACAGCCCCGGTGATCCATTTTGCTCTGCTGACGTTTAGGAGCTTAATGCGTTTGTGTCACTTTAAGGCTCAAAGTCCAGGAGAACATATTACAGCAGCAAGAGGGATTCCACACTGTTTCAAGGGCAGCTTTTAGCTCATGCCTGTTGGGTACTGGTGGGGTAACTGTTCCCAGCTTCTGCACCCTATAGGCAGGGTAACTCAGGCACTAGCCCATACCCTTTCTCCACATCTTTATGGGATTACATTCTTCTCATTGTTGCTAGAAGGGGCTTAATAGCATGCCCCTTTAGCCCTTTCTTACCTTGCGCCACGTTTATTTTTATTTATTTGTGGTATATGTGTGTGTGCACATGTGTATACATGATGTGTATTCAGATGCACATGTATGAGTATGAATGACACAGGCTGATGTCCAGCGTGTTCCTCCACCCCTCGACTTTCTCTTTCTTTGTTTTGAGAAATGGCCTCTCGCTAAATCTGGGGATAATTGATTTTACAAGGCTGTGGCGGAACTAGCTCTGACAATCCTACAGTTTTCTGCTTCCCCAGCACCGGGGTTATTAAGTAAGTGCCTGGCTTTTCATGTGGGTGCCGAGGGTCCAAACTCAGGTCTTCATGCTCGTATGCCAAGCTCTTTACAGGCGGAGCCAGCCCTATCCCTTGAGTCATTGCAATACTTCTCCGTCGAACACTTAAGAGTCCTTTCCAAGGAAACCGCGTGCACTCCAATCTTTCTCAGCATTTGATTCTGAGGGAATCCATCCCAAAATAGCCCACAGAGGGCACCTCCTATGGCCTAGGCCTGGGTCAGCTGCTTTTTTATCTTGGTAAGTTTGTGAAGCGTATTATATTTCTGTTTTTCATGGGAGGAAGCTAAGAATCTGGGCTGAATTCTACAGCTGCTAAGTTGAACAGCCCAGATGTGAAACCCGGTATGCCGGAATCTCAAGCTGTTCCCTGTCTGCTGAGGGAATTTGCAAAACACCTGATGCTCGGGAGAGCTCATTTCAGGGGCCCCTGGTTTCCATCTCAATTTCTTTGCTTTCCGATGATCAACGAGGACCAGAGGCCCCCGACCCCCTTAGTCTCGTTGTCACAACCAAGCATCACAGTGTATTTGTCTGCTAGAGCTGCTGTAACAAAAAGTATCACAGCTTGAGTGTAAAACATATTTCACAGTTCCAGAGGTCAGAAGCTCAAAATCAGGAGTTTCCTAGGGTTGGTTCCTTTTTGGCTATGAGAATCTGTTCTAGGACTTTCTCATTGGCTTGTAGATGGAGATCATTGTATTTTCTTATCATCTCCCCTCTGTGTCTGTATCTGAGTAACAATTTTCCCATTTTAAAAGAGCAACAGCGACACTGGATAAGGACCTAATTTGTCTTCACTTGATCATTGCCCTAGTTTTCAACTGCTACGCTGAAGCACCATGACCAAAACCAACTTGGGGAGGGAAGGGTTAGTTCTATAGAACAGCCCATCACCAAAAGCAATGAGGGCAGGAACTCACACAGGGCAGGAGCCTGGAGGCAGGAGCTGATGCAGAGGCCATGGAGGTGTGCCGCTTACTGGCTTGTTCCCCATGGCTTGCTCAGCCTGCTTTCTTATAGAACCCAAGATCACCAGATCAGTGATGGCGCCACCCACAGTGAGCTGTGTCCTCCCCAATGGATCACTAATAAAATGCCCTACAGCCCGGTCTTATGGAGGTGTTTTCTCAACTGAGGGTTCATCCTTTCAGCTGATTCTAGCTAGTGTCGAGTTGACGTAAAACTAGTCAGCAGACTCATCAACAATACTGTTTCCACATGTTGTCACATCCTGAGGTTCTGAAAGTCAGTCCTAACAGAGGATTTGAGAAGGGCACAATGAACCCAACAGCCTTTTAGAATATCCTTTTGGAATCCCATGCACTTTATAGACTCCTGATTTTATTTTCTTGGGGGTCTAGAATTCTGAATTACTTCAAAATGCTTATGTAGTTTATGTCGGTAAGTGTCTTCATTACATGCACTACACACATAAGCCTGTTGTCCCCAGAGACCAGAAGAAGGTCCTAGATCCCCTAGAACTGGAGACAGTCTTGAGCTGTCCTGTGCATTCTGGGAACTGAATCTGGATCCTCCGAAAGAGCAGTAAATGCTTTCAACCACTGAACTACTGATCTAGTTCCAACTATACTTTTATTTTTAGAACAAAGGAAAGAGTCAGATTATGTACCCTAGGTTGCCCTTTAACTCCCTATGTAGCTCAGGACGGCCTCAAATTTGTATCAACCCCATCTCTGCCTCTGCATGCTATGAGTAAAGGCATGAGTGGCCACACCCAGGTTCACCTTTAGTTTGTGTGGTGTTCCAATGCTGAGTCTGTTCACCTGATGGCTGCTAGGAAGGCAGTATGGTCTTGAACTGATGGCTTCCTGTGCAGGAGAAAGAGGCCAGATCGTCAGCCTCAGGCTGTGTCTCCCTAGGGCCTGAAGTAAAAGACAAGTCCATTGAGATCTGCCTAAGGGCAGACAACTGTCTTTCTTGTTTATCATTAATGTCCCAGAGCTGGCACAGTGCCCAGCACCTAACATGGATCCAATGAGTCTGTTGGTTGCTTTAAAGGCCACTAGACCTCTGGCCACTTGATAGAGTCACATGAACCCTGGGTATGTGGGCTTGACGTGAGGTTGGAGTCAGGGGAGACCTCGCATGAGAAGAGAACATTGATTGGGGGTGAGGTGGGACTGGGGAAGCTGAGGAAAAGAATCCATGTGTAATCACAGTCACCAAGCACACATGTCAAAGGTTGGAACATATCCATGAAGTTGGTAGGGCAGCTAAGGTTTAGGTCTTCCTGGCAATGTGAAAAACAGAGGCAGCAACAGAGAAAGAAACCCTCTGCATGGGAGGGAGAGGGGAAAGCCCGGCCAAAGGGGAACACCAGTGGCAGCCTCTCTTTGATTAGTTTCCTGGGCTGCTATATCAAATTACCTCGAACTGAGTGGCTGAAAACAACGGAAATTGATCATCTCCCAGGTCTGGAGGCCAGAAATCTGAGACCAAGGTGAAGGTAGGGTTGCTCCCGCCAGGAGGCCTTGAGAGAGAAGAGATTCTTTTCTTTTCCCAGAAACCTCTTTCCTGGCTTCTGGGGGGCTGTTGGCAAACTGTCACCTTCTTTCTGGGCTTGTTGCAGAGTTCTTTTTCTGAAGACAAATGCTTGGATTTGGAATTTGCCTTAATCCTGGATGATCTCACCGTGAGATCCTTATATGTACAGAGACCCCTTTTCCAAGTAAGTCCATGTTCCTAGCCTCTAGGCAGACATATCATTTGAGTGAGAGGTTCACTATTCCACCCGGTTAAGTTTTTCGGCCGTCCCCAGGCCAGGATTCCTTCAACTTGGACTGAGCCCTATGAAAAGGTCCTGAGAGAGTTCATTGTGCCACAGAGGGTACCAGTGGGCATCTCTGGTGCCCTGTCAAAAGTGGGTCTTAGGAGAGGACATGGGGTGGAAGTGGGAGACCAGAGGTACCTCCAAGCTAGGCCCGAAGCTGTGTGCTTTACTTGAGGCACCAAAGACAATAGGTAATAAATTCCAACAGATGTGCAAACTGCAGATTTTTTCCCAAAGGAAATATCAAAAAAGTAGTCAAAGGGGTCTGAATCCAGAGAAGCATGTAAAGGATTGAGGAGAGGAGACACTCAGGTTTCAGTAAGAAGGCTTCTCTGGTGAGAACCAATTTCTTACTGATATCTGAGGGCCCACCTAGAAAAGTGCATTAAAGTGGGTGTGGCTGTGTGGAGGGGGAACATGATGTTTCCTTGGGGGCCTATGGCAAATACTATCACCACTCCATTTGGAAGGCTTAATGGTATTTGGTTCAGGAAGATATCTGAGCATTATGACCTGAGTATACACACACAGATACACACAGACACACACAGACACACACAGACACACAGACACACAGACACAGACACACAGACACACAGACACAGACACACACACACACACACACACACACACACACACCAGAGAAAGAGAGAGAGAGAGAGAGAGAGAGAGAGAGAGAGAGAGAGAGATGAAATAAACACCTGCCCTCTTATATGTTAACAGGATAATGGTGGATATTTGGATCTCCTCCCAGATAGGTGACTCAGACCGAATCCGTGTCCCAGGACCTGTAGAGACTGGTAAAGGGACTTCTTTAAAGTGCCCCTGCAAGCTGGCTTTGGCTTTGAAGCACAATGGTAGTATGTCTAATTCCAAATGTTGATGTAAGTAGGGCACACTAAAAGCAGTGGGAGTGCTCACTCTAAGAAGGGGCAGCCTGGGCTGTCATGGGAAGATGAGATTGCAGGTCCTGAAGAGCACACTGAAGCTCCTTTGAAAGGGCCACAGTCTTCAAGTTCTGGAGAGGCCCCAGATGCCACCTAACAGGAGACTTGCTATGTCCACTTGCTGTACCCTTCTCTCTCTTCTCCATCCCACTTGTGGACACCAGGAAAGTAGAGGCTGGGAGGAAAAAAAGTGACAGACCCCACCCTGATCCTACCCTGAGTCCTCAAAGCTGATATTCACTCATAACCATTCTGAGGGTGCCAGTGGATTAGAGATGTGATGGCAAATGTTGTGGTTATTTGTCTGAATTCTCTCTCTTCTCTCTCTCTCTCTCTCTCTCTCTCTCTCTCTCTCTCTCTCTCTCTCTGTGTGTGTGTGTGTGTGTGTGTGTGTGTGTGTATAGCAGTGTCCTTGTAGAATTACAGTCAGAGGAGTCATTGCGCCTGGGAGCAAAGGAGTTCTTCCTGTTCTGGAAACATTGACAGGCACACAGAGAGTGTATGGAGTCTCCTGGAACTGCTGTAACAAATGATACCAAAGTGGCTTCTCTTCCAGTTCTGGCGAGCAGAAGTTGGGAGTGAAGGTGTTGGGGATATGGTGTTTCCTTCTGGAGATGCTACAGGAAACCTGTTCTGGGCCTTTGTCCTAGGTTCTCATTGTCAGCAGTCCTGTGTTCACACAACCTTCCTCTGGATGACTCTGTCTACACTTCTGTCTTCACCTAAAGACTCTAGTCACTAACTGTATCTGAGCTCACTCTAAGTCCTGTCAAACTCATCTTACTTTGATTACATCTGCAAAGAGCCTATCAATGTATCTTCTGAGGGGGTCATACTTGAGCTCAGAGAGTTGTTAAAGTTTCTTTTGATGTGAACACATAAGAACTTTTGCAGACTGTCCGATAAGCCATATCCCCATGACCTTCCAGGCCACAGTTTGTACAAAGATGACCATTTCAGGTTCGCCCTCCTGATGATACTCAGTAGTTGCAGTGGTTGTCAACTGTCACCATGTGCCCTATACGCTCCTGCACCAGCCTCTGCAGGAGTTGACTCATGTGATCAGGGCCTGGCCATTTCTGGGATACTTTTTCTGTAGTTACTAGATTCCAACAAGATTGATTTGAGGGAACCATGTGGTTCATCAGACTCTTAGGATCCACTGACAATTTAGGAAAAGTGGAAGATTCCCCAATGAGTCAATGGGAAGCCCAAAGGGATCCAATGATGTCAGCCTCCAGGGTCCACCTGACACTGTGCTGGATGCGGATTGTGTCCCGCAAAAGTTCTGTGGAAGTCTCAGTGGGAAAATTTGGGGGTTAGTTTTAGTTTGCTGGAGGATTCTCCTCATGTTTCAAGTGGATTTAGCTCAGGAGCTAGGGTCCCATAAAACTTAGCGGCTCACAAAGACGCTCTAAACCAGTGGTTTGGGGGTTCTTGTTTCAAGAATTTAAAGAATAAAATTCACAGAGCACAAAGGGTAATCATTAGAGAGAAATTTATTACAGGGGAGAGAGAGGGAGAGAGAGAGAGAGAGAGAGAGAGAGAGAGAGAGAGACAGAGAGACAGAGAGACAGAGAGACAGAGAGACAGAGAGAGACAGAGACAGAGACAAAGAGAAAGACAGAGAGCAGAGCTCCTGTATGGAATGAGACACCATCAAGATGCTCACTATTCTGGAGGCTTTATAAAGGATTTAAAGCAGAAACTGGGGTGATGCAGTAGGGGCGGTGAGGTGGTCAGTTTAGTTGGCATGACCCCAAGGAATGGCGGTACCTTCTTTCACATCCAGTCAAGCCCTTACATGCAGCTCCCAGGGAAAGATAATAAGGTAAGAGATAACAAGGAAGCAGGAAGCACACTGTGCTCTGGCCTTTCTCACTTTCCTAAGGACATTCTTAGAGCTGCTGCTTTGGGCTCCCTGCCCAACCTGACTACCTCCATGCTTTGCTCCCATCTTTACCCTCCGGCACACGGGGCTGTGGCCTTCTCCTTTATAAATAGGTATCTGCAGATCACACTGTGATAGCGGGCCTGCCATCCGTCGACCACATCCTTATGCGGAGAGAATCTTGGAAACTTAACAGAGGGAAGAAAGTCATGTGAAGATGGCAGTAGAGACCAGAACGATATGTCTAAAAGTCAAAGACTGCAAGGATTGCTGCGTGAGGTGAGCTAGGCGTCTTCTCCAGAGCCTTCCAAGGGAACATGGACATATTGACAGACACTTACTATATACTTCTAGCCTCTTGCATTGGAGAGAATCAGTTCACATTGCTGGAAGTCACCCATTGTTGTGCTCGCTGGTTATGGTGGCCACAGAAAGCAAAAGCAGTGTTTCTGCCCATCTTATGTCTGTGCCTAAGACTTTACCACAATGCATTTGTTTGGCCATGCAACCTTCTTCTCAGTGGGGGAGTTCCCTACGTTGACCAGGACCCTGCAAAAGGGGCACCTTCATCAGCTCCTCAGGATGTGTTTAGAGTCCACATGTCTACCTACTCGCTTCCATCCTTCTCTTATGGCTGGGGGTTGTGGTGGGGGGTGGCATGGAAAGGAATACTGGACTTCTTTCTTCCCAGAAATAACTTCAGAAATTCAAAGGGAGTGAGTTTCAAGCACCTGGGTCCTACCTACTTTAGCCCTGCTCCTCTTCCTTAGCCCTGCCATAACAGAATCTTTCACCCGGTCTCAGTGCACCCACCGCCCACCTTTAAGGGCTGGAATGTGTGCCCAAATCTCACCCATAGCTCTTTGTATGCCTCCAAGCTTTGCCCATAAGCCTTGGGAACACTTTTATTATGGAAATTTCCAACATATATTATTGCATTGTCTGCTACTATAAAAATACCAAAAGGTGTGTAATAAATATATGATTTCTTCCCGCCTCCCCTCCCCCCCCCCGTGACACTTATTTGTTTTGGTGGGGGCTGTGACAAGTGCACACACATCGTGGCTGGGGTTCATGTGGAAGTCGGAGGACAGCCCATGGCAGTCTGTTTTCTCTTTCTACCATGTGGGACACCTTTGCTGAGCCAGCTCGCTGGCCGAAAGAGAGGGTTTGTTTGTTTGTTTTGTTTTGTTTTGTTTGTTTGTTTGTTTGTTTTTAGTTTCCTTTTGTTTCCTGGAGGTTCAAGGGTGTTGTGATAACTTTGGCTTGGCTTGAAGTTGGGTCTGGTGGTAGAGCATCACCATGTAGGGAGTAGGGTCAAGAAGGGGAGGGATCACAAGGCAAGATAGGAAGCCCGAGTGTGCGCCCAACTTACCCTTTCATGACAACCCAGTCTTGAGGAACCTTCCTGGCTTATCAGGATCACTTTATTAACCCCTTCTCAAGAATTTCCCTATTGCCTTTCATTGGGTCCCACCTTTTCTAGCACCACAATGGAGACCAAACTTCCAACACAAACCCTTGAGAGGTATATTCAAACCTTACCTAAACCAAAGCAAAGCTGTGCTTTTTACCCAACATTGAGCTATAACAATGGCTCATGGCCACTTGCTTTCCTCTAGATCCTTATCAATTCTTCTTTACATAGGAAGCAGAGCAAATTGCAGTGTTACTTATCAGTGAGCGCGTACCATGTGTGTTCTTTTGTGATTGGGTTACCTCGCTCAGGATGACACTTTCTAGTTCCATCCATTTGCCTAAGAATTTCATGAAGTCATTGTTTTCAATAGCTGAGTACTATTCCATTGTGTATATATACCACATTTTCTGTATCCATTCCTCCATTGAGGGACATCTGTGTTCTTTCCAGCTTCTGGCTATTATAGATAAGGCTGCTATGAACATAGTGGAGCATGTGTCCTTACTGCATGCTGGGGAATCTTCTGGGTATATGCCCAGGAGTGGTATGACAGGGACCTCAGGTAATACTATGTTCAATTTTCTGAGGAACCACCAGACTGATTTCCAGAGTGATTGTACCAGTTTGCAATCCCACCAGCAGTGGGGGAGTGCTCCTCTTTCTCCACATCCTCATCAGCATCTGCTGTCTCCTGAGTATTTGATCTTAGCCATTCTGACTGGTGTGAAGTAGAATCTCAGGGTTGTTTTTATTTGCATTTCCCTAACGACTAAGGATGCTGAACATTTCTCAGACTTTCAGCATTCCTCAGTTGAGAATTCTTTGTTTAGCTTTGTACCCCATTTTTAATAGGGTTATTTGGTTCTCTGGAGTCTAAATTCTTGAGTTCTTTGTATATATTGCATATTAGCCCTCTATCACATGTAGAATTGGTAAAGATCTTTTCACAATCTGTTGGTTACTGTTTTGTCCTATTGACAGTGTCCTTTGCCTTAAAGAAACTTTGCAGTTTTATGAGGTCCCATTTGTCAATTCTTGATCTTAGAGCATAAGCTATTGGTGTTCTGTTCAGGAAAATTTCCCCTGTGCCCATGTGTTCAAGGTTCTTCCCCAGTTTCTTTTCTATTAGTTTCAGTGTATCTGGTTTTATGTGGCGGTCCTTGATCCACTTGGACTTGAGCTTTGTACAAGGAGATAAGAGTGGATCAATTTGCATTCTTCTACATGCTGACCTCCAGTTGAACCAGCACCATTTGTTGAAAATGCTGCCTATTTTCCACTGGATCAAGTGACCATAGGTGTGTGGGTTCATTTCTGGGTCTTCAATTCTATTCCATTGATCTACCTGCCTGTCACTGTACCAATACCATGCAGTTTTTAACACTATTGCTCTGTAGTACTGCTTGAGGTCAGGGATGGTGATTCCACCAGAAGTTCTTTTATTATTGAGAATACTTTCCACTATCCTGGGTTTTTTGTTAGTCCAGATGAATTTGCAAATTGTTTTTTTCTAACTCTATGAAGAATTGAGTTGGAATTTTAACAGGGATTGCACTGAATCTGTAGATTGCTTTCAGCAAGATGGCCATTTTTACTATATTAATCCTGCCAATCAGAGTGGGTAGGTTAGTGAGCAGGGTGTGGGGGGATGGGATGAAGGTTTTCAGAGGGGAAACGAGGAAAGGGGACAACATTTGAAATGTAAATCAAGAAAATATCTAATAAAAATTTTTAAAAATTGCAGCATTACACCATCAGCCCTACAAAATATTGTTGAATTTATCTCTAAAAGAAAAGCGACTTTCAAAAAGACAACGAATGTCATTATTATGTCAACAATTATTTAACAGTCCCTAAGTAGCAAGTGGATGCTTCATTGATTGTTTCATTGATAAGATCATTATTTTAATAGTTTTTTTAAAAAAGAATTCTTATTTAAGATACATAACAGTTAAGTATATTTAAGTGATATTTTATTAATATATTATATTTGATATAGTGTTTTCTTGTTTTAAAAGTATGTGCATGCATGTGTATTTGTATGTGCCTGTTTGTGTAGGCATTCTTGGGGTTGGCAATAGGGGGTCAGATCCCCTGGAGCTGGAACTACAGGAGATCGTGAACCTCTTGATGTGGGTGCGGAGCACCGAGCTCAAGTCCTCTGGAAGAGTAGTACATACTCTTAACCACTGAGCCATCTCTCCAGCCCCCAGTGTGATTATTTTTAAGTAGATAGATAGTCTGTGTTGGCATCCAAATAAGGATGCACATGTGCAACTGTTTTTTCCTAAGCTGTTCCTCTAGGCTGTTTGTCCTGTGGAGTTTTCTAGGGTGGGGTTTTTCCTGATTGCATCCCGTAATGTCATAGCATGCACGGGGATGGGGATGAGGGTGGAGGTGGTACTCCACTGGTGTCAATCGTTGTGTGCAGGGGTAGGCTCTGGATGACTCCCCTGCTCTGCTGGTGGTCCCCCCTTTTCTTTGAGGATCACTGTCTACATCTATCAAGCTCTCTTCACTGTCAGGACTAGCTCACACCCTAGGGCTGAAAGGCACACAGCATCTTCCTTCAGAATCGATCGCAGCTTTATTTAGGATTCTTTGCTCCACACACTGCACCCCCTTGCAGGGGGGGGGGGCTGCATGTGCGCTGCTCTGTCTCATTGTGTTTCCACCGCCTGGCGCAGCATAGTGCTTCACTGAGTCTTCCACTGAATGAATGAGTTCTTTGGCTTTAGGAATCCTGCCTGGAAAAGCCTGGAGAGGGGCCTGGATAGAAGGGAGCCCCAGAAAGAGGGCTGGGGTCTTTCAGGACCTTGGTTTCCTATGGAATGCTTTTGTGCACCACAGACATGCTCACTTCATGGTCAGGCTGCTGAATTGCAAAATACAACTTGCCCCTTTTAGTATTGGGTGGCACTGGGGGGGGGCAGAAAGCCCCCCCCCCAAAAAAAACAACTCAAACTCTTCTTTCACCCCAGACCTCAGAGACTTAGAATATCTCATCTTTAATCACTGTCGAAAATGCAGGATTTTTACTTCCTGGATTAGAAAAATGTTTCATTCCCAGAGAGGCCTGATGTGCCTTCAGGGGAGCCCTTTCCCTCTCTCTTTGATCTTAGTACACCATTCCACCAGCCCTGGGCTCCCAGTGAATTAAACAAGAACGGAGAAACTCCGACGACTCCGGAAGAAAGTTCAGCCGCCCAATTGTGCTGGGAGGGAGGGCACCTGGCTGGCTGCTAAGAATAGGCCAGGGGGAGATTTCCGGCCTCTTCCTGGGGATCAGCGCCGGCTACCGGGCATGTGAAGGTCACGTTATCCTACAGTCTCTGGAGACTCTTTGGAGGATGCAGCTGCAAAGCAGCAAGAACTCCTTTCCTTCTTGGGGGGGGGGGCGGGGGGAGGAGACACGGACAACGGGGTCTTCCCAGGTGGTCTCTGCATGTATCACGGGCGTAGGGTAGATGGAAAGTCTAAAGCAGCAGGGAACAGGCTCTCTCCCTGGCACCGCTCTCCAGGCTGGCACTGAAGGCACTTTGGCCAAACCTGATGTGGTCCAACAGTTCCCAGCTTCCAGTGCCTGAAAGTCCAGGGCTCCGGGTTGCCAGGCAGAGGAGGTCTGCAGAGCCCCAGACACAGCCAGGAATGTTAAGAAGGGCTGGACTGCGAGAGACTGCTCCAGCAGTCACTGGCTTTGGCCACATGGCATTGGCTTTTCTGAACAGCGAGGACAACGCAATGCCAGCCGGCTGAGTGGAGGGAGTCTATCATGGTTTGCTTTGGGACCGTGTTGGAGGATGTAGTGACTTCTCCATCTTTGTCTGTCTGTTTCCGTTAACATTAGAGAGAGAGAGAGAGAGAGAGAGAGAGAGAGAGAGAGAGAGAGAGAGAGAGAGAGAAAGAGAGAGAGAGAGAAATTTAAGGTAATGAAACTTTGAATTAAAAACCATTTACTCCACAGCTCTGCTCTGGTTCCTGAGCGTGGTCCTCTGAGAGAGACACCTCAGGGAGGCATTTACTGGTATCTTCTATCACTCAAAAATACTTTGGGGGAGTGGGCAGGCTGGGAGTGGCTCCGTAGTTAAGAGGGTTCTCTGTTCTCACAGAGGACCAGAGTTGGGTTCCCAGCATTTGTATCAGGTAGCTCACGACAGCCTGGAACTCCAGCTCCATGGGCTAGGACGCCTCTTCTGGCCTCGAAGAACACCGCAATCATAGACAACAACACACATGCATACAATTTACAAATAAATACATAAAAGTTGTAAAAAAAATGTTTTGAGACACACATCACAAAGTATACCTTTTGGAGCCTGCGCCTTTTAGGTGACTTCAGAGACAGCGTATTTGGGCCACATTTCGGTGATCAGGTCAGAGACCCCCATGTGAAATCCTGGTTTGTGTGACTATTGTACCTAGCACCCAGATGAGCAGTTAGAGATTCATGGGAGTAAAAAAAAAAAAAAAAAAAAAAAAAAAAAAAAGAATGTCCGAGCCTCTTTTTAGACTCGGAATGATTTCTGTAGGATAACTCTGGAGAGCCACGGGAACTTGACTTTCTCGCTTGGTGTGTCAGCCCTGGAAGGTGTTTTCAGAAATGCAGTAGTGGTATGCCATCTTCCTGGGACGCCCCTGGGCTGTGCCACTGATGAGCACTGCAAGAGGGAGCACCGCATTGCAGAGGAAGCCGCCTTTGCACGTCCTTCCATGGTCGGGACTCTGGGATCCTCAGCACAGTGTGCTCTGCTCCAAGTCTCCAACTGTCAGCGCAGTGCTCACGACCGGTGGCCTAGTTTGTCTTCTTTCAAAGATCTGCGTGCAAGGTGTTTATTTGCAAAGAGGTCCCAGCAGCCCCGTAAGTGGGTGCAGAAGTGAGACGGGAGAGGAAGGGAAGCCTATAAACAGGGTGAGCACTGGGTAAGTGAAGGGCGGACCTGCTGGGAACCTTCTGGAAAGTGGTGAGGAATGTAGGCCTGAGTTGCCCGTAGCTAGTAGTGTTGGGAAACCAGAGTAAGTACGCAGAAATTCCTGCCTCCTGTCCCCTTTACCTTTGGCTGAAGGCAGTTCCTGTGGTGTCATCACTTCCGGTTGCCTGCAGTATAAGATGAGTATACTTCTATACCCAGAAGAAAGTTGTTTTTTTTTTTTTTTAAGAGATAAGAGGTTGTGAGTGAGCCCAGAACTTTCCCCCAAGTGGCAGGTTCCCCTCCTGGCACCAGTGGGCCAGACAAGAAGAATAGAGAAGCAGGCCCTACCAGCGATCAAATAAATGCTTATTGACTATAGATTTGTGGGGTGGCTGTGTCTACAGTGCTGGAAATAGTGACTTAGGGACCTATCAGTTAACAGGAAAATGCCTTCCTATGTTTTAGAAAAAGATTTCTTTTATTAGTATGAGTGCTTCCCCCTGCTTGTGTATACCTGCACCTGATGTAGAGGCAGGTCCGGTGAAGCCATCATATCTTCTGGAACTGGAGTATCAGTCATGAATGACCATTATGAGAGCTGGGAGTTGAACCAGGTCTTCTGGAAGAGTATCCAGTGCTCTTTTAACTGCTGAGCCCTCTCTCCAGTGCCTTCCTAATTTTAATTCCACACACATAGCGGGTACACAGACACCAGCCTTCGGATCTTGGGCACGCGAGCCATATTAGGTGGTTTGTAAGTAGTTCTTCACGGCAAACATGGCGCTGACTCCCGTGCCCTCTCCAACGTCCAGATGACCCTTCCTCTTGTGGATGTGTATTGGAGAAGTGGGGCTTGCAGTCATATGGCTCTGAGTTTGAATCTGACTTCTACCTCTGTGTGACCTCAGACAAATTATTTCCACTCTTTAATGCTCTCTCCCTCCCTGCCTTCTATGAGAAATTGAGCAATAGTGTCACCTCCCTGGGCTATTCCAGGGACCAAAAGAAGTCTAGTTGGTATGATGAGCAGGCAGCCGCGGGTGTGGCTGGCGCTGTAGAACGCATTCTGTGTTCAGATCACCATCAGCTGATCAGCTAAGCAGGGAGCAGACGCCTACCATGGATTGGCCTCCATTCTGGGTTGAGAAATAATGACGTACAAAATAGTTTAAAAACCTAATAAGAACGTATCATTGGATCTTGTTTTCATGGAGCTTAATTTTCAGTAGAGACTACGACTAGTGAAAACAGCCAAGCCCAGGAATGGGAGTAGGGGTGGGGGTTGGGGTTGGGGTTGGGGTTGGGGGGGGTCTGTTGGCAAAGTGCTGGGTAAAAGAAGGACTTAAATTTTGATCTCCAGACTCTGCTCCTCCTCCCTTCCAAAAAAAGCCATTGTGTGAAATTAAAATAAGGAAGGTACAGGAAAGATGGCTCAGAAGTTAAGAACACTAGATGCTCTTCCAGAATGTGGTTACCATGCATTTCAGATCCCAAGGCTGGAGAGTGGGCAGCCAGATTCCCTGGGCTCACATGAATCTATCCTCCACGACTTGGTTGGTGCATTCCAGGCCCACGAGAGACCCTATCTTAGAACAGTATGATGGATGGCGACGGAGGAATTCCATTTGAGGTTGTTCTCTAGTCTACACACACACACACACACACACACACACACACACACACACACACACGCGCGCGCGCGCGCACACAAAAGCACGTACATGTACCTGCACACACCCCTGCACCTGTATATGCACAAACATGCATGTATGCACACATGTGCAGACACACATACAGGCACAAACTTCAGCCCATTTTATAGCATGTTAGAAGGTGACCAATACTTTGGAAAATCCTAAGTCTGGGTGACATTAAGCTGACCTGGTGGGGGGTGGGGAGAGAGAGAGAGAGAGAAGAGGACAGGGAGAGACAGAGAGACAGAGAGAGAGAGAGAGAGAGAGAGAGAGAGAGAGAGAGAGAGAAAGAGAAGTCACAATGGCATTGGATTTACTTGAACAATGCAGGATGGACTTGTCTGAAGATCTGTAACTTGAGCATACCAGTAAAAACCTTTCTTGTGTGTGTGTGTGTGTGTGTGCATATGTATATACATGTGTGTATTTATGTACGTATATATACATACATGCATATATGCACATATGTGTATATATTATGTGTATATAATATTTGTGTGTATGTGTATATATGTGCATGTATATATGTGTATTTATGTATGTATATATACATGTATGTATGTGTATATATGTATATATTGTGTGTGTATAATATTTGTGTGTGTGCATATGTATATACATGTGTGTATTTATGTATGTATATATACATACATGCATATATGCATATATGTGTATATATTATATGTGTATGTAATATTTGTGTGTATGTGTATATATGTGCATGCGTATATATATGTGTGTATTTATGTATGTATATATACATGTATGTATGTGTATATATGTATATATTATGTGTATATAATATTTGTGCGTGTGTGTGTGTGTGTGTGTGTGTGTGTGTGAGAGAGAGAGAGACCGTTTAGCCCATGGTCCCAGGGCAACTGGAGAGGAGTGAGCCAGGCAGAATCCAGCTCTCCAAGCAGCTTGGATGGAGTCTCTTGCAAAAGCTGGTCTCTGGCCTCTGACCTGATGGCAGAAAGAATTGCTGCAGCAGCCCGCCCTGCCTTTACCACTCTGGCCGCCCGCCCCCATGTCCATGGTAGCCTTCTAGCATTGTGCTTTTCAGTCGGTCTCCATAGATGGATCAGAATGGAGCTGACAGAAGGCAGGGGCTTCCTGACTATAGTCAGAACCCTTGTCTCTGCACGGCCCAGCAACTGACAGAACCTTTGGACCATCCACATGGAAAGTGTAAAGTGCCTCCACACTTCTGTGTGACCTGTTGCTGGGTAGTGAGATGGGAATTGCTGCCAGGCCCAGGGTGGATGTGTTAAACTCTGCCTCAGAACGCCCACTTCAGCACTTGGTGACGTCCTCTGCTCACAGTCGTCCTGCTTTTACTCAGAAGGTTAACTGTCCAGCTCTCTCCATCTGCAAGGCTAAGGAAGAAGACCAAGAGGAGGAAGGCCAACTCCTTGGCCACAAGGTTCTTAGACAGCTTGCTTGTCAGTTTGGTTTGATTGAAAGACACCTAGGAGATTAGTCAAGCATACCTCTGGGTGTGTCTATCAGAGCCTTCCCTGAGAGAGTTATGTCACAGGGCTTTGACTATTAATCTACTATTGAATTCCAAACCTAAATGGAGAATGAGAAGGCTATAGAAGAGCAGGAAGTGAGGCTGCACTGGAGAAAGTGGCAGGCAGGGAAACCCATTCAAAGGCTGAGTCTTGGCTCTAGGTCCTTCCTGGTTCCTGGCTCCTCCCGTGAGGTGATTCACCATGCCCTTCCTCCACGAGGTATTGCTTCACTGAGGCCAGCCAGCGTGGGTGAAAACTCTCTGAAACCATGAGGCAAAGGAAAGCCGTCACCTAGCCCGTTTCTTTTGGCCTTTGTCCCAGTGATGGAAATCTAACACAGCGGAGAAGTGAAGGCCGCATCTCAGTCATGCCAGATCTCTCCTCCTCCAAGGGAAATACTATGCAAGACTCCTGGCGGATGCTTGAAGCGACACAGAACTGCAGCTTCAGTGGAAACTCTATGATTTTTTTTTTTTTTTTTTTTTTTTTTTTTTTTTTTTTTGCCATTTACCAGGGTCAGCCATGCCCTGAAAATATGAAATCTGAAAGGGGAAATTTCAGAAGGAAGTCATTCCTAAGTTTGGAATCAGGTGTCGTTCTTTGGTTTAACACATAACACATAGAGAGAGAGAGAGAGAGAGAGAGAGAGAGAGAGAGAGAGAGAGAGAGCTCAGCTTTTGAGAGACTCCTTTTGAGAAGACCTGTGGCCCCAGGCTCAGGGTTAACACATAAGTTAACTTAACACATAAGTTGGGCACGTTGAAGTCACGAGCTGTGACACTAAAATCGGAATTCTAACGACACAATAAAATAATCGTCACGCATGCAGTGTCTCTCACTCACACGCAGTATCTTCCTCCGCCCTTCTCTCAGGCTAATGTGAGGTGACACAGTGGCTCTGGGATGAGACAAGTGCGGCGACCAACACAGCAACATTGACACCGCGCGAGTCTACTGTTGAGCGTCTTCAATGAGCCCCCGGGAGCACTTGTGGCCAGTATGATGAGTCTCATGCCGTCCTGCTCCATTCTGCTGACGACGGAACTTGTCCATCTTCGTCTGCTGGGCCCGTACTGTACGCACTACCCGCTCATCACTCTCTTACCAGTTGGTGCTGGTGGTTCTCGGAATAGGTGCTTGTGTTCCAGTAAACCAAAGAACGACACCTGATTCCAAACTTAGGAATGACTTCCTTCTGAAATTTCCCCTTTCAGATTTCATATTTTCAGGGCATGGCTGACCCTGGCAAATGGAAAAAAAAAATTCCTGGGCATCACAAATGCACACAGCAGGTGCTATTTATTTTCTGTTGGTTTCTTGGCCTAGGTTGCTGTGGTGGATGATTCTAGCACTCTGTCAGCCTACCATTTCAAGTGCTGTGGCTCTCCTCGGCCCTCACTGTCTGAAGGCTTTGTAGACATCAGGGGAGATTGTCTGGGCCAATACTAGAACAAGTAGAAAATGCCAGGCAGCCAGAGCCCCAGGATTGTGGTCCAGGAAGGGTAGGTGATCCGGCTGCTTTGTCCTGAGCGCCAACCCTGAGCCTGGGGCCACAGGTCTTCTCAAAAGGAGTCTCTCAAAAGCTGAGCTCTCTCTCTCTCTCTCTCTCTCTCTCTCTCTCTCTCTCTCTATATATATATATATATATTTATATTTATATTTATATTATTTATTTATATGGTGTGTGTGTGTGTGTGTGTGTGTGTGTGTGTGTGTGTGTGTATGTGTCCTCTTATCTGCTTCCCTTCCAGTTAAGTCTCCCTCTCCCCAATCGCTCACTGGGATTCCTGAATTCACCTTACAGGTAAGCAAACCGTTCCCAGACCCTTGTCTTAGCTCATTGTTTGGGAAGGAGGGGGCCACTGACTCCAAGCTAAATGTAACCCCTTGATAAGGCATGGTAAGAGAGCAATCAGAGGTCCGTGGAAGGCTCTTGGAAGAAGGTGGACGTAAATTTGCTACCAGTGTGGAAAGAAGCATAGGAGTCGAAGTGGGAAGGATAATCCCAGCAACCCTGGGATCATGAGCCAAGAGACTGGAGCACCTTCGGGGCTGGCACGGCGTTCAGCAGGGCAGGGTGTACAGCCCAAGGGATGCGCCCCGTCAGGACACTGCGGGCAGCCGAGCAGTCGGTGCAAGCAAGTCGGGATGGGCTTCCCAAGCCGAGGGAGAAGTTTGAGCACTGCTCTGCAGACCTCCTAGCTTTGTTCTAGAACATTCAGAACGCTGCGTGGAGGCCAGGACGGAGGGGAGGATGAGCCCACTGTTGTGAGCCCAGCTGCTGCTTCCTGAGGGCAAGGGGAGACAATTTCTGTCTCTATCTTTTCAGTCATTCAGCCCCACAGCAGCCTGGGCCCCGGCAGCAGAGTGAGACCCAAACGAGACTGTTTGTCTTTCAGACAACTAAAGTCCGTTCTTGAAGCAGTCTGATCATTTTCTCCCTCTCCCAGCCCAGTCAGTCTTCTCCCCCGTGTGCCTTCTACTTTCAAATACATTTATTTCTACTGAAGAGTGATCGATAGCTTGAAACAACCTGTGAATGTCCATCAAGAAAGGCATACTTGAGGCTGGAGAGATGGCTCAGCGGTTAGAAACACATGCTACTCATGGGGCGGGGGTGGGGTGGGGTGGGGTGGGGTGGGTGGGTGCTGGATTTGGTTCCCAGCAGCTGCATGATAGTTCACAAGTGTTTACAATTCCAGTTCCAGGGATCCAATGTCCTCTTCCGACCTCTGTGAGCACACACACACACACACACACACACACACACACACACACAAAGCATCCATGCACATAAAATGAAGGACCCAAACAAAATGAGGTTTCTTTTTTTAAAGAAAGACATTGAAGTTTGTGATTAATTTAAGCTGTAAGACAATATGCTTATGTGTTTATTCATTCACTCATTCATTTAATTGAGACAGAGTCTTCCTATGTAGCCCAGGTTGGCCTCTCTGGCAAGTCCTGGGATCGAAGGTACACTCCACCCTCCTGGAGAAGGGCCCGATTTAAATGTGACATAAACTAGGAAGTCTGTTGGCTTGCTTTAGTCCCCGGAAGCTACACGTAGGCTTGTTTTTTTTTTTTTTCCCTTCCTACCTTCTGTGTGGAGGTGTGGGGTGTGTATCTGTGCCAGGCTGATGTGGTTATCATGGCAGCTCTGGGTCCGGGCAGAGGAGTGGAGATGTGTCTTCCCTACTTCCTGCTTGGATTCCCACTGGAGAGGAAGCTCCAGGAAGGTTGGGAAAGTAGTCTCCCATCCTGTTGTCCATTGATCTGGCTCTTTCCTCAGCTCTATGCCCGCGTCCAGAATTCTTTCTATGAGCAGGGCACTGGAATGCCCTCTTCTTGTGCCTGAGGCCAAGCCTGGATGTCTCAAGGCAGACAGAACCCTAAAGACCTTCTTCAGGCTTTCCAGGACTCCGTGCCTGGGACTGATAGACCTTAGTGGCTGGCTTGTGCTGCTGCTGCTGCTGCTGCTGCTGTTGCTGACGATTCTTCTCCTTCGTCTTTTCTTCCTTTCCTCCTCCTCTTCTTCTTCTACTTCTCCTCCTCTCCCTTCTTCTTCCTCTTCTTCCTCCTATGAAAAATGGGAAAAGTAAAAAAAAAAAAAAAAAGAGGGTGGGGGTTGGTGGCCACTGTGCCTTGGGTCTGATTTCCCAGCAAAGTCACCTTTCCAGCACTCACAGGCTCTCTGCCTCCGCTCTCAGCAAACCATATGCTGTCGCTGCTGCTGGCCGCGTCCTGGGGATGGCTTTTTTCCCCTTCAGCAAGCCTCCAGAAATGTCACCGAAATTTATATGCTTATTCACAGAGCCGCTAAAGCAGAAAACCGGCTTTTCAGCTATTTTTGTTTTGCTTTGCAGATGGGGAGTAAGAAGCATAAATCTCTCCCTCGTTGGACTCGGGAGGCCCCCAACTCTCTGTTCGGTATCAGATGTTGTTCAGCCCGTGGTGATGATCTCCAACCCCCATGTTGTCAACTGCACAGAGAAACCGGAGAGTGACCCCAACTCAGCTGCAGCCGCTGCTACTCATAGCCCAGGACATCAAGGGCCCCATCTTCAGGTGGCCCATGGAGGTGTTCTGGAGGAGAAAAGAGCTTAAGGATGGCTCCAGTCTGTTCTCTGACAATTGCCTCTCTGTGTAAGTTGGGGTCAGGGGACCATCAGGTCCAGTCTACCAATGGGTCTGCTGCAACAATCATTGCTGTTTCTCCTCTCTCCCCTCCCCTCCCTTCCCCTACTCTCCCTTCCTCTCCCCTCCCTTCCTCTCCTCTCTCTTCCTCTCTTCTCTCCTTCCTTCCCACTCTCCCCTCTTTTCTCCTCTCTTCTCTCCTTCCTCCTCCTTATCTCCCCTCCTCTCTCCCTTCGACCCCACCCTCCTGTTCCCTATGCCCTCTCTCCTCCTCTGCTCTCTTTCATCTACCATCTCTCCTCCCTTCCCATCGCCTCTTCCTTCCTTTTCTTTCTTTCCTTTTCTCTCATTCTCTTTCTCTTTCTTTCTCCCTCTCTCTTTTCTTTCTTTCTCTTTTCCTTCCTTCCTTCCTTCCTTCCTTCCTTCCTTCCTTCCTTCCTTCCTTCCTTCCTTTCGAGACTGAGTTTTGCTATATATCCTAGGTTGGCATTACACGCACTCTGTGCCCTACACTACCTTTGAACTCTAAAACCTCTTGCTTCAGATTCCTGAGTTCTGAGAATCCAGGCACCTGCCTGTAATGGGTTTCCCACTGCTCACTGCATTTCAGTTATTATTGCTGGCTGCACAGCAACCAGTGGTTAAACTTCAAGGCTTTATTTTGCTCATAGTCTCATGGGCCAGGAACTGGAGACGGGCTCTGGAAGCAGGTCCCAGTGAACCTCGGGTCAGATCCCGAATGGGGCTGGACTCGTCTGAAGGATCTGATGGTGGATGCATCCTCATGCGGATCCTGTGGCAAAGTGTTCTTAGAGAACAGGCTGCCTGCGGGGTTGATACTAGAGTCTTTCAAGACAATCATCTGATAGTTAAATGGAAGCTTCCTGATCTACCCTTAGATGTCCCACCATTTCACTTTTACTAAATTCCATGGGTTCCCTGACTCCCTTCCCCCCCCCCCAGGTCAGCCCAGGTACAACGAATGTAGCTCTAGATGTTCTCTAATTCAAGGCATCTGAGAGGGCTCTGGGCAGAGAGGAAGGACCCGGGTGGTTTGGGTTTAAGGAGCATTCTGTCTGCTTGTTTGCCTTCAAAGGGACTCTCTGGACCGCCCTGGAGTTTTTGCCAGAGTGCATTCTAGGGTGACTGTTGCCGCGGTGTCCACCTGCTGACGCCATTCCAGTGAGAAGATCTTTTCCTCATCACCGCTGCTCACGCCAATCATTTCTGACACTAACGGCTCCTGGCAAATCCCTCCTGTTCCGGGCATCTAGAAGGCAAGTTTAGGACAAGCTACTGTGCTTGGGGAAGGGCAGGGGTGGGGCCAGACGAACTCATGTCCACTCTACTCCCTGTTTCTAAAGCAAGCACCTGGCTGTCTGCTCTGACTTGGGAAAGAACATCCGCCATCCGACTGCTCCCAGCTCCTCTACTTCTGGCTCCAAGCAACCTCACCCTTCATCTGGCGCCCTGCTGCCTGCCCAACCTCCACAGTCTTCTCCCTCCTGAAGCCTAAGCAGACACTGAATACTGAATGTTTTTCCTCCGCACACAGCTCTCCTGTGATAATGAAGTGCTCTTGGAGTCAAGGCCAGAATCCTTTAAAAATATTTATTTTTAATTTTCGTTGGTATATATTCATCACACACAGTCCTGGGTTACATAAAGCCATTTTCATACACGTATATACTGTGCTTTGCCCGTGCTCTCCAATGCCCCCGATTTTCTTTGCTTCCATAAATCCTCATTGTATTCCCCAGTTTCATTTCTATTTTCATATCATACATACATTTATGATTTTTATCTATATAAATTCTAGGACCCACAAAGAGAAAAACAATGTAACACCTAGGTTGCTTCTATAACATACCTACTGTGAATAATTAGACTGCATTTGACACTGTCGTGAAATGGTCTCTGGGATGAATTGTCTTGGAATCCCTGAGGTAAATAGCTGGGGGTGGGGCATAACTGGGTCACATGGTGGCTCTATTTCCAGTTGTTTATTGTTTCGATTGGTCAAGGCTAGGATCTTTACCCAGCCCTTGTGACTATGCTGGCTTCCCCTTCTCCCGCCACACTCCATTGTAGCCATGCTGGCTTTCCTGTGTGCCTGCAAAAGAGCTGCTGGCTTCCCCCATCAGTGGCTTTGCTCTCGCCGCTCCCTCTGCCTCTGGTGGATTTCCTTCAGACCCCCTTGAATTAAAATCTCAGCTGCACCTCACCTCCCTCTCTTTGTCTCACGATCCACTTGAATTTTCTCTGCAGGATTAGCCTCCCCCTATGTATTTATTAATTTCCCCGTCTTCATCATCTTGAAAAGAGGCTGGGCCTGTGTGTGTGGTTTACTCCAGAGACTCCAGTGTCTCCAAGGAACCTTTGCATCTGTTAAGTATTAGTAAATGTTGAATGAATGAGCAGATTCTGGTTCTAAGTTTTTTGTTTTGTCTTCCATTTAGTTTTTATTTATTATTCTTGTTCGTGGTGGATGCGCTCACAAAGAAGTCAGTTTGTTCTCTCCTCCCATTATAGGGCATGAGGATGGAATTCGCATCCTCAGGATTTACAAACAAGTGCTTTTACCCATTGAGCCACTTTGCTGGCCTAAGCATTGGTTACTAGGCCAGCAGTGAACTGTACCTGTAAGAGGTGTGTGTGTGTGTGTGTGTGTGTGTGTGTGTGTGTGTGTGTGCAGATGTCACCACCCAGGCCCATGTGCAGTTCAGAAGACAGCTTTTGGGAGTCAGTTGTCTTCTTCAACTGTGGGTCTCGGGGATTGAATTCAGGTCGCCAGGCTTGTGTAGTGAATGCTTTTATTTGCTGAGGTATGTGGATGCCCCCTCCCCGCACCGAGCCAAAGCGGGCCTTGAACTTGCTCTGTAGCCCAGGCTGGCCTTGTACTTACTATGTAGCCCACTCTGTATGAAGGCATAAGGTTCTCTCCTGCCTCAGCCTGTCGTAAGGCTGGGATTCTAAGCGTGTGCCGTCAAGCCAGGCATGGTCCTATGTTTTAAGAAAAAGAGTCATCACAGTCCCTTGGCTTGTTTGATCAAGGCTCAGACAACTTTTTCTGCAGAAGGCCAGAGAGGACCATCAGTCTCCACCCCAACTCGTTGGCTCTGCCCCAATAGCCTGGCAACAGCCAGAATCAAACCCACACGTGTAGCTCCACTCCTGAAAAATCGTGTTTGCAAAGATGGACCGTGAGCTATGTTTAACCCATGGATCCATTACCAAACCCTGCTTTAGCTGTAAACAGGTCTGTTGGACCAGAGCACGAGTTCTGCTTTCTAGTCGCAGCCTTTGAAGCACAGAGAAGTTGAATAGCTGACTTGAAGCTGTCTGCACACCAGGTCTGGACAAATGTGGTCAAGGAACCCAGGTTTCCTGGTTTCCCACTCCAGGGCTCAGTTTACCTGAGTCCCTTCCCACGGGCCATTAGGAAGCTCCACCCCCTCCCACTCCCACCCGTGGGCGTCACTGAGAGGACTCCATTAGCATCACAGAAAGCTCACATTAAGTGCTAATTGCATTAGGTGCCAATTGCACACAGTGGTGGTGTGAAGAGATGGGAAGGCAAGGGAGAGGCTGCACAACTGGGACAGAGGCCAGGAGAGAAGCAGGCTTTACTGACAGGCTAGGCCTACTCAGTACGACAGGCTGCTTCTGTGAGGTCCCAGGGACTGAGCAGGGCCTGAGGGCATGGGCAGAAGTTGAGGTGGCTAGCGGTGGCCTAATAAAGGGAGCCCTGACCCAGGGGTTAGTCGCTCAGTGTCAACCAGGTCCTTCAGAGTGACGTAGAAGGTCACGTCCTTCATGCCCCTCCCTCAGTGCCGCACTTCCGTTGGCCGCCTATGTTGTACACTGGGAAGAAGCATGAGTCTTGTGTGCTGAAATGTTCGTGAACCCCCACAAGACCACCAGGAAGCCAAATCCTATGCAGTCACATTAGGGTGGTCACTTCATCCTGGGCTCACCGCTGACCCACAGGACAGTTTTGGTAGAGCAAAAGCTCTGAACGGTCATCGGGACCAGGTTTTTGTAGAAAATGGCCAGTGAGGGGGTGAATGTGTCTAGCCTGGCAAGCATCTAATTGGGCGCTACTGTGGCCTTTAGCATAATTGGATGATGCTGGAAGCCAGACTGTAAACGCCTGCTTTCTTCCTGATCCGTGGTTGTTAGGCAGGGGCGAGCTTGTAACCGGAGGGCTGCAGATTTGCTGGGGGGAATAATCTAGAGACTTCTGCTAGACACTGGATTTGTTGGGGGAGGGTAACCTGGAGACACTGGATTTGTTGGGGAGGGTAACCTGGAGACACTGGATTTGTTGGGGGAGGGTAACCTGGAGACACTGGATTTGTTGGGGAGGGTAACCTAGAGATGCAAGTCTTGATGGGGGGGGTAGCCTGGAAACTGGAACTAGGTACCCACCTGTTAGTTTACTTGAGTTCAAACTTCTAAGATGGAGTCTGGACCCAAACATTTGGTCTCTCAAGCTTAGGGGGTGAGACCCTCAAGAAGCTAAAAGCCAAGATGCCTGTTGATGTTACTAGCCACAGCTGAGACAGCCAGTCTTCTATTCCTTAGGGCTCTACGTTCTAGAACACAAAAGAGCTGGTTGGAAACTGGAGGCCCCCAAGTCCAAATGGAATTGTTCCGCAGTCCTTTGGCCAGTAGGATTAGGTTTGGCTGCGACGGGTGGAAAATCCAAACTAACAGTGGCTTCCATTGGGCTGCGTATCTCACTAAGGAGTCCCTGTGTTTTGAAAAGAGAAATGACAGTTGATCGGTGGTTAATGGACGGGTGAGCATTTGCTCCTTTTTATCAAAGCACTGTTGAATGTGGAATGTGGCTGGAGCGTATAAATATGAGTTATTGTGCCTCATGTTGTGGATGGCTGACAGGAACCCTGAATGTAACCCTGAGCCTTTTTCTTGCTTGTATCAAAGAGGCACCAGCAGAGCTTTGATGTACTGCCATTAACATTTACAGGGCTGAAGGAATGATGGCCGTTCATCCCCCATCCCCCCATCCCCCCATCCCCCCATCCCTTCTCTTGCCCCATGGCTGGCCCATCCTGTGGCTCTCCCCTCTGAGCTTGCAGCCTACAGACTCCTCTTGCTTGCCCAGTGGCAGAAACTCCAGCCCTTACTCCCGGGAAGGCATGGCTTTGCCTGGAGATGTGTGCTGGGGGCTGTTTGCAGCTGTGCTAGCTGATTGTCTGGTATCCCTCAGGTACTGGTAGCTTTTAATGGTCCAAGCAGCACCTTGTTCAGAGCCCCCTTGATCTGGCTGGTGTGTCCATCTGTCTGGAGTGGGCATAGGAGTTTGTGTGGACCAATTCGTGGCTGCCTTTGCCCTGGGGGGTTGCCCTTCTTGGATGGTTTCCACTTTGCAGACAGATAGATGAGACATTATACTTGGGGGGTGGGTGGGAGTAGGGGTGGGGTGGGGGCAGGGGTGGGGTGGGGGCAGGGATGGACCTGGGCTGGAGACATGGAGCAAACATCTCTGCCTGGACTACTGAAAGCTGGGCTCTTCCCTTCTAAGCGAAGACAACTCAGCAGTGACTTCCGTGCATCAGAGAGAAGCTATGGCATTGGGTTGAGGTGTGGTGAGCAACTGTTCCAGAACTGTCCATTTTAGGGAATCCCTTTAGAAGCGCTGGCCACTTCATGGTCACCAGCTTTAGCGGAGTCTGTTGTCTCCATTAAGCTGTTTGCTTCATCCTCTCCAGCTGCCACATAGCTCACCAGGTCCTCCCTGGGCTTCCTCCCTCCATAAACCCTTCGCCAGTGTGTCAGCTTTCTGTCACCCAGACATAACCTTCCAGAGATGTCAGCCAAAAACGAAGAGGTGGTGGTTCCAATCGAGGGCCTCCGGGCTCCTGGCTTTGGGGATCTGTAGGAGGCTAAGCTTGTGGTGGGGAAGGCCGCCTACCTCATGACTGCTAGAAGACACGGAGAGATGGAGCCCATTTGGGGTCCCCAAGTCTCTTCAAGAGCATATTCCCTAGTGAACCCAGTTTCTCCCACTAGGCTCCACCTCCCAAAGCTTCCATCATCTCCCAGGATGCCACAGGCTGGAGACCAAGCCTTTAATACACAGGAGAGCTACTACTCACTTCATGATGGCTAAGAGCCACACATGGAGAAAGAAAAAAAACAAAACAAAACAAAACCAACCACCACCAACAAAGCACCACAATTCCCTTGTGGCACATATACCCAGTGACCCCTGGAGACCTTTCACCAGGATCCACCTCTTAAAGGTCCCACTCCCTTCCAAGCTTCGACACAGGGCTATTGTGACACAGGTACTTGTGCCAGCCCTGCTGCCGGGGAACCCAAGTGAAGCACCCGCTGAGACCTCCTCCTCCCTTGTCTCTGAGTGGGTAGAGTTCACACTAGGGGCCTTAATCACGGGAAGAGGGTCTCAGCTTTTCAAACAGGGGCCTCAGTTCCAGCCAGCTTTGTATCATTTGAGTTCCGTGCCGTGTGACTGTGCTTTGTGGGGACTCTCAGCAGTTACCCTCACTCCCTAGCGAACAGGCCCACTGTAAGATCTCTTACCCTTGGCTGCGGTGGTTTCTTAAAGATTTTTGTCTTCTCTCTGGGGGGGGGGTGACAAGATAAGGAGAGAAGAACCCCGATGGAATCTTGGGGTGGGTTTCAGGCCTTGAGCTTGTGTAGGCCAAGTTTCGGTGGGGGAAATAGCTCACTGGCTTGTTGGGAAGGCCAATGGTGGGGTTGGGGGATTGTCCAGACCTGGCGACCAGGAAAGTCACTTCCTTATCCATGGTTTCAGTTCTTTCCCTATAGGAAGAGGTGTCTGGGCCGGCATCTCCCAAGGCTCTGTCCTTTTCCATTTTGTGTGGGTTTCACAAGGAAATGTTTTCCCAGGCTTTGTTACCTGTTCAATCTCATTGCTTGCCTCTTAGAAAATTGTGGATGTTTTCTGTGCTGCTGGGTGTCCTCTCTTTCTGTCCTTAACATTCTAGAGCCCCTAACTGAGTCCATGACACCAGTTTTTCTCTGGTGTACCTCCCCCAAATGACAGTCTGCTTGTCTTCTCTCCCTTCAAGAGCATTTGCTGGCTCCCAATTAGATACAAAGGCAAGGGCAAAAGGATGCGCCCTCTGTTTTAGAGGCAGCCTCAGCTCTGGCCCTTTTGTACAGATCATGGTGGGATGGAACTTAGAATCTTGTATGACTTTAGGGCCTTTGAAGGTCAGGTTCAGAGGCAACGTGAAGGAGGGCTTTTGATTCTGAGAAGTACAACCTTGCCCCAGGGCAGAAAATGCCTGGTTATCAGCTCTTGGGGAGCAAGGTCCTTATGTCTACGTTTACTTTAGTCATATATGCTCACTTGGGGAGCACTCAGGAGATATATAGAGACAGACACACAGGCATGCAGACAGACAGGCAGGCAGACAGACAGACAGACAGACAGACATGGATGGGGGAGGAGGACAAGGAGGAGAGGAGACCAGAGTAGAGGAGAAGAGATGAGAGGGGAGGGGAGGGGAAAGGAAGGGAAGGAGAGGAGAGGAGAGTTAGTTACCAGCTTGGAATTCATACAACCTCAGCCCAAATGCCTGGAGGAGATGGGTGGAGCCAGAAATTGTAGAATGAGATGGAATGAGAACTCCTGAAGTCCTCAGGCTTTTGTCAAGTCCTGTTCTGAGCTGTGACAGGGGCCAGGTTGAGGCAGAGAAGAGTTTCCCCGGAGTCTCTGAGAGGAGTGGAGCGCTGAGTGGAGGCGGGGGAGCCAGTCTGTACAGCAGTCGTCTCAGGCGTCTTAGGATGGAGAGAGGCTGGACACAACAGGAATGCAGCGGGTAGGGTTAACTGTGGGTTGGCAGCAACGTAGTAGCCATTGTTGCATCCTCTTTGAGAAGAGTGCTCTATGTGCCGCCTCAGCTGGGGGTGGGGTGAGGGGTGGCATTTGGATAGTTGGATGGGAGCCATGGAGTGCAGCAGTGTGAGTCCTCCCTGGGCAGAGACGTGTTCCAGGACGTCTGACTGCAGGCTCCTCGGCCCTTCCCCTCTTTGCCCTCAGGCAGCTTCAGAAATCCCTGGGGTTGGATGGGGGAGTATGCATAGGCTAGGCAGGGGCAAGACTTCTTGAAGCTATACATGACGTCTTCCTGTGTAGGCAATTCTCTTGGAGGGCACAGCGTCCCAATGGGCACGGTCGGTCGTCATGGTACTCACTGGAAGCCTTCCCCATGACATGACTGGTGCTTAGCTTTCTCTGGAGCGTGTGAGATTGCAGCTTTGTCTACACATGAGCATGGATACGGCTGCTTGAAACTCACTGCTGAGAGGCAGTAGGTCTGTCTCGTCTTTGCATGTCAGTTCAGAAGGCATCCACCCGCTGAGCTGCAGCTCCCTCGCATCTAGGGTTCTTGCGCGGCCAGAGAACTTTTTTTTTCTTTTCTTTTGGTGGATCATCTTCTGAGCTTCCCAGAGACGTATGAAGGTATAAAGGGCCATGAGGCTCCCTTAGGGCCTCTGGGTCTGTCAGGGAGATGGTAGGAAGATGGACGCTCTGAGCCGTGTGGGTGTCCTCTGGAGGCTGCACTGTCTTGCTTTGTGTACTTGAGAAGGACCCTGCTCAGAGGCTCTGTCTGCCAGACCACACCCCCATGGGACGTACAGAAGGAAATCTGTCCCTTTGAAGGCCCACTCTTGGTTCCTGAGTGTGGTAGGTCTAACTGCTCAAGAACGGGGAGGGGGAGTTTAATTTCCTTTGGAGTGGGATAAATCCTTTCCCCCATGGGGTTTGGGCTAAAAAAAAAAAATTGGACACTGTACTCCAGGGAGGCAGAGATGCAAGGCAACTTTGTATGAAATGCCATTATCAGAGCCCCACAGGCCACCCTGACTGTGGCCACTTAGACGCTATTCCAGCCCATCAGCTCATGCTCTCTACAGAGCATGCTACAACACAAGGGATCAATAGATGGATTCAAGCTGAGAAATTAAAGGCTGAGAATGGCCTCCATGTAATAGCCTAGGCAGAGAGAATTCCGACTAATGCGCCTTCACTTTTACTTTTGGGGGGAAAAACACATTGATATGAGATAGATCTTTATCAGCTATCACACCCTGACGAGGAGTACACATGTCCCAAGTGTTCACTTGGTGCCTTGTCACAAAACACCATGGGCCAGTGAAATGGCTCAGCAGCTTAAGGGACTTGCTCCCAAGCCTGAGGACTTGAATTCGATCCCTGTGGCCCACGTGGGAGAAGGAGTGACCTGACTCTCTAGAGCTTTCCTCTGACCATCACATTCATGTCACGGAGCTCATGACACATCCAGCATCAGGACCTCAGAGGCCCCTGGTGTCGTCTTCTACTCCCTACTACGTCAGGGATAAGCACCTTCCCTGACTTTGAATACCAAGATGTTCTAAGTTACCTTGTTCTAGAATTTTCTATCAAAACAGCCTTGGAGTAGGTCTGACTCTCTCCTTCCATATGGAGCATGCTCGGCGTGTGTGTGTGTGTGTGTGTGTGTGTGTGTGTTGTGTGTGTGTGTGTGTGTGTGTGTGTGTGAGAGAGAGAGAGAGAGAGAGAGAGACAGAGACACAGAGAGACACAGAGAAGAGAGACAGACAGACACACACAAGCACACACACACGGGGGGAGGGAGAGAGAGAGACAGAGAGACAGAGAGACAGAAAGACAGAGACAGAGAGACACAGAGAGGAGAGACAGACAGACACACACAAGCACACACACACACACACACAGAGGGGGAGAGAGGGAGAGAGAGAGAGAGAGAGAGAGAGAGAGAGAGAGAGAGAGAGAAACTGTATCCAGTCTAGTTCTTGGCCTCAGCATGATGTGTGTGAGCTCTATCCTGTTGATTGAGCCCTCTCACCGAGAAGTGGGGGTTCCCTTACCCCCACACCGAAGTTCATTCATTCTCTCTGCTCACTGCTGCGGGGGTCAATTGTTAGTCATAACTGGTTAAACATTCTTGGTGTAGCTTTTGTGTTCCACGCCCTCAAATCTTCCATGGAGTCCATCCTTGAGAGGAGAGTGGCTGGGTCACAGGGTCTGCTGACGTGCAGCCTCAGCTCAACCTTTTGGAATAAAAAAAAATCATTAAGACATGATTTAGGACTAGGAAACACTCCCAACACAGAGTACTACAGGAAGTAAGATGAGATACCCATGAACTCGCCACAGAGGTTAGACAAATAACATTTTCTCATATTTCCTTCATTTCTTCCATATATTTAAAGAGTCCAGATTTCCAAATAAAGCTAAGCTCCTCCACACCCCTAGGGTCAGCATTGGCCAAGGGCTTGTATAGCATTGGATTCTACTTGCTGGGTGTATGTTTGTAGACACTCATGCGGCTCTGTCTTGAATGCTTTTAGTTTTTAAAAGGCTGGAGCATCCTGACAGTCTGGTTGCCGTTTGCCTCTCTCTCTTTAACATGGTGTGTTTTCAGCAGCACAGCATGGAAAGCCTGACATAGAAGGTCTATTCTTTTAACTGCAGTGATGGACATCTATTGATGCAAATAGAGAAAGTGCATGCTGGGATACTTGTGACCGGTAAGTGAGAACGGGGTGTCCATGTATGTGCATGTCCGGCTGCTCTGATAAACCTGAAATGCCACGGATGTCTTCGAGACTGCTTGATAGCTCAGGCACATGTGGACTCAGTGAAGTGCACAGTCAAAGGAAGATTTGTCCAAAGGATCCAGGATGCACACACATCAGATGCTGGGTCCCAGGAAGAGGCCTAAGGGCCGGCAACAAAGGTTTGTGGGATCCATTCTGTCCCTAGCCTGGCACTGCCTCCACTGTCCAGAGTCAGTAATACCCCACATTTATGCTTTTTCTTGGACCTGGGAGCCTGTGAGCCAGGCCCTTGGCTGTGTGCAGTAGTTGAGGTCCTGGGGGAACACGGTCAAAGCAGGCTCAGGCTTGTTTGCCTCCCACACAGTTTCACTCAGTGCAGCGACCAAATATTGTATGTCCTCTGGGGACAGAGGCAGGATGTATAGACCCCGCCCCGTTGGTTTCTCTTTACTTCCTGGCCTATGGTCATGCCAATGCACACACAGTCTTTTGCTAAGCCGAATGCAGGAGCTTAGAGAATCTGGAAGGACCTACGCCTCCAGAGTTCAGTCTTTGCTAAGAGCGCTTCCATAGCTCATCTCCTATGTACGAGTGGGTCGATTTGGCCAGACTTCCAGACCCCATCCTGTCTGCCATGGCTAACTTGTCTGGTAGAGGGAAGCAGGCTGTTACCAATTCTGAACAAGCATAGCTGTATAGTCTTAGGGATTTTCAGGCAGCCACAGCTATGGGGCAAGGAGAAGGTGCCAGTTTCAGGGGGCCTTCCCCAGACATTGACATCTCCCCAAAAGGACAGTGAACTGGAAGTGTCTAAGATCTTTTGGTGGCCCTCCCCACCATTTGTCTCCAACCCTGGGCATCCTAGCTAGGGCCAAGTGTGCAGTAAACAAACCAAACACGAAGGCCCCAGCTTGGGGCTGGGGAGATTGCCTAGACAAATTGGTGAGCTCCAAGTTTAGTGAGAGCGCCAGACTCAAAAACGAGCCTGAGAGCGATTGAGGAAGACACCAGCCATCATTTGTCTTCCACAGACACACTGACACACACACACACACACACACACACACACACACACACCAAATACAAATGTTGAAAAAAAAAATCCTCAGTCTACAGGTGGGAAGCAGGACAAACTCTGGGATGTGCTTTACTTTCTCAAATCTTTCCTGTGGGATGAGGCTGTGGTGTGACCTTGAATTTCTACCCTGCCCTGGCTTTCTTTCAGTTTCCACTTTAGTGAGTGCAGCCCCGATAGGCTTCCCCCCAGGAACACTTCCTTCATTCCTGAACTCATGCCTCAGTACTTTTCAGGGGAATGGGGGGGGGGTCCCAGCCTCTATCATTTGCACATATTCCCCCTTCTTTCCCTTCCTTCACTGGGGTAAGAGGCGCATGCTGGTGGCCAGAAGCCAACTAGAGACCTGTGGGATTCCCCACCCCTGCTGTCCCGCTGGCCCATCTCTTGAGCTCTCTAAGCTCTGTAGTCCTCATGTGCCTAAAATGGCTCACTGATGTGGATTTGAAGACAAGGAGACGAGGTCATGAGGGGCTGCACGTAAAGTGTCCCCAGTATGGCAGCTGGGGTGTGTGAGAAAAAAATGGCCTTTAGGAGCAGCGTATACACTTCCCACCTGTCTCTACCTTCCAGGGAGAGCAATTCAAGGACTCACGGTCAGTCTTGAACGTGATGATCAGGCAGCATAGCAAGACTGCTCATGCTGTAACCATCTAAATGACAAAACAGAGCGGGACAAACGCCAAGAGACCGAAATCTAGTGACCCTCTCCATAACTTACTTCTGGGAATGATTTTTTTATTTGTATTTTTCCTCAATAAAAGTTTTAATTAAAAACTATCTGAACCCCGGGGACTTACGATAAATTTGAATGCAAAGCTCCTTGGAGAACATATCTTGGCAAAATACGTGAAACAGATTATTATTATTTATTATTATTTCCATTCCAAGAAATGGCGAACATCCTTCTGCACTTTTCTTAGTGATTTGTGGCTTCTGTAACTCTGGTCCCTGCTATAGGGAGTAGAGAGCGATGCCGTTTAGCTTTTAGAGATGCTCCGGGTTTGTGCTAATGCAGGGGAAGCAGGCATGCTCTGTGCGGCTGTCTCAGTTCCTCATTTATTATTGTGGTTCCCCGCCTGGCTGGGGCCTCTTCTGTTTGCAACCCAAATCATTCAGCCCCCATTGTTTACCTCAGCAGAGGGATCAAGGTTACACCCACAGTAACACAGAGAAAGGCGACCCTGGAGCTTGGCCCGGAGTCCAGCTCTGACTTCGGGGCTGCCTGCCAAATTATTCTCAGCCCTGGGAATTACCTTCCAGCCCTGGGAACATGGGGCCTCTGTGCTGCCTGCAGAATGATTTATGTGCCCGAGACATCCCTCATGTCTTTTTCCCAGGCCTCTGAGTCCAGAATCCTGATCTACATGGTCAGACTGAGTCTCTGAGCTCTGGGGACACCGAGGCAAAGCATGGGGTGATGAAGAAAGATCAGAGAGGGGGCAATGACGGGGGGTGGGGGGTACGGAGAGGATGGAAAGATATCAAAGAAAGAAAGAGAGGAAGAGGAGGGGAGAAGAGGAAGAGAATGAAGAGGAAGACAATAAAAAGAGGAGAGGAGGGGGGGCACACGCCTTTAATTTCCAGCACGGAGAGGCGAGCTCTGTGAGTCTCAGGCCAGCCTGGCTCCAGGATAGCCAGGGACACTGGAGACTTGTCAGAGACCAGGCTCTATGCCTTTAATACTACATGCGTGCCCTCCTCCTCCTCTCCACTCCAGCCTGCCAACGTCAGAGGAACTTCCAGACCATCTGAGTGCTTTCGATCTCTTGGGAACTGGAAGATGGATCGATCGGCTTTGGGATACAGGTTAGTTGTTGAGAGACTGTGGGCAGACCCCTGTCGGTTTGACGGCTGCTGAGGACCGCCCAGCTCCCTGTATTCTTGTTTCCATGCTCAGACCTGAACTCACTTTAGCTTTAGTTACGTCTTTCCCTGTTTTAAAGTTTTGCATGTGTACGTGTGTGCTATATGCATGGAGGGACGCCTGGCTCTGTGTGGGCATCCATATGGGTGCGTGTGTGGAGGGCAGATTTGGATGCTAAGTGCCTTCTTTGACAGCTTTCCACATTGTGTATTGAGGCAGAGCTTCACTTGACCCCAGAGTGGTAGCTTTGGGTGGGTGGGGGTGGGATGGGATCACTTATCTCCATCTCCCATTGGCTGGGATTACAGGTTATTATCTATTACCCATCCAGCATTTTGTGAGTGAACCCGACTCATACTTGCAAGTACTTTGCCAACTGAACAATTTCCCAGTCTTTCTTTCCTCTTTCTTTCGTTAATTCTTTCCTTCCTTTCTTCTTTTACATTTGTTCGTTCATTCATTCATTCATTCGTTCATTTTTAGTGCCACTTTTCCTGAAGTGTTCTCTGAGGAATGGCTGTGTTAGGAAATGTTCCTTGGGCAAGACTGAGTACTGGGATCAAGAGACTCTGGGGGAATGTCTAGTGGTCTCTCTCGCCTTTTGCATACGCATGGTACATCCATGTCATCTTCTTTAAGGCTTCTTGATGTCCGCCAGTGATGGAACCTTTCGCTTTTGCCTTCCTGAACTTTCTCAAATGCAATAGCCAGTACACCCCTCCGCGGAGCCCACTTAAGGTTACCGGAGGAGCCGTTGGTAGAACACAAACATCTTACTCAGGGAAGAGAATGCTCAAAGAAGGTGGACGGCTGCATAGGAATGTTTCAAGAACACAGATAGCACAGAAAGCTGAGTTTTAGTGCCAAGTAACATAGAAACCGATTTCTCACAGAAGGAGCTAAGAAAGATTGGCTCACCTGCATGGCCAGACAGGCTCTGAACCACTGTCATTAGGCTGGCCTGTCTCAGCTCAGGCTGGTTCTAGACAATAGGGCAAGCCAACTTCTTGCCCTGGGAAAAAGTTGGCCCAGGAGCTTCCAGACCCATACTGTCTCTAAATTGATCACGCTAGTCCTAAAGGCATTAGTCCCCAGTTAGGCTGAGAGCTGCTTGAGCCGTGGGTTATAATCTACATTTCCTGATAGTTCTGCTCTATCAGAACTGCTGCTAGGCACTAGGCAGGTCACTAACAACAACAACAAAAAATATCAGATGACCGTTTGCATGGCTGAATGAATACATTGCCTTCTGGGGCTTTCTGGCAATGCTGTACCATGGCAGGGCTGAGGTGGAAGGCTTCCTGAAGATGGTGCTTGTATAGATTAAATTTTGGACCTGAGCATCACATTCTCAAGAAGTATGATAGCCACAGGACTGAATTCAGTAGAGTTCTCTTCCCATCCTCTGAGGACTGTATGCCATTAGGACCATTTTCTTTGGGAGAAGATCAAAGCTTTGAGATCTCTAGGCTTGTCAGTGATGCGGCTGGGGTGGGTTCAGGGAAGCCTGTTTGCAAAGGGATCCAGATTATTCTGCCAGAAACACTCCATTCCATGTATCCTTTGGGCCTGCCTATAGCTCCTCTGGGGGGGGGGATGGTCTAAGGAGGGAAAAGAAAGATGAAAAGATCATTGTCTATGTAGATGGGAGGCAGTGAGAAAGACAACGCATCTGGAGGGCACAAGAGCTCCTAGCCCGTGATTTCATTTTACAGACCTGCGTAGATGAAAAACTGTCCCTGCTAGCTGCAGAGGGAAAGGGACAGAGAGGAACCAAAGAAGCTTCCTGTCTCTTTGTCTCTATCTGCCTGCCTGCCTGTTTATCTCTCTGTCTGTCTGTCTCTCTCTGTGTGTGTGTGTGTGTGTGTGTGTGTGTGTGTGTGTGTGTGCATGTGTGCATGTGCGCAACACATGCTTGTGCATGTATATTTGTGTATACTATTAAACAAAGTGGCATGGCCACCTGGCTTTCACTCCATGGAGGCCTCTGAACTGTCTCTAAATGCCCTCTCCTTGCTGTGGATGCCCCCTGCCACCGTGAAATGATTTGGGCCATGGTTCTCTCAGGTTGCAAGCTATGTATGTTTCTGATTTCAAGGCAGTGATGGTCACTGTCAGCGGATTGCTCCCTTCCGTGCCTCCTGGCTAGCCTGGAAGGTTTCCTGCATTCCTCAGTCATCCCTGAGAATTTGGGGCCTACCTTAAACACAATGATCTGGAAAAAATCCCGTGGATTTGAAAAAAAAAAAAGAAAGTACCACTTCTGCCTCCCCCCCCGCCCCCCACCAAATAATGGGTCGCTCCTAGCTCACTAATTGGTTTTATTTTTGTTTTCAACGGGGTTTCATACATCCCAGGCTAGCCTTGAAGTCTGCAACTGAGAGTGACCCTGGGGTTTTTGATCCTTCTGTGTCTACCTCATCGGTGCTGGGATTGCAGGTCTGCACTAACTCACTCGCTTCACGCATGGCTGGTGACTGAATCCCAGATTTGCTGTGTGCCAGGCAAGCGGTCTACCAACTGACCTGCCTCTCCAGCTCCTCTTGTTACTTTTTGAATAATCCTTGTAGCAGGTGGTACAACTGTTTCCGGTTATTCTCCCCTCCCTCTTATCTATACCCATTTCCAATTCCCTCATCTGAGATGGGTCTATATCTCTTATCACCACTGCAGGGTTTGCCTGTGCAACTTGATCCTGAGCCGGCCTGGAAAGTAGACAGACCTGACAACCTACCAAGTAGGTCTCAGCCTATGCTACAAACATTTCCATCGGCTAGCCTGTTCTAGGGAGCCAGTTGGTGTTGGAAAAGTTAGAAGACACGTGTGAGAAGGTTCGAGTCCAGTTCAGATTAGACCAACGGAGTTCCAGAAGTGCAGCTGACTCTCAGACCTGGAGCACGAGGACCACACTAATGGCCTTATACTGCTGAATAGTGAGATGGATTTTGTTACTGGGAAGTAGCTGACTTAGACAATTAGTATTTACTCTAATCAACTTCTCTGACATTTTGTCTATAGCACATGCATTTTGTCTGCAGAGCAATAGTCACTGGAAAGAAGGACAGGGAAAAGAAAAAGAAATAGCACATAGAAATGCTAAGCCTACACTTTTCCTTATGAACTTGTTTCTACTAAATGCTCCAGTCTGCCCAGGAAGGTTGACTTCATTTCAGAGATCATGTTAATAACTGGCCCAGGAGCAGGGTATGTATGCCTTTAGTGCTTATAGCTGATATCCAACCCCTGAGGTTCAGCATCTCATCCTACCACTGAATTGTCTAGGTATGCTTGGGAAAATTACTTTTCTTTGTTAACCTCTTCAGTTTTCTTACCTGAAAAATGTTTTTTTTTCCCCATAGCATCATCTGAGGGTTTAAGTGAAAAAAGTATGTCAAGTGTTTGATGCAGTGCCCAGCCATTGGCAAGAATTCCTGGAACCAGTTAGCTGGTGTTATTTTTCCGTATTTGTAAGAGCAGAAGCCCTGCGTGATGCTTTATGGAGATGATTCATCCTCTCTCAAATTTCCATCCATTTTTCACTATTATACCTTTGCTAAAGAAAGTCTCTCCAAATCATACTTTTGTGCAGAAAAAAAATAATCTAGTGAGTCATGACCCTCGAATTGTGGCTCTGGTTCTTCCATTAGCTTGCAGAGTGACCTTGAGCAAGGCTTTCTCCATTGTCTGGGTCTCAGGTCCCCTCCACAGTGAGAGATCAGGACTGAACTTATTTCCAAGGACCCTTGACGTTCATCATTTTCTGAAGTTCCTTTGGAAAAAGAGCCGGGAGAGTTGAAAAGAGCTTTCACAAAGAAACTGATTATGGTTCTGGTATAATAAGGGAAGAAGCTTTTTTTTCTTCTTCTTTATAACATGGAATTGAATCACAGAACATTTGACCTGGAAAGACCTTAGAAAACTTCCGGTCCCATGATCTCACCTTACAGAAGAGAAAGTAATATTCTAGCACCACTAAATGGCTCAACTCAAGGGCATTAGTATATTCAACAACAACAAAATTCTTGTTGACTCCCTTGGACTTGGGGTTCTGGTTAGGTAGAGAGTTTCTCTACAGCCACCAGCCCTGATATGGGTAATGGTGGTGAATGCATATACTTTTGCCATACCTGTGCACACAAATGGCTGTGATGGATGCTAAGGAGGAGCTGAGAGAGCTGCCTCACATAATCTTACGTATGGGAAGAGTTAACAAGAAGTTAACAAGAGTTAAGCCATCTTCCTTACAAGCCAGTCAACTCTTCTAACTCATCCAGTCCTCAAAATGCCTATAAGTTAGGTATTCTTATCTTATCGTCATCCCAGTTATCTTGGAAAGAATCTAGGGGCACAGAAATGTGACCTAACTTGTTTCTTCTTGGAAAAGTGATAAGTGGAAAAGCTGAACTGTGAGCTTAAGTCTCGTGTGCCTAGACTCTGGGCTCCTCACCACATTGTCCCGACCCTCTGAGGACATCAACAGAGCTGTCGCCCAGGTGATAAATGTCCAGGAGAGAACACCGGGGCAGAGACAATGCCACTGAAAGTGGAAATGTCCTGGAAGGGAGCATGAGTGACATGTTGTCCACGTGGCTGTCCAAAAGGAAGTGTGTATGTCAGATAGATAGATAGATAGATAGATAGATAGATAGATAGATAGACAGACAGATGAGGGAGGGAGGGAGAGAGAGGTAGAGAGGGAAAGAGGGAGAGAGAGGGTGAGAGCGAGCGCATGTGCATGTGCCCATTTTGGTAGGGCTCTGGGTATGTGTCAACCAATATGCTAGTATGTATACTTGTATTTGAATGGTGTCTATATATAGGTGTGTGTCTCTGTCTTCATGCTTGCTTTAGTGTGTTCTGTATGTCTATTCATCTGTGTGCTTGCGTAAATGTATCTGTGTTTGTGTATCTATGCATGTGTTGGTGTATGAGTCTCTCTGTCTCTGTCTCTGTCTCTCTCTCTCTCTCTCTCTCTCTCTGTGTGTGTGTGTGTGTGTGTGTGTGTGTGTGTGTGTGTGGTTGTGGGATATAGATGGGATAGATGAGTGATCTGAGCTTAGATCACGAAGGAGCTCTGGGATACATCCTCACAGAACCAAAATGAGTTATTCAATGAATTGATCCTGTTTGCAAACGGGTAACACTCCTCGCTGTACACCTCTCTATGTGTCACGTACTGCTCGAGATGTTGGGGTGAAAGAGTGAACACTTGAAAGGAAAATAACCCATTAGCTGGAAAGGTGGTGGGGGAGACCATTTGGGCAGAGGTTGGAAGAAGTGAAATCTGAAGCCTGGGGGGATTAGAGAGGGAAGCATTCCGCGTCAATGGAGCAGCAGTGCAAAGACCCCCGAGGCAAATTTAAGGCCTGCAAATTGGTCATGAGGCCTGTGGTGAAATGAAGAAGGGCGGAGAGAAGGTTGCAGACATTGGGGTCATAGCTGGAGCTTCGTCCTGTGAGGCTCTTCAGCCATGGTGAAGACTTTAGATTATGTCCCTTAGGCAATAGGGAGATACTGAAAAACCCCACACTCCCATGGCAAGAAGTGCAGTCTGTGTAGCCCTCCTCTTAAGTTAATGCTCCTTCCAGGCTGCCATCTTGAGAATGAAAATGAAGGTTGATTTGCCCTTCCAATGTCACATGCCATTTCTATTCTAACAAAACAAAACATCCAAACAAACAAACAATGGCAAAGAACAAAACCAAGCAGTCCATTTCTTAGAGCCTACTTAGGTTCTCAGTGAGAGGCAGATCACACAGTTTTCCAGGCTGAAGGAGCAAACCCTGAATGAACAGGGCATGTCACTCAGCAAGCATGCCTTATCATCGCATTTAATCCATCCATGAACCCTTAGAAAAATGTGCCAGGCATATTTTATTCTGAGGGAGCATGAGGCTTTGAAAGTTCATACAATTAGCCCAAAGTCACACAACTACTTAGTAGCATCTCAGATCCAAAGCCAAAAGCAATTTCTAAAAGGAGTTCATGATTTCCCTCACAAGTGCACAATCGTGAGTGGTGTCTTCTGGCATCAGTTGCTGGAGCAAGTCCATAGGCAGGTGAACTTGAGTGTCACAGAAGCAGTATATGTGGTGGCAGTGGTGGGAATATTGAGTTAAGATTCTAAATAGCAGTGCCATAGTCTATGTCACTATGGATAACAATCCATTCTGACACGTGTGTAAGTTGGGCCTCTATAGAGCTCATGTAGATGTTTTGAGTATCCTTGTGGTTGATCCCAACTTCATGGCCAGTGACACGGGGTGGGGGGGCAATATTAACAATGGCTAGCTTAGAGTTCAGTGCAGCCCAGTCTTGTAGACAGATGGCACATTAATAGTGACATGGGCACAGGGTAAAATTTCCTGAATCAAACACCAGTAGCTTATGCTCTAAGTTCAAGAATTGACAAATGAGACCTCATAAAACTGCAAAGCTTCTGTAAGGCAAAGGACACTTTCAATAGGACAAAATGGCAACCAAAAAATTGGGAAAAGATCTTTACCAATCCTATGTCAAATAGAGGCCTAATATCCAATGTATACAAAGAACTCAAGAAGTTAGACTCTAGAGAGTCAAATAACCCTATTAAAAAACTGGGTACAGAGCTAAACAGGGAGTTCTCAACTGAGGAAACTCTAATGGCTCTAACGCACCTTAAGAAATATTCAGCATCCTTAGTTATCAGGGAAATGCAAATCAAAACAATAAGATTCTACCACATACCAGTCAGAATGGCTAAGATGAAAAACTCAGGGGACAGCAGATGCTGTAAAGGATGTGGGGAAAGAGGAATACTTCTCCATTGTTGGTGGGATTGCAAGCTGGTCAAACCACTCTGGAAATCAGTTTGGTGGTTCCTCAGAAAATTTAGTGGTATAGCTGAGGAACCAGCTATACCACTCCTAGGCATATACCCAGAAGATGCTCCAACATGTAATAAGGACACACGCTCTGCTATGTTCATAGAGGCCTTATTTATAATAACCAGAAGCTGGCAAGAACCCAGATGTCCTTCAACAGAGGAATGGATACAGAAACTGTGGTATATTTACACAATGGAGTACTATTCAGCTACTAAAAGCAATGAATTCATGAAATTCTTAAGCAAATGGATGGAACTAGAAAGTGTCACCCTGAGTGAGGCAACCCAATCACAAAAGAACACACATGGTATGCACATCACTGGTAAGTGGATGTTAGACCAAAAGCTCAAACAAGTTACAATTCACAGACCACAGGAAGCTCAAGAAGAAGGAGGACTTAAGTGAGGGTGCTTTGGTTCCTCTGAGAAAGGGAACAAAATACAAGAGCAATAATGGAGACAAAGTGTGGAGCTGAGACTGAAGGAAAGGCCACTCAGAGACTGCCCTTCCTGGGGATTCATCCTATAAAAAGTCACCAAACCCCGACACTATTATGGATGACAAGAAGTGCATACTGAAAGGAGTCTGTTAAGGTTGTCTCCATAGAGGCCCTGCCAGAGCCTTACACATACAGAGGCAGATCCTAGCAGCCTACCATTGGTCTGAGCGTGAGGTCCTCAATGGAGGAGTTGGAGGGTAGACTGGAGGAGCTGAAGGGATTTGCAGTCCCATGGGAAGAACAATGATGTTGGCCACCCAGATGCCCCAGGACTCCCAGGGACTAAACCATTAACCAAGGAGTACACATGGTTCCAGCCAAATGTGTGACAGAGGAATGCCTTGTTGGGTATCAGTGGGAGGAGAGGTCCTTGGTCCTGTGAAGGCTCAATAGATGCCCAAACAGAAAGAAACCGAGGAGGGGGGGTGGGAGTGGGTCGGGTGGAGGGGCATAGACTTGAAGGCAGGGGATGTGAGTTTTCGGGGAGGGGGGAAACCGGGAAAGGTTTTTAGCATTTGAAATGTAAATGAAGATTATATTCAATTAAAGAAAAGAAGAAGAAAAAGATGCATAGGGCCATAACTATAAAACAGAAGATAATTTTCCAGAGTTGTCCCCTTAGGGACAGAGCAATGTCATCTTTATTTAATCCATCCTAAATCAGCCTTACATGAACCAACTAAATCTAACTTCCATCTAATGCTATGTAAGCCAACACACCTCTACCCAACTCAACTGAACCCAACCCAACTCAACACTATTTGAGAATTTGAGAAACTACTATGATTATTTATCACTGACTGTGGGCACTGAAAGCTCCTTTTGGGGCCTGTAAGTCAGGTGATAGTGTTATGGAAGATGAGAGGGGAGTCACAGCCCTGATACAGAGTGGTCAATCTTGCTTGGTTGTCCTTTTTGGGACAGATGAGTCTCAAATGGACCCGATCCTATTCAACCCTACCATCCTTGCCCATGCTTAGTGGATTAAAATTTTCTTACACTTTAGTTTGTATAGATCAAACACTGCATATGGCAAGTCAGGATGGCTTGCTTTTGTCCCCAATATCTGGGTCTTGGGCTGAAGGTTTGAAGTTTGGTATCTGGGGATACCTAAGAATAGATCTACTCAGGTCTCAGGCAGCCGATCCTGGTTGGTGGCTGGAGGTCTTGGCTCTTCCTTGTCTTTTGGACTCTGTATGGGCCATTTGGGTTTACTCACAGCATGGGTTCTCAGAATGAGCTTCTGAGAAAGAGAGAAGCCAAGAGGAAACTGGATCCTTTCCTATGACCTGGCCTTTAAAATCCCATCTCGGCACCTGCTCTATAATGTACAATTTATAATAATTATTAAACCTATGTAGATTCCAGAAGAGGCTGATTCTTTGAAAAGAGCATCAGTTGCAGTGGCAGATGAGGATGGGGGATGAGATGCATACATTTTTTTTTTGTAGTTACTACTGAAAAGTACCATCTGCCACATGATCATGATCCATTTGGACTGCTATAACAAAGTATCAGAAACTGGAAAGGTTACTAACAATACAAATTTCTTTCTTACAGTTCTGGAGGCTAGAAAGTCCAAGGTCAAGGTGGTAGAAGATTCAGTGTCTGGTAAGAGTCCTTGCATTTGCATGACCTATCCACTAGAACTATAACAAACAAATATGTATTATTTGTAATCTTTGCACTGCTTTTTATTCTTTCTGTGCCTGCACCTGGTAGATGGGGGTGATGCAACCCTACAGGGTTTTCCTTATAAGGTTACTATGATGATTGATCTTGGCCTACTGAGCACTGACTCTATCATCCCGGTCCCTTTTCCAGGAAGTGCTACGGCTCTAAGGTGATATTCCCTGTCTGAGAACTCTGGGTAGAAGTAATCCAGCTGGTCAAAAGTAAGGTGACGCGCCTCCCTTCACCCCCCTTTAAGTAGCCATCAAATAGCCTTGCTTGTCTTGTGCTAAAGAAGACCATGTAGGTTCTGCTGGAAGGCCAGGTAAGCCTGAGCTCCCATTCACCCTGATCTTGCTGGTTTCTTGGTCACCGTCTTGCTGGTCACTGCTAACTACAGAATTTCATTTCCGTTTGTAACAGGAAGATTTCCAAACTTCAAGGTCCCCAAACTCTTTGTCCAACCATTTTAAGTCAAGCCACCATGAGGAAGCCAACTATCACTCCCACGTTTTGTCTAGAAGTCACTCAGGAGGAAGTACCAAAGTCTATCTCCGTCAAGTTCTACTTCATACAGAACAAGAACACGATCTCCATTCATCCACTCCCAACCTTCTGTCTGCTTTGTAACAAGGATTACCTTTGCTCCATCGTCCGATAACATGGCTCCTGTTTTGTCCTTGTCCTCGGGAGAATGGCATTTACTACCCATATTTCTAATACTCTGCTTATAATGCTTAGGCATTCTCCATTGACTCTGTCCTCTTTTCACCAGAGTGACATTAAAACCTTAGACCCCAATTTCTTTCTTTCTTTTTTTTTTTTTTAAGGAATGTAGGATTTTTCTAGTATGAACCTCAAACATCCTTCCAGTTCCAAAGATGCTGCCATCGGCCAGTTGCCCATTGTTAGAGGACCCATTCTTAACAGCGACATTCTCACTTCTTGGTACCCCTCTTCTTTCTTAGTTCACAGCTACCCTGCATTGGGAAATAGATAAGCAATGGAAATATCCTCTCAGCTCTGGAGCCGGGGAAGTTCAAATGAAGGTAGAGAGAGATTTGGTGTCTGGACAGGTAGGCCTCACTTCCTGGTTTGCAGATGGGGAATATTCTTACTGTATCCTCTGCCCTTCTGTAGTGGAAGTTGTGGGAGTTCTCTAGTCTTCTAAATTTTTAAAATTTTTGATTGACGTGTATTAATTACATATAATAATGAGATTCAGTGTGATATTTCAGGACATGCTTACACTATGTGCTGATTAAATTGAGCCTCTTTTTATCCAGTTCCCCTTTCCCAACCTCTAGTAATCACTATCCTACATTCAGATGTATTTTTAGCTTTCACATGAGAGACCACATGTAATATTTATCTTGCTGTGTCTAGGTTTTTTCACCAAATAGAATGTCTCCCACTTCAAATGACAGGCTTTCATTCTTCGATTCTTTGTGGATGAATAATATTTCTCTCTCTCTCTCTCTCTCTCTCTCTCTCTCTCTCTCTCTCTCTCTCTCTCTCCTCACATGCATATGTGTGTGAAATTTTCCTTATTAGTTTATCCATTGGTGTATATGCTTAGGTTGACTCCGTATCTTACCTATTGTGACTAGTGCCACACTAGCAATAACCATGGGCATGTTGGTGTCTCTCTGGTGTCATTGCCTTTGGATATTCACAAACTGGGGGAGCAGCTTGCCATGCAGTAGCTACTGTGAGTTTAATGAGGAGGTTCCATGATGTTCTTTATAAGGGTTGTACTGATTTACATTCCTGCCAAGCAGTATGGGAGGTTGAGTGTTCTTTTTCATCTTCCTTCCTTCCTTCCTTCCTTCCTTCCTTCCTTCCTTCCTTCCTCTCTCTCTTTTTTCCTCCCTTCTTTCTTTCTTTCTCTCCCTCCCTCCTCCCTCTCTCTCTGTTTATTTTATATATGGGTGTACACTGTTGCTATCTTCAGACACACCAGAAGAAGGCATCGGATCCCATTACAGATGGCTGTGAGCCACCATGTGGTTGCTGAGAATTGAAGTTAGGACCTCTGGGAGAGCAGTCAGTGCCTCTCAACCACTCTCCAGCCCTGAGTGGTCTTTTTCATAAGGACACGCATTTCATTCACGAGGGCAGAGCTTTTATGGCTTCATCACCTCCCAAAGGTCCCACCCATCAATACTGTTACACCATGGGCTAGGATTTCAACATTGGGTATGAGGAGAAACTAAGACTCCATATATAGAATACACTGTGTGTTTCATTATGCAAGGTGGGAGACTCTTCCAGGAGATAGCAGAGAGTCAGTCCCTCATCCTTTAAGCAGCACACTTAGCTATTAGCAGGCTTCCTTTCTATGGGCGAAATGGGGTTCCATGGGCCCTAGCTGTGCACACAATGATAGGAAGGCCAGGAGGCTTGAAGTGGCCAAGCAGCACAAGATGTTCCCTGAAAGCTTAGCTGGAGGTTGTAGAGTAAAGGCTTACTCTACTTACATACATGTTTGAAGCTGTGTGACCTTCAGAAAGACAGCATGGTCATCTGGGAGTGCTTGGCCCTGAGGTCTGGCAGAAGCTTGCCGTAGGAAGAACTAGAGAATTCCAATAACCCAGAGGGCCTAAGGACAGGACAATCCCTCCAGACTGAGGGATGCCATAATCTAGGACCAGTATGGAAGACTACCAGGCTCCGTAAGGCTCTGCCTCATGTGGGTCCCTCCCTGAACTAGTATCCCCAGAAGTCTTGACATAGGAATCAATTCTATCTAGATCATCTGTCCCCTCTGAAGTATTTGAGTGAGAGTAACTTGTGTGGTCAAGTGACCCATCTGAGAGTCCTGGTAGGTGGTGAGGACTGGGGATGGGGTGGGCAGAGCGTTGGGCCACTCTGTCCAGCAAGCAACCGTTTCGAATGACTCAGAATCTACCAGCGAGCACTGAAAAAATGGATACAGACTCCATGCCTTGCAGTTACCTCACTCTGGTAAGGTAAGAGACGGTGGGGGGTGGGGCGATGTGCTGGTGAGTTCTTCCTGCCATGCCCAGCTTGCCACGTGGAGAGCCACAATAGGTTTTGTCCACATACGTCCTGAGGAATAGAGCTATAGGTCCTGCAGTCTTTAAATTGAGACCCTGTGCTCTGGCAAGGAGAACACGGGGAAAGAGAGGCGGCGTGTGTGTTGTCTTGTTGCAAAACCCTTTAGCATATTTCTAGTCCCGCCCATTCAGCTTCTCTCCATAACATTCAAAGGCCTTTGTTGCAGGGTAGTAAAACTTGGGGGGGGGTGACATGCCAACCCCAGTATGGACTCTGTTGGAAGCTTTGATCACTACTGGCCTACATGGGGGTTGGGGGGGGAGTGTCCTCTACTTAATTGTTCCATGCCTCAGTTTATACATCTAAAATTGAGACACTAAGAGCGCAGTGTTGTAAGGGTGCAACAAAATTGATGAAAAATTCTTTGACCAAGTGCTGTCCTGGACTGGGTGCTTTCATGGGCAGTTCTCATCAGGAAGGCTCACCTGCTTGGTAGCCTCCATGTTTCTAATGTATTCTAATTGCTTCCCTGGGTTCTAGTGGATTTTTCATCCCCAGAGGCTTCAGCCACAGGTCCCGCCTCCTAGCTTATGGACATGCCATAGGCTCTATGGAAGGCTTTATCCATTTCTCCAGGCAAGCATTTCTTCATTCACACCTCCAGGACCTCCTGCTCCCTTCCCCCGATACAGCCTCTCTAGGCACTTCTGTGGTCAGTTTGATAACTGGACATCTAAGTTCCATTCGTTTAATTGTAAGCTGGGGACTGAGTTTGTCTTACCATTTGTGTCCGGGACAGTGAATTATCTTAGGCAACATGTAGACTGAGTTGATGACCCCAGTGGTCCTTAGGGGCTGAACCACATGGTTGTGACTGGAATCACTTCACTGTGTAGAGGAATTAAGTGTTTTGTTGGGTGGGCTTAGCAGAGTTAGTGTGGCTAATGGTCAAGGACAGTGGCTGCTTGAACACGGGGGTGGGGGGGAGTCTTTAACCAGTGCGGAGCCTCCATCAGCAGCCCAGTCCCACATTGCGGTCTGAAGGAATCAGTTGTACGTTACTACTGAAGATCCTGTAATTAATAACTTTGGCTCTGCTAGCTTAAGTGGAGTCTGTTCTCTGCAGCTAGCTGGCCACTGACTCTTACACTGCCCCTGCCTCTCTAAGAAGGAAGATGGTGCTTAGTACATGGTTGGTACTCAATCTGAGTAAGGAAATGATCTAAAGGATTCAAGTGGCCTGCAACATAAAGAGTATCCTCTAGATACTTTTCAGAAAGTTTCAGGCCACCCTGAGTCCTTGGGGCCTTTAGTCCTGCTCTGGTCTAACCATGGATGATCTTTTGGCAGGTGTTGGTATTTGCCTGAATGACACCTTGCTTTATTTCTTCCCATTAAGGTGGTGGGGTCCCTTGGTCTTTTCGGACCTGAATTAGCACAGGACTGCCTGTCCTTACTTTGAGCAATGTAAAGAAGTGAAAACTGTTCTGTCTCTCCCACCCCATGGTGACTGCTGCCCAGGATTGCCACATGGTGCCCACACAGCTCCCCACCTCCTCCTTCTCACTACCAAAGTAGCTAACTTCATTAGCGTGATGGTTCATTTAGGCATCAACTTGACCAGACTATGGTCTGCTCCCAGAGGCGAGACTTGTGATTTCTGGGCATGTTTATACGAATGTTGCTGGGAGAGAAGAGACTAGCGTTTGAATTGATAGACTGAGTACAGTGGTGGATCCTTCCCTAAAGTGAAGGGGTACTATCTCATTCACTGAGGGTTTGAAGAATCCAAAAAGACAGATTGCAGGTGGATTTGAACTCCCTTTGCCTAATCGTTGAGCTGGTTCATGAATATTCTCCTGACCTCAGTGTTCCTGGTTCTTGGGGGACCCTACACATTTCTCTGAAGTCTAGACCAACCACCTCCTTTCCAATTTTTAGGCCTTTGAACTATACCACTGATTTTCATGGGTCTCTAGATTTCACATGGTAGGATATAGGTCAACTCTTATAATCCCATAAGCTAGTACATTATCAGAATGATTTTTATAATTCATCAATCATCTATGTACTTATTATCCCTTATTATTGCCTTCCTGCATATGAATGTATGTATGTATGTATGTATGTATGTATGTATCTGTCTGTCTATCTATCTATCTATCTATCTATCTATCTATCATCTATTTTCCGTTATTTACCTTCTTATTTGTCTGTGTCCTATCCTTTCTCAGGAAAGCATCAACTAACACAATCAGAAAAAATATCTAGCCACCATCTGACCTTTTAGTGGCCAAACGTCTTGCCCGTCTCTGCCACAAGACTGGCCTGGCTAGAAATATCCATGAAACTGTCTATGGATATCAGCTTTCAGAGCTGCGCACAGCCATCATGTTCTAACAATGCCAGCGCCAGCATGCTCCACCCCAGGCCTGCTTGTGTGGGAAGCCAGTCCTGGGATGCTGATCCACTCAAGACGATGCAGATGCTGTCCTGGCCTTGAATCGTGCTCCCCTTCCCCGGGCACACTCAAGTCACTGTCTACTGTGTGTCACTTGGCAAGGACCATCAAATAAATGCCTTTGGGGAAATACCTTGATTGACATGAGCTAAAGGATCCTCCCCCATCTACAAAATAGAACAGATTGTTCTGTCATACCCCAGGGAGGTACACAGCATACTGTGCTGTGTCAGGAGATGACAGGTGTGCTGGTTGGCACTGCTCAGCTTGGGCAAGGCACCCTGATGCACATAGAAGAATGCAACAGACTGGGTTTTCCTCTGTCCCTCCCTCCCTCCCTCCCTTCCTTCCTTCCTTCCTTCCTTTTTTCCTTTGTTTGTGTGAATGTAGTGTGTTTATGTACATATGTGTATATGTACATGTATTTGTGTATGTGTATATGCATGAAGGCCAGAGAAGGACATTAACGTCTTCCCCTCTGTCACTCTTCTCTATTCCTTTGAGGCAGGGTCTCTCTGAAGCTCCTGTATTTTCGGTTAGGCTCACCGCCAGTATGCCCGGGGCTCCTCTGGCCTCTGCTCCCCCATCTTGCTGGGTTTCCATTGGGCTTATTACACGGGTCCTGGGATCCAAACTCATGGTGGTGCGGTAAGTGCTTCTGTTTACTACCGACCTCTCTCTTCAGCCCCAGAGTTGTTGCCCTAGTACTTTGCAGTCTTTAGTCTTTAATTAGACCAGGGCTATATAGAAAGCTCTATATGCTTTGTGACATTTGGCATTGTCTTACAGGAACACCAAGGGTAATAGAAAATCAGATCCCAGGGCCATCTGTGGCCTGTCCCACAAACAAACCATTTGGACCGCAGCAATGGAGAATTCTGATGATCTGGTTTACAGGTGGTTCCAGCAGCTGGCCCCACTGATCTGCATGACTGCCATGGTCCTTTCTTGTGAAGAGAATACTTTGGGAGACCTATTGGTGGCCCATTTAGGACATGTCACATCAGCTAGAGATTTGGGCTAAATCTTGTGAATCAACAAAAACAAAGATTATTGAGATCCTTTCTCTCTCCTTCCTTCCTTCCTTCCTTCCTTCCTTCCTTCCTTCCTTCCTTCCTTCCTTCCTTCCCTCCCTCCCTCCCTCCCTCCCTCCCTCCCTCTTTCCTCCCCCCTCTCTCTTTCTTTCTTTCAGACAGGGTCTCATTATGTAGCCCTGACTAGCCTGACACACACAGAGATATGTCTGCCTCTGGCTCTCAAGTGTTAGGATTACAGATGTGCGACACTGGGACCTTCCTGAGCTTTTAAAATTGTGCTTTGGCCAGCAAGGTTGGGCTAATAGGTTTTGAATTCTCAACGAACAGTAACTGCTTTGGGTTTTGAACACAGCCTGGTCCTGCGAAACCTGATTTTCTTCCCTATGGTACTGTCTCTGAAGTTAGGACGCCACTATTTGTATTTGATGAATTCTTTTAGCATGGTAGTCCACCTGCCTCCTCTTCCTTCTTCCCTCTTCTTTGTTCCCTCCTCCTCTTCCCTGCCTGCCTTTTCTTCCATTTTCTCTTCCTCTTCCTCACCGTCTCCTTTCTCTTTCTCTTCCTTACCCTTTCCTCTTTCCGTTTCCTCTTCCTCTCCCCTTGTCTCTCCTCTTATTAACTTAGTCAATGATACCCGATGACTGAGCCAATCAGGGTTTAAGCACCACAGGAACAACTGAATATTTAGGCAGCTTTCTTTTCCAGCACTTTTGATCCTTCTCCAGCTCCCTGATGTAGTGGTATGGAAGTCCTCTTTTCAAAGGAAGACATCTCCTGTCTGGATCCCTACTTCTCTTACGAGAGGGTAGCATTGTCTTTGCCCAGAGCTCCACATTTCTTTTGGGTTAAGCTTCTTTTATACATCAGATGCTCAGTAAATCTGTGGTCAATGAATTCATAATGAAGTATGAATGCCCTTGGCCTAAATAGGGAAATAGGGGCATGGCTGTGGTCTATCAGACATTTCTTTAGGGTTGCTGCTCCACCACCCAGATTATTGAATATAGGCAACTAACTACGGGAAGGGGGGGGTATCATTACCCTAGAAGAATTTTATGAATTGGCTTTGCTCTGTATATGTCTATTTGGTGCTCAGATACAGGGGAAGCAGCCACTCAGAGGAACCTTCTGCCAGGAGATGACAGAAGCCCAAGAGGATGGGTGTGAGTAGCCATGTCTCCTGGGGACTAACATTGGGATTGGCTCATTGTCCAACTACCTCACTTCACGGGCCAAAGGAAGGCAAGTATTTAAATACAAACTAAAGGCTGGGGAAATGGACTCTGCCCCTTAAGGAGAAGGGCTTCGAAGTCTTCCTGCAAGGAGTATGACTGTCGAAGGAGTGAAACACGCAGGCTGGTAAGGAAGTCTATCTGTAGTCGCCTGTGTTCTGTTGCTATAATGAAGTACCTCAGGCAGGCCAGCTTTACAGACAGAGGAGGTCTACTCAGCTCAAAGTTCTGGGAATGGAAGAACACAGTACTAACATCAGATTGGTTGTGGTAAAGATCTCATGGTATCCTGGTGGGAGTAGGTAAGGGAGGAAAATTCCACGTTTTGTTTTGTTTTTTTTTTTCTTTCTGTTTTTGAGATAGAGTCTCTCTACATAGTCCCCCCCAGCTGTCCTGAAACTTACAATGTAGACCAGGCTGGCTTGAAACTCAAAAGATCCACCTGCTTCTGCTTCCCAAAGTGCTGGGATTAAAGGCGTGGACCACCTTGCCCAGTGCTGGGGGTGGGGGGGGGTAGGGAACACATCTTAAAACAGAAAGCCACAGACCCTGTTCAGGGGTTGTCAGACTTACAGCATTCACCCTAGAGAGAATGCCAGGATCCCACGAACCCCACCGTAACCTCTTTGGAAAGCAGTGCATCCGTTGGGTGACCTTAGCACTTCCCTCTTGGTCCCACCTCTTAAAGGGTCCATCACCCCCACACTGCTACAGTGGAGACAAAGATTCTAACACCTGAAACCTTGTGGACACACTTAAGATGTGTACAGAACATGGAACTGGTCCATGACACAATGTTTTCTTTCTTTCTTTTTCTTTCTTTCTTTTCTTTTCTTTTTTTTTTTCATTGCCTAGCTCACAGTCCCAGGACGGAGCTTGAGGATGGCACCATTACCAAGGAAAGGGGCCCATTAACATATGCCTGGCACGCCGTTGTTGGGGCAGCTGTAGAATTCGAACCCAGGCTCCCAGACCCAGGGCAACCCTGCTGATGCAGCCGGGTGCCTTGGCTCTACAAGTTCATCACTCGCTGAGGCAGCTTGTCAAACGCAGACAAGTCCTGTGGCTATTTTTTTTTCCCCCCCGCTGACTTTTCACGAGGCCTATGGCAGCCAAACAGAGCTGGTGTCACAGGCTTGACGGGTGTCAAACCTTGTGTGCGAAGAATGTCCCCGTTATCCTGTCTCCCGCGTCCCCCAAACACTTATCTCATTATTGAAGCAGGGGGAGCAGGGGAACCGGGAGGAGAGGCAGGCATCTAGGAGTGTTTATTCTCTTCAGGAGCGAGGCTTTCTCCTAATTAGTAGGTGATTCTGCGGAGACGGAGCCCAGGTGGGGAATGAACGTGGGGTCTGGAGTGGTGCTCCAGCCGTCCCTGATTACCCAAATCCCCAGCTGGGGTGAGGACCCCTCATGTGGGGTGGGAAAGCGGGGGGAATATTAGTTTCCGATACAACGAGAGACAAGAGAATAATTCTACGAGGCCGTGTAGAACAAGCAGAGAGAGAAAAGCTCTTTGAGTGCAACAAGGAGCGGGGTTTTAAAATTTCATTTGCACAGCGGCAGGTCTTGCCAATTGGATCCTTTCCAGAAAGCAATCTGCTAAGTCTGACAGTCGGAAGAAATGCCGGGCTGCTGGGCGAGGAGAGGCTGTTTTTTTTTTTTTTTTTTTTTTTTTTTTAAGGGTTTATTTTTCATCCAGGTCCTTTGTGAGCAATGGCTTTTTTTTTTTATTCCATTTTAAAAGAAAAAGACACGCAGCGATCCTCTTTGTGAGGCGGGAAAGGGCTTCCCTGACCATCTGGGCCTCAGAGGGACTCGGGGAGAGGCGGCCTTTTGTGTCGGGGCATTCAATGCCCGTGCGACCGCCGTTTATCTTTGCTGCCACTCACACCAGGCTGGCCTCGCTGCTGGCTGGCCCGGGGCACACGAAGCAGCTTGGAGCAGTCCTCTAGGTCCTTATCTGTGTCACGGGCAGGAGGTCGGGGGGGCTAGGGAGGGGGGCTCTCGGAGCCCACCCAGAGGTCCATTGTGTTGGCTGCTCAAAGCAACAGATCAGCTCTGCAGACATCTCTGCCCAGCCCTATTCTTCAGAGCATAGCGCTCTCTCTCTCTCTCTCTCTCTCTCTCTCTCTCTCTCTCTCTCTCTCTCTCTCTCCCTCTCTTTCTCCCTACCTTGAATCCATTCCTCTTCTGCCATTGGAACCAGAAGCTTTAGGGTAAATATGGATTCGTAGCTGAGGCTAACTATTAGGAGAGCATTTCTGAACATGTGCATGTACATACACACACACACACACACACACACACACACACACACACACACACCCAGCCTCGTCTGTCAGCCAGGCTCCAAAGCCTGAGCAGTCTTTTTATAGAAATGCTGAGGTGACGAGGTTGTCTTGCAGTGGTGGGTCCTTGCCCAAACAAGTACTACGGATGATGGTTTGGGCTTCAGAGCATTGCATTCTGGAGATGCCAGGCAAGGGATCAGGCCAAGGGCATGCTCCTCCCCCCACCCCACCCCACCCCCACCCCGAGAGTACAGAAAGCTCTTTTGGAGGCAGACTTGATAGTGAGGGTATTTTAACCATGAAAGGGAATGGGTCTGCTTAGAGGTTCATTTGGAGTGTTGCTTTTACAGACCAGGGTGGACACTGTCACCTATGTTCTTTGGTCTTCCCCCAAAACCCTGAGATCTCGTTAGGATGCACATCCATCCCATGTCCTTGATGAGTAAACTGAGGCAGAGAGCAGGCTTGCCAGTCTGGTTGGTCAGTAGGAAAATAGAGCGCAAGAGCGAAGTCCACTGTATTTCTCTTTCAGTCCCTACAATTCTGGGTAACATGACTTATGTCCGTGTGCGTAACAATCGACAATGTCCAAATGTGATGGTTTAAAACAAAAGTGACCAATGGGTGGAGGTCACCAAACCTCGTTGAAATGGGTTAAGAAGCTTTGTAGCAAACGAGCAAAGCCTTGGGATCCCATGTCTCCTGTGGATGATGGCTCCTTGTGCCTTCATGAGGCTGAGCTAGATGGAAGACGGGCCTATTAGCATGAGGCGGTGGGGGGGAGGGGTGATGTAGCCTTTTCTCTTTGGCTGGGATGATGCTATAGCAATAAAGGTGAAGATGGATGGACAGCGAGAGACAGGAGGGGCACTTAACACCAGGAGCCTTGGTTTTCTGAGCCATGGGTCTTAGAAGACAGGGCCACCTAAGCCAGTCTCCACCGAGTCATGCCTCTGTCAGAAAGCTTTTGGTTCTGGACAGGTAGCCAACTTGTGGCTGTCCTACCCACCAAAGAATGAGGTATTATGAGCCAGCAGGGGTATGAAGCCTAGTTTAAGAAGGACTTTGGGACTGGGATTTGGATCACTAGTCCTACCAGACCTACCAGAAGCTATAATATTGAAATATTTCTCTGTCTTTGCTCCTGGGTACCTATGTCCTGCAACTGGTCTGCCTGACACAACTGGAAAACCCCGAGTCCCGGCTCCTATAGAATGGCCACAGTGCAGGCTGTCCCAGTTGTTAAATATTTTGAATGTCACTGCTGTGGAGTCCCATGGCTCTCTCCCACAACCAGTGTGGGCTTTTGTTCCCACCCATCCAAGGCCTCTGAGCTCAGAAACGCCAACCTCTCCACGAATTCGGGTTAAGCCGGCCTCGCTGCATTCTGCGGAACTGCGCGCTGCCGGGAGGATAATAGCATCTCCCAGGATGTTAGGAAAGCAGCCCCTGTTGATTTTCCAGCCCTTGAATAGCAGCTTCGTGGCAAACGTTTCTGATTTGTGCTGCAGCTCTCCCCTAGCACCGGCCCCCGAGAGGCCAGTGTAATGCTTCTTTTCATGTGGCAGGATCGGATATGACCAGCGTGGGTTCTGTCAGATATTACGAGTGGTTATTACCGAGGCAGCCCGGCTGCCGTGCGGGGCTCGGCCCTCGCTTGGGGTCTGGCGAGGTGCGGCTGTCGTATCTGAATTTCTTCATCTACAAGATCTGAATCCAATCTAGTCGCTGGGAGCCTGTTTGTGTAGCAGTGGGGAGGGGGGGAGGTGAGAGAGCTGGGGTGGGGTGGGGTGGCCCACGTGAGGTCGCTCATCCGGGAGGCTTTGCTGTTAATGAAATCTCCAATGTGATGGCTGGGAGAGTCCCCCTCCCTCTGGCTGACCCTGAACAGCTGATGGGGACATCGGAGAGTGTCGGGATGCCAAATGGTGACAGTTTGGATCTGCACCAACAGGAACAGGGTCTTTTCCACTCTGATTGCCTCCAGTTCAAATGAGAGTGGGCTTATTTCAGTCAGGTGGATCTGTGGAACAAAGAGAGAGAGGGGGAGAGAGGGAGAAAGAGAAAGAAAAGGGAATCTTCAGAGCTACACAGTGTGTGTGTGTGTGTGTGTGTGTGTGTGTGTGTGTGTGTTGGACTATCATCTGTGAACCCACAGTTATAGAATTCGCAGGGCTGCGTGGGTTTTTAAAGCCTTATTTGAATCCTGATGCTGTATAGACAGACCAATTATTTCTCCCCTGGGGAATGCAGGCCCAGCGCCTGGTGCCCCACCCCTCCTGAGGGGGTGTGTGGAGCAGAGCTTTGTATGGTAGAGAAGGGTAGGGAGGAACATTTCTCCAGCTTGCTGCGTATCATGCTAAGGGCGGGGGTGGGGGGGCTGTCCCTTCCACAGGGGCATGTGGAAGCTTAGGATAGGAATGTGTGGGTCTTCCATTTTCTGGGTGTGGGGGAACAGGGTGGGTGGAGGGCATTTCAAAAAAAAATAAGGTTTCCAAACACTGTTTTGCTGTCTCAAAGCCCCTTCAGGGTTAGGAGGCATGCTTTGAAGAAAGAATTTGGAAGGATCTGGACCTTCAGTGGGGAGGGGAGCCGGAGGGGAGGAGGAGGGGAGGGGGAGGGGAGAGACACTCTCAATAAGGTATACCTTAGGGCTTGGGTTTCTTTCAAGTGAAAATCGGTGGCTTTTCCCATGTCACCAACCCCAGAGACATATCAGTGGCCACATCCCAAACGCACTGTCACTGGCCTTGGAGGCGACCGGACTCGGAAGGGTGAGGGGGCAGGGTGGGACGTTTGGAGGTGGGGATGGTTGTTTTCCAGTGCTTTCTGGAGTCCTAGAGTAAAGCCAGATAGCCTGGACCACTAGCGGTGTCGAACCTTCGTGTGGGATTGATGGGAAGGGAGGTGAGGAGGGAGGGAGGGGGAGGGGGAGGGGGAGGGGGGATTTGTTTCCTTTCCGCGTGCGGAGAGTCTCGGGGCTTCAGGAAAAATTCCCCTGCAAGCAAGTCCCCTACCCCATGCTGTTAGGATGCCTTTGCTGGCTACAATTCACTGCTTTTCTTCCAGCCTCATTTTTCATTCATTCGTCTGGGATTAATCACACCCTGTGACCAATACAGAAGGGGGAAGAGCGGGGGGGGGGGGCACCGTCCTTGCCTCCACGGACAAGAGAGGAAATGGTGGGGGGGGCAGAGGCTAAGGGGAGCGAGGACCATTCACAAAGCTGCCTCTAAGTGGCCTGGTCAGCTGAGGGAAAGGCAGCTTCTGCGATGGGGGATGGGAGATGCGAGTGAGCGGGGGGGGGGGGGGGAAGTGCGTCAGAAGCCGACTTTGGCACTAGGCCTTGAAGAATAAGGATTTCACAGTGGAAAATGACATTCCAGGCGTTAAGCATGAAGGAGCCGCTCCGCAGTGAGGGGAGAGCTGCTCTAATTATAACTGACACACTGATTTAAACATTTATTCAATCCAGCCACACAAATACACACGTGCACGTACGCTCGCAGCACGAAACAGCAGGGAGGGGGCATTCTGGGGACCCCACCTCGAGTTGCAGCTGCAGTCAGTCTATCGGAGAAGACCTTTTTTTTTTTTTTTTTTTTTTTTTTTTTTCCTCTTCTCCTGAATGACTATAACATCGACTGGGACACAGTTATCTACTACACATTCCAATGACCTGTGGTCTGTGGCTGGGGGCTGGTGGCGATGCCTCTTGCTTTGTCCAAAGCCAGAGGGGGTCCCAGGAAGAAAGCACTGGTTGGAAATTAGCAAGAGGGGGGAAGTGTAGGATTCATGACTGCGAGGCAAACACAGGCGACGGGATGGACAGATTGCTCCAGAAGGGTCCTCGGACTCCAGCACCGGGCTCTGCATTAGAAGTTTACTGCCAGTGGGTGTGGATGTCACCGGGTGAAAGCGACTGCTCTTTGCAATCCCAGGAAGGAACTCTGGCTGAGCAGCTTTAGCAGCTGCCAGCAGCAGCTAGGGGACAGCAAGGGGACCTGAGAGGTGCTGCAGAGGATCGACTTGTGCTGAGGCTCTTAAGAATCCGCTGCTTGGAGCCGGAAGAGGAGGCTCCGTGATTCCGGAGTGCCTATTGCTTTCCTGGACGGTCCAAGTGTAATTCCAAGCACTGGACGGCTCACCACTGCCTGTAACACTAGCTCCAGGGGGAGTTCAATGTATGGAAACCAGCCCCCATGTACACACACCAACACACGCATACACACAGTTTAAAAATAAATCTTAAAAAAAAAATGGAATTATCTGTCTCAGGTCATGGTCTGGATGGGGAGGAGAGGACCCATCATGGGTTTCTAGGTTTCAGCAGATGGGACATGATCATGCATGGTACTGCCTTGAGTCTGCGAAGCATCTCTGTTTCCCTTTAGTAATTCCCAGCGATACACAGTAAAGTAACCACAGTATTCATTGTATCCCTGTTCTCTCTCTCTCTCTCTCTCTCTCTCTCTCTCTCTCTCTCTCTCTCTCTCTCCTCCAAACCTAGAGACATGTATATATTAGTATTAGCCAAGCCCAGCAATTCTACTACTGAGCTCCATCTTCAGACCTTGGGCTTTTGTTTTATTTCATATTTTGAAACAGCGTCTCTTGACAAAGCCCAGGCTGGCCTTGAACTCATGATCCTTCTTGCCGCCCCACCTCTTGAGGACTAAGATTACAGATGTGTACAAGTGTACCCAGCTGTCCTTGGATTTCATTCAACTTTTTTTATATTCCGCAATGATTGTTCCAACTGAGGCTAGGCAGAAAGAAGGCACCGTGCATACCACCCCCCCCCACAGTTCCTCTCCCCAATTCGTTAGGATGGGCTTGTGAGGAACCGCCACCCCCATTTTATACTGAGGATAACTAGACATGAACGCCGTTAATTGCCTGTGTAACTAAGTAGGGAACCTGGACCTCATAAACAACACCATCCTTTATTAACATCCTATGAAAGAACAATCAACCCTTAGGCTACAAGATAACAGTTCCCACCTTTGATAGATCAGATTATTGTTTCTGGCTTCCTATCCGAGAGAATGATAGATACATCCATAGCTTTCCATCCTGGGTGCTGGGAAGGTTTTATGTTTCCTGTGTTTGTTGCCTATCTCCATCAGATTGGCCTATGGGTGTGTCTGGGTGGGGATTTTCTTGATTGATGTGGGAGGGCCCAGTTCACTGTAGGTGATACCATCCCTGGGCAGGTGGTCCTGGGTTCTATAAGAAAGCAGCTTTGGAGCCGGGCGGTGGTGGTGGTGGTGCATGCATTTAATCCCAGCACTTGGGAGGCAGAGGCAGGCGGATCTCTGAGTTCGAGGCCAGCCTGGTCTACAGAGTGAGCTCCAGGACAGCCAGGGCTACATAGAGAAACCCTGTCTCAAAAAAAAAAAAAAAAAAAAAAAAAGAAAAGAAAAAAAGAAAAGAAAGAAAGAAAGCAGCTTTGGAAAGTCATGGGGAGCAAGCCAGTGAGTAGTTTTCTTCTGCGTTCTCTGCTTCAGTTCCTACCTCCAAGTCCCTGCTTCTGCCCCTGCCCTGACTCCCCTCAGTGATGGGCAGTGCTAAGCCAAATCAAGTCTCTTGTGGCCCAACTTGGTTTTGGTCAGTGTTTTGTCACAGCAACAGAAGAAGAACGAGGACGCCATGTAACTGTTTGTTGTTTTCTCCACAGTGACAGATATATTCATCACCCTGTCCATGCTGAACTTGACTGCAGGACTCTCTGAAGCCAATGGAATGTATATGCGATGGGAACAGGGTGTTTCTCTGTGCTTTGTGGGATCTGACTGCTCCTCCTAGGCTATCACCCTGTGCAGCGCTGGCCTTGTACAGTGGTCTGGATGAGATAAGTTTCGTGGATCTGAACCGCGTTTACAATCTAGAGCTGAGTCCAACGGAGCTTAGCCGAAATCAGCTAAATTGCAGCTGACCTGCCGATCTGTGTGTGAGAAAGCTACTGAGAGTTGAAGGTTTGTTTATTACTCAGGAGTAGCGCAGTGAGAACCGACTAATACATTAACCCGGTTTGTCCTCTAGAATAGAATTTAAAACTCTACCAGTTCTCATGTCTAAAGTCCCAGGGCTCCTGACTGAACCTGTCTTGGCTACGGCCCAGAACCCAGTATTCTTTTACACTCTCCAGAGGACTGTAGGGTCTAGCAAGGGTTGAGAACCACGAGTTAAAGCATGCCTATAAGTATTAATCAGGGCCAAGCCTTCACAAAATTATAAACTCTTTAATACACACCAGTGCCCATTCCTTTTTTTTCCCTTTTAGACTATTCTTTTTTTTCCCCCATTGTCCTTTATACCTCAGTGTGAATTCAGATAAAGGAGTTGCCTCCCCTGGGGTTATTTGCAATTCAAACATCATCTCTATACAGTGAAATAAAAAAGCCTTATCCCATTAAAAGATTTGTGAGGGAAACTGCCAACAGAACTTTTTGTTGGAGTGGGGGGTAGACAAGTCCACCAAAACCATGTAGCCAGATTTGCTGGAAGCTGGGTAAGGCAAGGAATGGAGTTGGACTTCCCGCCCTGGGGTGGGAGAGCAGCCAGCCTAGGGCTTCCAGGGCCACTAGAAAGTTCAGCTCCTCGTGAGCCATATAATACACAGAACTGGGTGGGATCCAGCTGTGGTGGTGTGAGCTGAGCGTGCTGTGTGTGTAAATCCTCAGACTAGCCCATAGGAGTGTAGTTACTGCTCCAGGGAAATGCACAGTGCCTGCTATCCACATTCACAGACCATTCGCTGGGTTACAAAACCACTTCTACAGCAAACTAGCGAGGCCCCTCCACCACTGTGTGGCCTGGAGTTCTCTCCCAGCTCTGCCTCCTGCCCCCTGTGGCTCCTAAGGAGTCAGCCACCCATCCCTTGGGTCTGTAACTCCAAAGGACTGCCATTATCCTGCCAGGCAACAGAGTTTGATTATCTGCAACTGGGCCCAGACCTTTAAGTCACAAACCCCCTTTCATGCTGGCTTTAAGGAGCCCCACGTGGGTCTGGCGGCTCTCCATTTTCATCCATGCACACAGAAGGCCTATTTCATATTGCTTGGTGGGATGGCATGCCTCAGCGGTGACTCATACTTCTAAAGGGAACCCGAGTGAGTCCCTTGCCCTTCTCCAAATGAAGAAGGGTGGAAACCCAGGGCATACCACTACTACTTCGTTTCTCCAAAGTTCAAGCAGGGCAGGAGATGGCACAGCATCCATGGCATTTAGGAATACAGTCTCCAGTGCTGCTTCTGTTGTGCATCCTGTGTTTCCTGTCTCTCAGGATAAGATGCCTATGGTGGCACTTGAAAGAGATCTGGGATATGTCCCCTTCCCAAGACCCTTATGGTAAAGGACAGGGAGATACAGGCCATGGATGTGGTGCTAGGCCTTCAGATTTTCAGGGACTGATTCCAAGATGGCGACCCTAAAATCTTTCTGGAACGGCTCATGTCTAATGACGATTATTTCATGACCATTTCAACCCAATGGGCATCAACTCAGAAGGATCACTCTATTCCTAGATTTTTCTGTGTGGACTGAGCCCAACTTTTTGATTGGAATGTTTTTTGCTACCAGTGTCTGTGTTCTTTTGTGACTTTGTAATAAACTCACATTTTCTTATGCTTTTTTCTTTATTTCCCATCCTGTTCTGAAGGGATATTGTTGATCACCAGTTAGAAGAGGTCACGGGTCCTTGACACCCAGGAATTTCTCACTGAGTTCCAATGCACTCCAATCCTGCTTGACATTTGAGACAGCAGTTCATGGAACTATGGCCACAAGGTTCACGGAAGCCATCAGGAAATGCCCCTGATTTTGAGTAACCATCTCTTCATGTAGTTAAATTCTGTTCTCTGTCATTAGAAGGATAACATGTGGAATGGCAAGGAGGATTAATTCTCTGTGCATGCGTTTGCAAGTACACCTACAGATGTGTGCACACAGGAATGGAGGAAGGCTATATGATGACCTTGGGTCTCATTTCTCAGACACTTTGCCCCTGGGTTTTTTTGTTACTGTCCTGGAGCTCCCTGGTGTGGGTAAGCTGGCTGGTCAGCAAAGCCCGGGCTCCACCCATCTCCTCCCCAGCCTTAACATTACAAGGGTGTGATGCCAAACTTAGAGTTTCTTTAAAAACGTGGCTTTGGGGGTATTGATTGGAGGTCTTTGTGCTCACAAGGCAAGCGTCTTACAGACTGAACTGCCTCCCCAGCCCTGCGGAAAATTAATTCTTGTTGTTGTTGTTGTTGTTTTTTTTCTTTCTGAGACAGGGTTTCTCTGTGTAGCCCTGGCTGTTCTGGAACTCACTCTGTAGCCCCCTGGCTGTCCTGGAACTCAGAAATCTGCCTGCCTCTGCCTCCCAAGTGCTGGGATTACAGGCGTGCGCCACCACTGCCCGGCAAATTAATTCTTCTTACTGGGAGGTCTCCAAAATGACTGTATAACACATTTGAAATCACTCGACAATAAAGGTAATTATGACTACAGCAAAACAACTGGGCACTATCTATTCTAAATACTTGTTTACCTTCTTTGCCATTGAACTTAGAGTGTGGGTTATTGGCAAATGGAAAAGTTCCTAACTTCTTCTCTGATCCTCTGTAAGAAGAGCACAGAGAGGGTGAGAAGCATGCCGCAGGTGGGGGCACAAAGACCGGGCGAAGAGACCCTGGGGAGGGGAGTGGGGTCAAATTCTGCTATCCAGTAGAAGCTTATGTTTTGTTCTTCTCTTTGTCTAGTAATAAGATCTCGAGCATCACTGGAGAAGTGCACTTCCGTCCATGTCAGGCCATGAGACGCTTTGGGGCGCTGTCCATACATTTAGCGCTGGGGGCAATCACAGGGTTTGAACCATCAGTAGAGCCCAAGCCCAGTGATTTGTTCACCAGGAATGGCACGCGGCAAAAGTCTGACCAGTGGGCACTAATTCCAGGCTGGTGATTGGAGGCGCTTCTTGAACAAGGAAGCATTTTCAAATTTATTTATTTATTTATTTATTTATTTATTTATTTATTTATGTATTTATTTATGTATTTATTTACTTACTTACTTAGGCCAAACTGTTCTGAAACTCACTTTGTAGATCAGCCTGGCCCAGATCACGGAGATCTGCCTGCCTCTGCCTCCCGAATAGTGAGGCTCTATTTCTGTCTCAGGGATGGAGTATAGAGCAGTCCCTAGGGCTACTACTTTGAAGAAGACTTCCTGACAATGGTGTCAACACGGGAAAGGAGAGCCAGTAAGTGAAAGAGAGACAAGAGAAAGGATGGACCTTAATGAGACCACATCTGTCCCCTCCCCTCTGAATCAACGACTTCTGAAATCGACAGTCCCCGAGCTGGTAAGCGGTAGGAACAGACCAACCATCTCACCTTCTCGAGGTGGTTCGAGTTGAGGTTTTGTCAGTCAGAAGCATCTTCCCCTGGTGTGTGGTGTTGGGTGCTCAGCCTCCCTAGGAAAGGGTGTGTGGGGAGATGGTGATGGAATGGCCCTAGTTTCTTCAATTAGATTTCCCAGGAGGTTGACGCTGTGTGGCTGGCTGTGGAGGCCTTGAGAAGCTGGGCCCTCTTGGGCTAGCCTATTGCCTTGGTGCCCTCAGCGAATCACAGAAACTCCACGTGCAGACCCTCAGGATGCTGATTTTGTGGGTTCACGCACATTGCCTGTCATGGGAACATCAGCAAATGCTGGGAAAATGGAGCACCCTGGAGTTTTCCCCCCTAGCAGTGTTCCATTTAGTATGTAGTCGCCATGCTGTCCCACCAGTCTAAGCTAATCACGTGGAGGACTCACATGGAGGAGAACCACAACCCCTGTGTGTGGAGCCAGGGGCACTGACGCTTAGTGTGACTCTGAGCGAAGCCACCGTGGCTGTTCTAGCCGTAATTAGACCTCCACTGATTTCCTCTGTGTGTGTGACCCCAGCTGTCAAGTCATCCCATAGGACCCTGAGAGAAACAATCTCTAAATGTTGGGTGACGAGAGTTGACTAGGTGTTATTGAGAGGGTGAATGAGGATGAGTGACTTCCTAGTTCCACTGGGTTTGATGACCCCCTCACACAAAGGCTAAGGGTTAGGAGAAGGGACTGACTGAAGGGCGGTGGTTCATTGTACACACAGTAAAGCTTGCTTGGTCTGTGTCAATTGCTGTTTGCAGGGAAAGTTCAAGAAGGCCAACAAGACGCCACCTAGGCTAGCCCTGCCCTTGAGGATTTTGTTTCTCTGCTTTCCCAGTGTGTGGTTGTCCGGGGAAAAAGGGGGGTGTGGTGCTCCCTACTCATAGACACAGCGCGGGGATGGTCAAGAGCCAGAGGAAAAGCAAGGCGTCTAAACATGCTCCTCCCCAAAGGCCACCACTAGGAAAGAATGGACCTAGGAGATGTTTGAAGGCACCTAAAATCTGCCCATTTTGTGAGTGAATTTTTAACAAATGAATAACAAAGAACTGTGAGGTAGATCAGAAGGACTCTACAGGGAGGGGTTTGAGAATGGAACAATGACTTCTGCTTTAAAAAACTTTTCCTGATAATTCCTTTGCATTTTTTTATGTGCACTGGTGTGTATATGTGTGTGTGTGTGTGTTTTGTTTTGTTTTTGTTTTTGTTTTTGTTTTTGTTTTTTTGAGACAGGGTTTTTCTGTATAGCCCTGGCTGTCCTGGAACTCACTCTAGACCAGGCTGGCCTCGAACTCAGAAATCCGCCTGCCTCTGCCTCCCAGAGTGCTGGGATTACAGTTGTGCACCACCACCGCCTGGCTGTGTGTGTGTGTGTGTGTGTGTGTGTGTGTGTGTGTGTGTTTGTGTTTGTGTATATGTGTGTGTGTGTGTTTTGTCATGTCATGTCATGTCATGTCATGTCTGTCTGTCTGGGGCACTGGTTTCCCTGGGATAGGAGTTACGGACAGTTGTGAGCTGCCATGTCAGTGTTGGGATTTGAACCTGGGTCCTCTGGAAGAGCAACCAGTGCTCTTAACCACTGAGCCATCCCTCCAATCCATGTCTTGTACTTTTTGATGTGTACTGATGAGATTTTTTTTTTTTTACAAAGTTATCAACTAGTTAATTGGCTGGGGGAGGGGGAATGTGCATGTCAGCCGGCAGCTGGCAGGGGTTGGCTTTCACCTTCTGCTGCTCCACTGCAGACTTGCAGCAGACTTGCAGCAGACTCTCCAGCCTCCACCTCCTGCCTTGCTGGAGGACTTCTGGGATTACAGTTGTGCAATTCCACATTTGGTTTTCAAAAGAAAAAAATGGGATGCAGGGATCACACTCTGGTTTATCAGGCTTCTGGAACAAGCGCTTCTACCCACCCACCCCCCAGCCATCTCAGCAGTCCCAGAGCTTGCAGTGTGGATCAGGGCCAAGCAACCTGCTGGGGGCTCCCTCCCATTCAGGCCTCACCTTGACTCCTTCAGGCAAAGGGCTAGAGAGGCGCATGGGTACTTACATCAACTGGAAAGAGACTTAGATTGGGTTTCTGCAGAAACCCATATCCTGAGTCAGGACCCGAGTGCACATGGTAAATGGAAAAAAAAAAATGCTGGCCTCAGAAAATGGCCAACAGGAAGTGGGGGCAGGAAGGAGTGGAGAAGGGAGGGGAAGCAGGTCATCCTTATAGGCAACTGGAACTTCCTCTTACTGGGACGTGATGGGAAAGAGGAGGGGATACGTATCAGGCTTTCCTACCCCCATTTCAAAGGAGCCCCAGTTGGCTGGGATGCTCCTCAGCCTGAACTCTTTCCTCCCGCCACCTCTTTTCTAACCAGTGTGAAGTAGAGGTTGCTCCCACAGCTGGAGAAAGCCCGGAGGGTTTCTAGCAGGTTCTTCCAGTAAGAACTTGGCAGCTTACAAAGGACTAAGCAGCAAGTGCGAGCGAGCGAGCGAGCGCATGCGGCAGGCAGTGGCAGCCTTGGCTCGAGTGAGTCCTTGGTGGGGGTGGGGTCATCTCAATGGTGAATGGTAGAGCTGCAGTTTGGAGCCCGTGGCTTGCCTCGAGAGCGTGTGCCTTTGACCCTGGTGCTCCTCAGCATCAAGGCTGGTGGAAAAGAGCAGACCGAGACAGCTCCTTTTCTGATGACCCATTTAAAATGGTGTTAACATAATTATTCATTCAAACACGGACAAAGCCACAGCTTGCACACCTTGAAAGGACACAGGCCCAGAGTCTGTAAAATAAATACATCCTGACATGGCCTGGGCAGCCGCTTTAGAAGAATACTCCCTGCAGATGCTGCCTGCTGCTCTGAAGCTGCGACTGCTGCCCCGGCTCTGCCCCGACTTGGTACTGCTGCCCTGGCTGTGCCCTGGCTCGGTTGGACAGCATTCCCCAGGACAGGCCCATCTGAGGGGAGTAAACCAAAGGCCAGCGGCAGTGTCTCACCTTGCCGAGTGTGGTAAGTAGCACCATGATAGAAGCCTTTAGCGGGGCTGCCCATGGCCAATTGTTCTGGCAAGACTCACTGCCCCTATCCTGTCTCCCCCCCCACCCCCCAGCTTGAGAGATGAGCAGACACTATGGAAGGAGAGCAGGGCACAGGGACTTGGTTTGCTAGAAAGCCCAGAGGGACTCTGGGAAGGTGAAGCTGGCCGGAGGCCGAGATTAATTTGGTTTCTCTAGAGAGAGTCTTTCCAAGCTGGCCTCAGGCTATCATAAACCTAAAACCGCCTTTAAGTGTTCAGCCCCTAGTGGGCTGCGGTGGAGACCTTGAGTGAGGTACGAGGGGTCCTGAGCAGCTGCAGACCCTCAGTGCTGGCAAGGCTGCCGGAGAGTCACATCCTGACCTTTTTTTGCCCTCAGAGGGAAATGGAAGCTCAATTGCTTAGTGGCAGAATAGCGAGAATTCTAATTGCTGGAAGGGACTTGAGATGTCGCTCAGATGGTAGAGCGATTGATTGCCTAGCCTGCATGAAATCTTGGGTCCGATCCCTAGCACCACATGAATAAGACATGGTTGTACAAGCCTGTAATCCCGGCACTCAGGAGGTAGAGGTAGGAGGATCAGAACTTTAGGGTCATCCTTGGCTATAGAGAGAGTTCGAGGCTAGTCTGGGCTGCTGCATAAGACCTCATGCCAATAACTCTTCTGGCTAATTTTATGACAACTTGACACAAACTGGAGTCATTTTAGAAGAGGGGACCTCAACTGAGAAAATATCTCCTAATAGATTGGCCTGTGGGCACGCCTGGACTGGATGCTGTGGACCGATGGTTGATGCGAACAAACGATCCAGCTTACTCTGGGTGGGGCCGCCCCTGGGCTTGGGTTCTAGAGGAAAGCAGGCTGAGCAAGCCGTGGGGAACAAGCCAGGAAGCAGCACCCCTCCGTGGCCTCTGTACCAGTTCCTGCCTCCAGGCTCCTGCCCTTTGATGATGGACTGTGATATAGAAATATAAGTTGAAATAAGCCCATTCCTTCTCAAGTTGCTTTTGGTCAGTGTTTTATCACAGCAATAGAAAACCCAACCGAGACAATTACATGAAAAAACTAGCGGCTGATGATGGACCGACCAAGCAGAAATCCAAGTGGCTTCTGTTTCCCTTTCAGTACAATCAGCTTGGCCCCTCCTCCTCCCCTCCCTCCTTTCCATTTTCTTTTTGGCCTCTCTTCTATCTTTTTTTTTTCCCCTATCCTTTCCCTCCCTCCTGAGTGGAAGGCACTAGTTTCCTCACCACTGAATTTCGAGTAGGGAGGAACAATGTCACCCAGGGCTCTGGCAACATGCGTCCTTTGAAGCAAGCTCATCAGTATGACGAAGAAATAGAAATAGAGAGCGGATCTAATCTATTGGCCTGTTTTTCTAATTACCAGATTGATTTACCAGAGAAATCTCCCCAGGAATTTGACTTCTCGGCAAGGTCTTTGCAAGCTCTAAATTTGTTCTCTGAAAAAAAAAAAAAAAAAGCCCCCACGAAATCCATACAGATTTGGGGGAACTGGGGTCTTCTAATCAGGACCCTGAGCTTATTTGTTTTCTAATGGAATCTGAATAGAATTTAACGCACAGCCATTCTGCGTGGAGCGCATTCATAATTTTAATTAACAAATTAGGAGCTATTTTGCTCCCCTTTGAACGGCAGTCATGTGGGCCTGCTTCCTTTTCGGCCAATTTAGTCAACTCGGATGATTTTAATTACAACAGTCATGAGCACCAGAAATTCCTGCGTCTGACAGATTCGCGACCTGGTCCATTGACTCTCATTTAAAAGCAAGTTCTCCATGAACAGAGATCTCCGAGGGGGCTGGTGGGTGTCGGGAAGGGGGGGGGAGGGCTGGGCTCTATGCCCTGGGGCACAGGCAGAGAAGAGCCTCATTTTCCATTCTGAGACCCATTAGTCATGATTAGGAGGTGGCCAGTTCTGCCTGGCCCCGCCTTCGCAGTGTGAAGAAGCAGAAGTGAGTTTTCGGTGCGTGGACATGGAGTCGAGCAATCCCTTTCCTCGGAAATTTGGCCTGGCTCCCATGCTTCTCAGACACTGACATGCCCGGAAATCCCCAGGGGTCTTGTTAACAGGCACATTCTGATTTAGTACGCTTCTGTGTTGAGGGGTGTGGCCTGAGGTTCCTGCTTGCAGCCAGGATGCCAGTGCTGTCTGTCCTTGGACCACACTTTGAGTAGCAAAGATTTATCCGGTTTATGCATTTCCAAAGGTTTCAGAACCCAAAGGGGGCCTAGTTCCCATTGTCAGTGGCGGCAAGGTATGGCGAGCCTGCTCCATGATACTACTTGTAGCCCGGGAGAGTCTGTACCTTTGAGTCTATAGGGACCTCCAGTCGGGTGCGACCTGATTTTTTTGACTTTGCTGTGGGAAAGAATTTCAGGATGAGTCAGTATGAAGCAGAGTTGCATTTATTTGGAGATTGAAATCTGTTTGTGCGCACTCAAGTCCTATGGCACACATGTGGAGGTCAGAGGAGAGCTTGCAAGCATCAGTTCTCTCCTTCCACCATCCTGTGGGATGAACTTGGACCATCAGGTTTGGCAACAGATACGCTTACCTGCTGAGTCATCTTGCTGGCCCAATGAGGAGATTTTTTTTTTAATGCAGATTTTTAAGCACCAGAGATAAAAGAATGAGAAGCAATAGGAAGAAATTTAGACACACCTGTGCAGGAACCTGGGCTTCTCAAAAGAAAAAAAAAAAAGCAGCAATTGAGAGACTTCATAGTAACTAGATAGAATGTGTTGATGGCTTCAGAAACTTGGCTTTCACAGTGGCACCCGGGGTGCTGAGGAACCAGAGACACTCTAATGTCTTCCTGAACATGTTTCCTACCTAAGGGATGTGTCTGAGCTTGTGAGGTCTCTGAAATAGCTTTGGCTGACCGGTATACAAACCTGGCCACAAAGGGGCTGTGAGAGAGCTTGCAGAGCTGGAGACTCTGGGCAAAGTCAGTCTCCCGGAAAGGGGAAGGTTGATTGGATTGGCAAAGTCGGTTGTAGGCAGAGAGTCCATTCCAGAACCTTCTGTTCTTAGCTTTCTCTGTGGTAGCGCAGAGCATGTTGAATTAACAAATCTGAGGGATCATAAGCATACACTAGTCCCTGAAGGTTGCTATAAATAATAACTAGTCCTGAGTTGGGTAGTGGTGGCACATGCCTTTAATCCCAGCACTTGGGAGGCAGAGACAGGCGGATCTCTGTGAGTTTGAGGCCAGTCTGATCTACACAGGGAGTTCCAGGACAGCCAGGACTAGAAAACCTGTCTCGGAAACAAACAAACAAACAAACAAACAACAACAACAACAACAACAATAATAAACCCCAAACAACCAACCAAGTCAAACCAAACTGGTCCCAGCAAGCCCCCACCTGCTGTGGATATGTCTGAGACATTTGTTATATGTTGACAGTTTGACCCCTAGCACCCATAGCTGGCTGATGGGTTACAATTAGGACAGCAAAGCCCAGCTGCCTTCTTCTATCCCGTAGTCATACCATTTATGTGGTCTCAACAAAGTGAACATGTGCACATTGGGGGCAGGAATTTAAAACTATGATGCCACCACCCCAAGAGAGCTAGATGGCCAGAAGAACAAGAAATACTAACAGCAGTCCATGTGAAGTGACAATCCCAAGTTTACTTGGCTGTGGATCCAAATAAGCCTGTGTCATAAGCATTTTTATGATAGTTGAAGGGGACTTGATTTTTGAACTTGATGTGTTTGATGGATTGATGGTTAATATGGTGGTGTGAAAACAGTATTGTGGCTATATTCAGTAGAGAGCTCTTATCTTTCCAGAATTATATTGAAATTCTTATGGAGGAATTCAGTTGATGTCTGGGCTTTGCTTTAGGATTGTATAGGAGCAGAAGTCAGTGAGACTTCAAAACATTGATCATCATTGACAATGATTAAGAGTTGTGGAATGGGTCCAGGAAAGTTCATATTTGGCTGGAGTACATGCCCGAAGTTACAGACACTGGAAGCTTGATCCCCAGGGAAGCAATGTGGGAGGTGATGGAGCTTTTAAGAAGTGGGATTTAGTAGAAAGTGAGTAGGTTACAGGGGTTGAGGCATTGTTCTCAAAAGGAGTATAGTTCTCAGGGGATCCTATGCAAAGCAAGACAAGTCACTACCTTTTTCTGGATTCCTATCTCTTTGTTAAATATCTGTCTTACATAACCCTCTTGTGGTACCATCCGCCACTAGGTGATAGACTTATGGGGACCCTCACCAGAGTCCAGAAGGTACTGGTCTGATGCTTGTTGACCTCCATATTGTGAGTTTAATAAACCTCTCTTCATTATTGGTTAGCCAGCCTCCAGCATTTTGTTAAATCAGGAGAAGAGATGGATATACCATCTTATTTCACTTGCATATTAGGCTGAGAAAGAAGAAAAATGGTCAGAGCCAGATAAGCCCATCTGAGTATACTTTTGCAATACATTATGTGGGAAGTGAATATGGCTTCCTTTGTTGTTGTTGTTGTTGTTGTTGTTTAGATGGGTCTTGATATATAGCCCAAGCTGACCTTAAACTCAACATATCCCTACCTTAGCCCTACAAGTTCTAAGATTGTAGGCATATATCATCACGACCAGCATTGTGTAGCTATTTCTTCATGATCCCTGGAAGGAAGGTATGGGGAGGCCCCCCGACCTCACAAGAAAGTTACAAGAACCTTCAGGAAATGTATCTTTCCTTTAGTTAAATAAGCAGTAAGAAATTGTTATGAGAGAGGAGACTCTTCAGTGGGAGCTGCCTTCCCAGTTTGGCAGAATGCTCTAAGGATGGAGTTTTCATGCTGAGGTGGGCATTTTGGTGATTCAGTTGCCTGACTCATTGAATCTCCTATAAGGAACCACTCACCCATGTTCCTGTAAGTAACCTGAATCAACTCATTGGCTCACTAAGCTAAACTTGTGTGGAATTGTCTCTTTGATCATTTCGGGATTATGTCTATCTAAGGTAAATAGGCATTTGTTTCTCTCTCCCCATGAAAAAGAATCATTGCAACATCCAGTAAGACTTCACTTTTGAAGAATGTGTGCGTTTTTGCCATCTTAGTCTTTCTAGAGAGAAAACCCCAATCTATTTCTGATATCCTTATAACTTCTGTTTTGTGTCTGTCTGTAGCTATCGTTCTGGCTAAGTAGGGTTTGGGGGATTGCTGGATTGAATTGTTTAACTCCTATCCTTACCCATAGCAGGTACACCAACTACTGCATGCAGCCTGGGATGCTGATGTTGAGAGTGTTCCAGATGGGATTCTGAGTTGAGAACGTGAGCTAGACCATGTTCAACAGAACCGTAGATGACCAGGTATTTAGCTTCCAACTGGGTTGTACAAGGAAAGGGAATGGTGGCCCATGAGGATGATCACGTGACCAGGTGAGGTAGAACTGGCTAGAAAGGTTGGTGTCAGTAATAGTTGCTCAGGATCACCAAGGCTCTTCACAACAGTGTTGACAGCAAAAATAAACCAAGACCTGCATTAATTATAACCGTTAAATAGAGCCCAGAGCTGGGCTATCACGTCATGGAACTGGTATTTTAAAGTAGGTGTCAATATTATTCCTATTTCCAGTTGAGAAAACTTTGCCTTGAAAAATGTAATCAAGGGAGGGCAAGATGGCTTAACAGGGAGAAGGTGCTTGGTGACCTGAGTTTGATCCCTGGAACCCATCTGATGGGAGGAGAGAACAGACTTCTGAAAGTTGTCCTCAAGCCCACACATATATCTTATGCTACTCTCTCACCCACACACATACATACAGTAAAACAAACAAACAAGTGGAATTAAAAGTTTAATCAGTATTTAATCCTGATAAGGAATCACACCCAGCCCCATCCAATGTTAGGACATTCTTGAATAAACAGGGTCTTCTCTTTAGTAGGAGACCCTTTGTATAAGGCTCTGGTTAAATGTATTACTGAAAGCTGAAATTGGGCAAATAAAAGGAACAGAGAATAATGAATATCTCATTGTATGTCGTTGGGTTTGGACTTGATGGATTTTAGACAACATTGTCTTTGTTTGGGTGCATTTACTCCCCTGTAAAGCCCACCTAGAGGTTGCAAGGATTTCTACCTGAGCCTGCTGAGCTTCAAATCCTTGCAAAGAAAACCTGGTGACCTTCACTTCAGATTGGCCTTACTCAGTTTCACTGGTAGCAAGGACCACTTTTGGTAGCTGGGGACTTTCTCTGAGGTTTGTCAACAAAAACCTTTACTTAGGCCTTTTGTTCTGTCTACTGATGATTCTAGGAATCAGATTAGTTCAACTCCTTTGAACTAAGGGAGTTATAGCTACTAATATGAAGTCAAAATTGACTGATAAGCAATTCCAGATGGGGAGGTGTGACACTTGCAAAGAATCACTAAAAGGTCAAGAAACTTAAGGCAAGCTATTCTACCTATAGGTATATGCTGCCAGGAGATATCCAGAAGAGCAGATTGATTTACAATGCCCCCCAAACTTGAAACAATCCAAATATCAAATGACACAAAGATATGGAAACAAACCAGAATATTACACAGCAACAAAAAAGGAAAACCTATGGATGAATCTCTTGGAAAAAAATGTTCAAAATGGAAGTTGGATCTGAAAGAGAATATGATGTCTGATATCATCAATTTTTATGAGGTTCTCATAGTGTACAAAATTTATCTATAGGGATAAGAATCTAAGCTGTGGTTGCTTTTAGTGAGTAACTGTTTGGGGATGATCACAAGGGAGGTTTCTGGACTGCGGGTCAAAACTCTTATATTCTCCAAATACATTAGTTTTATCCCCACCCCCCCTTTTTTTTTAATTTGGGAGACTATTTAGTTCCTTCCCCAATAGCTTAATGTTCTTGCTCTCAAACAAAAGCATTCACTTGAGATAGTTTAAGCAGAAAGAGATTTATTAAAGGCTATTAAATGGCTAATGAACCATAGGGAGGGCCAAACATCTGGCCTCGGCTGCTTTGGAGCCAGGGCAGCAGAGCCAGGATAACAAGGAGGAACGCACACCTGCAGCAAGTGAAGAGGCTTCCTAAAAGCCCCCTGACCTTGGCCTAGAACATCAGCCCAGAGAAGAAGTTCAGCCTCCGAGGTCCCATCCTGAGTGTTTCGGCCCCTCCTGTTAGAAGACTGCTGTGACTTGTAGGTCTGGCGCAGCGCACCAGTTCAGAGTGGAATCCAGATCTTACAGTGTGACGGATTGGTGGAACAGAGGTCGTGTGCCTAACCTCTGATGATAGAGGATCCTGGGAACGGAACTCTGCAAATTTCAGGCTCTGGAATAGAAGAAAGTCAACCTGAAAGTCCGTCTGAACTGCTGTGTACTACTTTTGCTTCTATTTTCCAATGAGATTTGGGTAGTAGACACCAGGGAAGGAGTGAAGGAATACTTTTATTTTTTTTTGTCCCTGAAGAGGTAGCGGCATCTCTCTCTCTCTCTCTTCCTTCTCTCTCTCTCTCTTCCTTCTCTCTCTCTCTCTCTCTCTCTCTCTCTCTCTCTCTCTCTCTCTCTTCCTTCTCTCTCTCTCTCTCTTCCTTCTCTCTCTTCCTTCTCTCTCTCTCTCTCTCTCTCTTTCTCTCTCTCTCTCTCTTCCTTAAAAATTCTATTTATTATTATTGTGGCTGGATGGGTGATGTGTGTGGCTGTGAAGGTGGGTGGTTAGGGACAACTTCGTGGAGCTCTAGGAACCGAGCTCATGTCATCCGTCTTTGTAGCGTTTGTTTTAGCCCGCCGCAGCATCTCACGGGCCCATTCAGCAGTCTTTCCCCCCACACACACACACATTTGGCCCCGCAGATCCCTCTCCTGTGCCCTGAGGCAGGCCTCAGCTGGCTGCAGATGAATTCTCTCCCATGATTAGCGAGGAGACTGAAATCACTGATTCCGAAAACACAGGAGAACCATGAGCCAAATTTCACCCACAGGAGAAAAATAAGAACGACTCCCAAGATACGGCAGGGGACTTCTACAGATGTGTTCTGCTATATCCTGAAAAAAAAAAAAAACTCAGAGTCTTTGTGACTTAGAAACTGTATGATATAATTTCAGCTGATGTTCACCAATGCAATAAGTTGTTGTTGTTGTCATGCTTCTATGGGATTGGACTGTATTTGTATGAGAGCAAAGATGGGCCATGGCTTGTGGTATAGAAACTGAGTTGGAGGTGGGCGACCTCCTGGTAAGAAGAGAGGAACCCCTATTTACCTCTAAGAGGGGGGCTTGTTTGAAGGAGAGAACACTGTGGAAAAAGCCCGAGACTGTGGGATTGAACACCGTTGGAAACATGACCCCCTCAGCAAGGGACTGTGAAGAAGAATGCTTTTGGAGCGCTTCAAGGATTCAGATGCTGTAGAAACGAAGGGAGCAGTGGTACTCTCACTTTGGGAGAGTCATGGAGTGGAGAGCCTGTATCTCAGTGAGGTATCTATTGCTGTGGTAAAATACTGACCAAAAACAATTTCGGGACGGGGGGTGGGGTGGGGTTATTTCAGCTTACAGTCAGTCCATCCCTCATGAAAAGAAGTTATAGCAAAACCCAAGGTAGGAACATGGAAGTAGGAACTAGAGCAGGGGCTATTGAGAAATGCTTGCTCTCAATGAGCCTTCTCTCTCTCTCTCTCTCTCTCTCTCTCTCTCTCTCTCTCTCTCTCTCTCCTTCCTCCTTCCCCTCCCCTCCCTCTTTACCCCCCCTCTCAAGATTTATTTATTTTAATGTACATGGGAATGCTGTCACTGTCTTCAGACACAGCATTCCCAGAAGAGGGCTTCAGATCTCATAACAGACGATTGTGAACCACCATATGGTTGCTGGGAATTGAACTCAGGACCTCTCTGGAAGGGCAGTCAGTGTTCTTAGACATCTCTCCATCCCCTGAGCCTGCCTTTTATACAACCCGGGACCACTGGCCCCAGGGCTCCTTTATCAAGAAAATTTGCCACAAATTTGCCAACAGGCCAATCTGATGGCGGTATTGTCTTAGCTGAAGTTCAGTCTTTCCAGATAATTCTAGCTTGCATCAAGCTCACACAAACAAACAAACAAACAAACAAAAATCTAACCAGGACTATCTGGCGAAAATGTTGGCAGTATTAAAACTCTTTCCCGTTGGCCATTGGCCTGCTTCCTCAGCTCTGCTTTCAAGGTCTCCTCAGCGCTGCATAGGCTGATGGCTTCCACAGAAGCTGGTTATTCCAAAAGCACAGTGCTCTCTGTCATAGTTACTTTTCCTGTTGCCGTGACAATAAAAGACGCTCACCAAAGCTACAGGAGGAAGGAAGGGTCTTCTTTGGCTCAGTTACAGGGTATGGTCCATCATGTGCACGGGGAGTCACAGGGTCTGCCCTGTTTGAGGAAGCTTCTTAGACTGCCTCTGTAGTCAAGCAGGGAGTGGTGAAGGCTTGCACCTACATGGTTTCCTCCCTTTTTATGCACTGCGGGGGGGGGGGCCAGCCCAGAAAACGGGGCTGTTCTTCTTTAGTGTGACTCTTCCTACCTCAATTAACCTAATCTAGAGAATCCCTCAGAAGCATGCCTGGGGGCTCCTGCTCCCAGGGGACTTTGCATTCTGTCAAGTTGACAATCAATCAATATCCTCTCCGAGCGATAGGAGGATTTTTTTTTTTTTTTTTTTTTTTTTTTTGCTGCAAGAAACTGAACAACAAACCAAATCTGGCTCCAATATTGAAAATATCAAACACGTTTGATTGCATGGTTGGCTAATTTGACTCTTTAGACAAATCATAAAAGAAATGGAAGATTTCTTCTACATTTCCATTCCTTATCTGGTGTGGTTTGGATGAGAATGCTCCCCATAGGTTCATAGGTTTGAATGCTTGGTCCCTAGTGAGTGAAACAGTTTCTGAAGGATTAGGTGTGTTGTTGGGAGAAGGTGTGTCACTTGGAGTAGACTTTGAGCTTTTTGGTTTTGGTTTTTTGTTTTGCTTTGTTTTTTTTTTTGTTTTTGTTTTTGTTTTGTTTTTGTTTTTTGTTTTTTTTTGTTTTTTTTTTTTTGTTTTTTGGCTTTTTCAAGACAGGGTTTCTCTGTGTAGCCCCGGCTGTCCTGGAACTCACTCTGTAGACCAGGCTGGCCTCGAACTCAGAAATCCGCCTGCCTCTGCCTCCCAAGTGCTGGGATTACAGGCGTGCGCCACCGCCGCCTGCTGCCTTTGAGCTTTTAAAAGCCCCACTGTGGCCCAGACTCACTTGCTCTCACCAACCTAAAGCAGAAGATGAACCAGACTTTCCGGGCACACATTCTTTTGAATCAGGGAGGAAGAGACAGAAGCAACCAACAGTATTTTCCGTAGCTGTGCCTCTTGTTAGCCAAAAACGTTGCAGAGGTATATGAAAAGCCCAACTCATTCTTGGCGGTTGTTCCTATTCTGAGTAGCCCAGACTGATCTTGAATACACTGTTTTGTATCTGCCACGCGGCATCTGCCTTCTTGGTGCTGGCTCAGTGCCTTTTACAGCACAATGTACGCTCAGCCCAGAGAGAACATCCATGGTGTGAACTTGTTTGCTGAAGCTCATGGCCAGGTGAACTCTCTGATGAGGCCCCCCTCCCCCAACTCTCCTCTCCTATGAAATGAAGACCTGCAGGGGTCCCAGCTTAAACATCCCAGCCTACATCATGGTGCCAAACTTTAGAATACGGTGCCCAGTAGGGCTTTCTTTTCCCTCTCTGGATCCCAAATGGCAACTAGCACATCTTCTGTTGTCATTTTCTCTTGCTGGTATCCTTTATTCTATCCTTTTCTTTCTAATTCTGTTCTAGGTTGACAAATCCAGTGATCATGCCTGTTCGACATCTGTACTGATGAGCACAAGGCAGTGAGCTCTGACTTAGGACCCTGGGACATGCTGTTGAAGTCAGCGTGCTGGCCAGACAAGCATCAAAACTTCTCTTTTGCTATCTGTCTTCTTTTTTGTTCTCTCCTCTCCTCCCTGCTTCTTCCTCCCTCCTCCCCTTGATAAGGGACATCATCGACGAGGTAATTCATATTTTAAAAACATTTATATTTAGGAAAATAGGAAACTTACAGAAAGTTACCTAAACAGTGAGAGTGTGTGCACACATGTGTATATATGTATGTATGTGTGTGTGCGCGCGAGAGTGCCTGTGTGTCATGTGTCGTGTCTGTGTATATATGAGTTCATATAATACAAATCATTAGGGCCCAACAATTGCAACTCTACTGAGTCCTGTGTTCTTTCGGCATGCATGGACTCACCCCCACCCACACATGCTTATTATTGTTACTATAGGTTGAAGCCAAAAGGGATTGTCATTTCAGATTGGGGGAATTTTGTTGCATTTGTATCTATATAATGGGATATCTTCTGAAGGAGACCCAAGTGTAAATGTAAAATTCCAGTATGCTCCATATATACCTTATATACATAGCCTGAGGGCCGTTGAATACAGCAATTTTGTAGCAAGGATGACCCTGAACTTGGACCCTTCTGCCACCACCTCCTGAGGGCTAGGAATCCGGGCGTCTACTACCAAGCCCAGGATTTCATGCATGTTAGGCAATCACACCGCCAAGTGAGCCTCAGCCCAGCCCTGCAATTGCATTTTTGACTCTGAACCATCACAGGAGGCCAAGGTCTGGAATTTTCCACTTGTGCTACGTTTAGTATGAAAGGGGTTTCAGACTTGGGATGTTTTTGGTAAGATTCTGGTTGTTTACATGTGACAGAACCTTAAATACTCTCCTAAATTGCAGTCAACATGACATTTAAATTCTAAATGCTTTTGCTCTGACTTCTTGGGCGCACGTGCATTCTTCTATGTACCTACAGTACAATGACCGAATACAGCAATTCTGACACTGATTTAATACTATCACCGACTAGCCAGACCTTATTGAATATCGCCATTTGCCCCAATCATGCGCTTTAGAACCACGTTAGTCTTTTGATGCAGGCTCCAAACCAGGATAACGCATCGAATTTAATCAGGGACCTTTCAAAGCCACGATTGAGGTCAGGGTCTGTGTTCTGAGAGCCAAGGGTTCCAGAAAATTCACCTCTGGGTAATTAGTCCCTCTTCAAGTTGACAGCCAAGAAAGACTTTCAACTTTTCAAAAACTTTTGTCTCTGCTTTCATCCCTCTTGATCCTTACATCAGCCCTGGGAGGGAAGTAGGGCACAGGTCGGAGTCTCCATTTTATGGATGAGGAAACAGAGATGCTCAGGGTCACTCTGCGGGTTCAAGCTGGGAGATTCTGTCGCAGCCTCTGGCTTTGCCTAAATTCCCAGCCCTTTGCTGCAGTCTCCAGCAGATAAAGGCAGAGCAGCCAAGAGCTCAGCTGGCTCTCCCGCCTGCAGCTGAAAACGCCTCTTTTTTTGTGTCCCACTTGGCAGGTATCCCTCTGGAGGCAGGGATGAGCTAAGCAGGCTTTCTTGCCCAGCAGCGTTCCCTAGTACATTGGCTTCTCTAGATTTGCTATGATAGCTGCCCCATGCAGACTCCGCTGGCTGTTACTGCACCTACATCCAGTGTGTTCTTAAGCTTCCAAGTAGCCAGTACTGCTGCCTTGTGCAAGGGCTCTCTCTGCGTTTCAAAAAAAAGAGAAGTAGTGCCTCTCCCTGGGAAGACACCACAACTCACATACTGATACCCTCGGGTGGGCTCTTTGTGACACACATATAAGCTTGCACTAGTGCCAGGCTAGGAATTACGGTGTGTATGCATGTGTGCGCAGGAGTTTGTGTGTGGAGGACTGAGACAGACATTGAAGAATCTTCCTCAACCTCTTTCCATGCTGTTTTCTGAGGGAGGAGGGGGTCTATTATCAATTTAGGGAGTCAGCAGTTTGACTAGATGGACTGATTAATAAGCCTGAAACTCACCCGTCTCTGTTCCTAGCACTGGGATTATAGGCATGCACTTCAACGCCTGCCTTTTACACGGGGTGGGGGTGGGTGGGTGGGGTGAGGGGTGGGGATGGGGGTTGAACTCCGGTCCTCATGTTTGCATAATAGTCACTTTAACAACTAAGCAATCTCTTCGGCCCTTGTTTCTTATCACTTTGCAATAAGTACAGAGAACCGAGAGTAAGCATTTGAGACCATCTGTATTAATTTTATAAGGTGGTTATAGATTTCTTAAATTGAAAAATAAGGAATTGGGCCTCAGGCTATTTGTGTGTTTTTTTTTTCCCCAGTAATTCTTGTTTATTGTATATTCAAATGTAGTAGGGGTATGTGTATTCAAATATAGTTTGGAATTTAAGAAGAAAATGGCTAATTCTTTAACGAAGATTGTTTCAGGACTGTTTTATACTGTTTTCCACTTCATTGCCCACTGTTGTTCCATAATGCATGCTCCGTTATTGCCACGGTTGATTGTGTATGCCAAAGCTCCCTGCGACGGAAGGCCAGTTCCCACATTTCTATGTTAGTGGTATTTGGAAGTGGGACCTACTGAAAGTCATGATCTCTGGACGAGGTTCAGAGGATAGGACCCATGTTGTGAGCTTTGTGGCTTTTTAGGAAGAAGAAGAGAGCAGAGCTAGAACCCTCCCTCCCTGTGTCTAACCATAAGATACTCTCTACCGATTATGATCGAGAAGGAAGGTCTCCGCCAGATGCCCAGAAGATTCTGGTGTCATAATCTTAGGCTTCTCAGACTCCAGCAACATGAACTACACAAATCTCTACTCCTTTTCTTCTTTTAAAATAATCTGTCCTTGGGTATTTTGTTACGGCAACAGAAAGCCAAGAACAACAATTGCTTCTCTTTGTTTCCCTGTTTTACTTCTCTAAGCCTTCCTGGGATATCCTTTTCACGGTGTAATTCTTCTCTGTCTGCTTCTTCTGGAGAGAAACCAACCCGATACACGGGCTTCACTTTCCTATTGATTGTAGGAACTAGCTGTACCTTGTACCTCGTGATTCTTGAGTATTTATGCTTTTGAAATGAACTACCTAGGGGCAACGGATATAGCTCATGTGATAGCCTACTTGCCTAGGGTCTTAGTCCCTGTTCTATTGCTGTGAAAAGACACCATGACCAAGGCGATTTATAAAAGAAAACATTTCCCTGGGGGCTTGTTGACAGAAGGGAAGTCCGTGAGCAACCTGGTGGGGAGCATGGTAGACATTACACTGGGGCACTAGCTGAGAGTGTCTATGTTGAGACAATCAGGACAGAAGGACAGGAAGGAGAAAGAGACAGAGAGAGAGAGAGAGAGAGAGAGAGAGAGAGAGAGAGAGAGAGAGAGAGAGAGAACCCACACAAGTGCACGAGCAGGGTGAGGAGGGGAAAGCGAGCTAACTAGGCCTGATACCAGCTTTTGAAACCTCAAAGCCCACCCACTCCTCTAACAAGGCCACACACCTCCTAATTCTTCCCAAACAATGTCACCAACTGGGAGCCAGACATTGAGCCTGTGGGGACCATTCTCATTCAAACCACCACACCTCGCATGGATAGAACCCTGAGTTCAATCCCCAGCACCGCATGGATGCATGCTTGTAATCCCAGCACTCAGGAGGTGTAGGCGGGAGGTTTAGGAAGTTTAAGGTACTCTTTGGCTAGTTTTGAGGTCAGACTGAACCACAAGACAAAAACTCAACCAGAGTGTTTTAAAAAAATCACCTGTACTGTCTACATGGAAGTCTATTAAAAAAAAAAATTCAAGACTTTAAGATCATTTGGAGCATTCAAGAGGCATTTAAAAAAAATTCTACCATGTCTTAATTCGTTTAAAAAAATAATTATGAATGAGACCTCCGGAGAGATGATCACCTATCCCTGTGCACGTGTTAATTTCACAAGAAACTGGAATTGTCCTCTGCCTCCTCCTTTTCCTCTGCTTCAGCCCCATGAAGGCTCAGAGGTTGCACGGGCTTTGCCGCTGCCTTCTTAGCCCCAGACGTCCCAGGGAATCCTGGGAGACAGCAGCGCTATGAAACAGGATCATATTCATTCTCAGAGTCTTCCAAATACATTGGATTTCAAAGGAGCTGATCGCAAATCAAAGTAAAGAGTCTTGGCTTTGCTCCCTGTCTACTGTTTGTATATTTTATATTATGCATAGACGGGAGGGGGCATGGTGGGGCCTGCTGGTTATAACCACAGTCAATCAATCGCAACCTATTTTCAGTACCTGCCAGCCATTGGGACAACTTCCAGCGCGATCAGAGCCTCCTTTTCATTATTTAAAGACCGATGAGAGGATGCAAAAATACTTAATGAAAGGGTCAGGCTGACCAAGCGACAAGGCAGCTTAGGTCTGGAGGCCCAGTCTGCCTTTAAGGGCACCAGCAATATTGGAAACAAGCCTGCTGTAAGCCTAGGCCTCTGGGCATCATTTTCACTCCAGGAGTCAGGTAGGGCACTGCTGGGTAGCACTTAGCTCTAGTCTAATGCATATGAGGCTCCGCGCGCGGGCCAAGGATACATTTCATTCAGCTTCTCTGCTACCTTAGAAACCTCCAGCTTCCCTCTGAGCCAAGCTTCCCACTGCTGGAGGAGGGAGGCGCCAGGCAATCTTGCTTCCTTAGGTAGTCTATGCTCCGCAGCAGACTTAGGCAGCGAAAGCAAAGGCTTGCGCCATCATCCCTCTATCCCACACCTGCGTGGGCCACCATGCTTTATCTTTGGCTAAGTAGTGGTCAATACTGTACCAGATGCCTTTAGGTATAATACTGTACCAGGTGCCTGCCAGCTGAAATCTGGCCACGTCCTCACTAAAGTGTGGAAATTCTCTCTGTCTCTGTCTTAGTCAGGGTTTCTATTCCTGCACAAACATCATGACCAAGAAGCAAGTTGGGGAGGAAAGGGTTTATTGAGCTTACACTTCCACACAGCTGTTCATTAGCAAAGGAAGTCAGGACTGGAACTCAAGCAGGTCAGGAAGCAGGAGCTGATGCAGAGGCCATGGAGGGATGTTCCTTACTGGCTTGCTTCCCCTGGCTTGCTCAGCCTGCTCTCTTATAGAACCCGAGAATACCAGCCCAGAGATGGTACCACCCACAAGGGGCCCTCCCCCAGTTGATCACTAATTGAGAAAATGCCCCACAGCTGGATCTCATGGAGGCACTTCCCCAACTGAAGCTCCTTTTCCTATGATAACTCCAGCCTGTGTCAAGTTGACACACAAAATTAGCCAGTACAGTCTCTCTCTCTCTCACATAGATTTTTCTATCTACCTGAAATTCAAATTTAAATCTATCTATCTATCTATCTATCTATCTATCTATCTATCTATCTATCTATCTATCTATCCATCCATCCATCCATCCATCCACCCATCCCTCTATCTATCTATCTATCTATCTATCTATCTATCTATCTATCTATCCATCCATCCATCCATCCATCCATCCATCCATCCATCCATCCATCTATCTATCTATCTATCTTGGACAGGGGCAGCACTCAAGACAGAACCCAGGACCTCACTTATGCTAGCAAAGTGCTCTCCCATGGACTGAGGCCACCAGCCTTGCCTGAAGCTCACATGTAATTAGCCACCCAGGACTTTTGTCTGCTCGCTCCTGCAACCTGTCTAGGATTTACCAACCACCTCCTTTTGGCTGGGATTTTCTTCTCAGTTCTGCTGTTGACTTGCTGTTTGCCCCCTTGGCCTGTTCTAGGGTGACAGGTGCACACTGCTGTGCTTGGCGATGCATACTTGGGGACAAGGGATCTGAACTTGGGTCATCTTACTTGTATAGCATGCGCTTTATCTGATGAGCCATAACCCCAGCCCCAGGCATTCACACACACATGCACACACACACACACACACACACACACACACACACACACACACACACGCTTGGAGTTCCTTTTGCAGCTGGTGTTGAGATCTATTGGACCAGACAGTTCTGTGCCCGAATGGAAAGCCACAGGGTGCCTACAATGAAGGGGTGCTGCCGGCAGTGCTGGAGACAGTCAGTGCAGTCGCTTAATTGGGTAGCAGCATCATTCCACATTCTCGCCTGCCTGCATTCCAGAAGGTAATGAAGGCAGCTGGTGTGGCTCGGAGCTTTCTGGGGGTGGTTCTCCAGCTCCTGTGCGCAGCAAGAGCACCTGCACGCTGTGTGCAATTGCAGGTGGCTGGCCCCACCTCCAGGCTTTCTGAGACAGTAGATCTGGCAGAAGAAGGCCAATAATGTGCATTTCTAGGAAGATCCCAGGATGAGGCGGCTACTGCAGGCTTGGGGCATCCATGTCACAGATCACCAAGTATGAACCAGCTGTCCCCCCCTTTAGCCACAGATGTGAAATTACCTGCAATCAATCACAATAGAAATGTATTGAGTAGAAAACTCTAGACATAAACAATTCATCAAATTTTGCATTTAATTTTGTTGTAATTCAGTACTACTTACAGTTTTAGGCATTCACAGGATGTCTCGGAGCATATCTGGCTTGAATAATTGGGGGGTGGGGGAGGCATTCTAATGTCGATTGTAGTCAGAGCTGAGATGATAGTCTAGAGAATGAGGTTGACATTCCCCTATCCTCTCCCCATTGGTTTAGCTCTCTAAAATGTTATTTAAGCACTGGGTAATGGTTGGTGCTTTCATGCGATTGTGCTGTGTGAAAAACCACCCCCAAGCTTCCACGCCTCTCTATTGTGGAACTTCTATTTCACAACTCCACAGATCTAAGAGGCTGGCTCCGTTTCAAGGCGAGCTAGATTTGAGTTCAGGGCTCGGTTTGGGTTCACCTTTGCCCCCACGCAGATTCAATCCGAGACCAGTGCATGATGAATTAGCGTTGAGTGTTTAGACTGTGATCTTAGAAGAAAAGACGGAAGCCTCAAGCTAGCTGGCAGACACACTCGGCGCTTTCTCCTTGTAACTGACACGCTGCCATTTGCAGCACATTCTACTAGTCAAAGCAATTCTCATGGCCAGATTCAAAGTCAGAAGATGAGTCCTTGACCTGCCTTAGGGTAACAGGTGTATATCACCATGCTTGGCTTCTACACGGAGGGTAAGGTGGGGGGAGGGGATTATTTTATTTTATTTTATTTTTTTAAGAATGCCTGGGGCTAGGGAGATGGCTCATCAGATATAGTGCCTGCCACAGAAGAATGAGGACCCAAGTTCAGATATGAATTATATTCTCATGACATTAAGCAGTGCCAGAGACAAGGAGCGTAAGGCGAGTTCTGAATACCTCTAGAGGGAGGAAACGCATCTCAGCTTCTGAGAACCAGATTGCCATGAGAAGCCAAGGTGCAAAGATTCATGGGGCTACTAGCAATGAGATGTGGAGCCAGCAGGCAGCAGGAGCCAGTAATGGCCGTGGCCTCACAGCTGGGTCTAGATGACAACGGCCTTCCAGCTGCTGCATACTCCTGGACCGCACAACCGAGGTGCTTGGAACTGGGCCCAGTCTGCTTTTCTAGAAATCGGGGCTGGCAGTGGTCTGGGGGAGGGGGTCAACCGAGCGGGAGCTGGGACAAATTTATTCGAAAAGTTCAAAGTATATAATCCAAAGTGGAGAGGAGAACTGGCTTTTTATGCTGTGGCTACTGTTGTTGTGATTGTTAGTCCCTCTCCCTCTTTCTCCCTTCTCCCTCTCCTTCCTCTCCCTCTTTCCCCTCATTGTCTCCCTCTCCCTCCCTCTCTCTCTCTCCCTTGTCCTCTTTCCCCTCCCCTCCCCACCCCTCCCCACCCTTCCCCTTCCCTACTCCTCCCCTCCCTACCTGTCCCCCCCCCCGTGTGTGTGTGTTTGTGTGTGTGTCTGTCTGTCTGTGTGTGTGTCTGTGTGTCTCTGTGTGTGTCTGTGTCTGTGTGTCTGTGTACTTGAGCTTGTGAGCAAGCCTACACCTGGCCAGCCAGTGCCTAGCGCTGGGTTGCAGGCATGTGCTGCTACTCCTGGCTTGTTAACGTGGGTGTTGGGGCCCTGAACTCAGCATTTTACTAACTAAGCCATTTCCCTAGTCCGGACGCCTGTTTTGTTGTTGTCTTTGTCTTTGTTTTTGTTTTAATCACACATACACACAAAAAGAAACCTGAGTGACTCTCTGGAGACCCGTGGACACAGGGAACTTGAGAAGGGAGGACCCTCACTCACTCACATTCCTTCTGCCAGCGGAACTTGAGGAAGCAAAGGTGCCTTCCGAAAGGCAACAGGTTTCAGGACAGGAGAAGGGAAAGGAACGTGGGCAACGTTCTCAGGAGAGAGGCTATCCAACTGGGGCACAGCTGGCGAGTAGGAGTTTGTTAGTAGATGAAGGGAACATGGTCGAAGCAGCATAGCGAGCATCCTGTGACAACCCTAGCGGCGGATAGAGTTCCCCATTTTCCGTACGGTTTCTAACTTCATCAATGGATTAACTCATTGTTGTATTCAAAGGCAGATATGCTATCAGGAGGTGGGTTCTAGTTAGTGGAAGTGGGCCACTGGGTATGCCCTGAGAGAGTCTGTCTTTTCATGGGTCTCTTTTTTCTCTTTTCATGTTCTGCTTCTCAGCTGCCATGAGGTGACCATCTCTCCCCCACTAAACCCTCTCTACAGCGAATATTGTTGTATATCTATATTCTTCAGCTCAGAGCAATGACATCAGCTGACTAGGGACTAAAACCCCTGGCAATGTTGGGCTAAAGAAAGCCTTCCTCCATGAAACTGCTTATGGAAGGTACTTCTGCCACAGTGACAAAAAAAAAAAAATGTGATTAACCCATAAGCTCTTAATGGTAGAGTTCTAGTGAAAGCATTGGTGGCTTTAACTCAAGAGGAAGAGGGATCTGAATTGGCATGCTTGATTCAACCTCACATTGATGCCTCTACCATGTTTCGAGACAGTAGGAAGGCCCTCAGATACTAATATGATCTTAGACTTTGCAGCTTCTAGATCCGCAAGCCAGACGCACTTCTAGTTTTTAATACTTTATCTGGTCTCATTTATTCAGTTACGGCAAGGAAAAAAGATGGAGACAATGGACAGCCAACTCAGATTTTTTTGCAGTGCTGTGAGGACCAGGTGTGAACTATGAGTCTATACATTGTACCTGCCTCTCATCCTACCTTCACTGGGTAAAGCCCTCATAGATGTCAGTTTATCTTCGAGATAGGCTTGTACCAAGGGGATGGGGATGAGAAGGGCGTGAAGGTCACCATGACAACTGTGATAACTGAAGGGGTTAGAGGGCCTTGGCCACTGGTTGGGGGTCTGTCCTGATTAGCTTTTTTGTTAACCTGGCACAAGTTGGAGTTATCTGGGAAGAGGAACCTTAATTCAGAAAATGCCTCTATCAGACTGGTCTCTAGGTGAGTCTTGGGGGTATTTCTTAGCTAACTGTATGAAGTGGCAACCCTGGTCGGCAGGCAGTCCTGGGTTGTAGAAGAAAGCAGACAGAGTAAACTAGCCAGGAAGCAGCATTTCTTCATGGCCTCCGCTTCAGTTCCTGCCTCCCTGCCCCTGCCATGATTTTCCTTCATGATGGACTGTAAGATGTACAGTGAAATAAGACCTTTCCTCTTAGAAACCCCCCCCAAACCCGAACTGCTCTTTTCCTTGCAGCAGTGTTTAAAACACTGAAATTTAGGTCAGCCAAGAGTTTCTAGACAGAGACTCACTTCTATGTTACTGGTGTGTGCGCCACTGGCATCTCTGAAGGGCATCAAGGGATGCAGAGTTTTCTTTTTTCTTTTCTTTTTTTTTTTTTTTTTGGAACTTTACATTTTTATTTTTTATTTTTTTTTAGTTATTTTTATTTTCTATATTCTATGTTTACATTTCAAAGGCTTTCCCCTTTCCCAGTTCCCACCCACCATAGTTCCCATAGTTCTTCTCCCCCCCAACTATTCCCCAATCATTCCCCCTCCCCCCTCAGTTTCTTTACTAAACTGGATGCAATCTTTACATGCCCAGGGTCCTCTCCTTTCTTCTTCTTGGGAATCATTTGACTTGCTATTTGTGTCTTGAGTATTTAGTGCTTCTGGGCTCATTAATATCCACTTATCAGTGATTGCATTTCATGTGCATTCTTTTGTGATTGGGTTAGCTCACTCAGGATGGTATTTTCCAGGTCTAACCATTTACCTACAAATTGCATGAATTCATTATTTTTAATTGCTGAGTAGTATTCCATTGTATAAATATACCACATTTTCTGTATCCATTCCTCCTTTGAGGGATATTTGGGCTCCTTCCAATTTCTGGCTATTATAAACAAGGCTGCTGTAAACATAGTGGAGCATGTGTCTTTATTGCATGCAGGGGAATCCTCTGGGTATATGCCCAGGAGTGGTATGCCAGGGTCCTCTGGAAGTGCCATGCCCAATTTTCTGAGGATCCGCCAAACTGATTTCCAGAGTGGTTTTACCATTTTGCAATCCCACCAACAGTGGAGGAGTATTCCTCTTTCTCCACATCCTCGCCAGCACTTGTTGTCTCTTGGCTGAGCCACGTTACAGGAACCTTCCTGTAGCAATACATCAGGGCAGAGAGGGTCTGTGATTGGACAAGCAAAATGGGGTGGAGCTACGAGTTGTGGAGGAGGAGCACAGGCGCATATGGGGAGGGTCACAGCAGGAGGAGATGAATCATGGCTTGTGACTTTTTTTTTCTGTGTGTTTCTTAAGGCTAGAAATATTGGGATAAGACTTTTATCATTGTCACTTGACATCTTGTAATTGTGATTATAATACACATAAATCTATTTGGCTAACTAATTAAGCATTAAGAGTCATGTTTCTACCTGGTAATCGAGCAGGGGCTGGGAAGAGGGCAGGCCCGCAGATCGAGGAGTTAGGGTCACATGGCGTGGGATCCCGCCGGGACATAGTATTATAAACCATCAGTGTCCTTACTATGGAACAGGTGGCCGGCACGGGAGACCAGAGGGCTTGGTGTGAGCTCTTGCAGTCTGCTGGTTGCTTGCTTTGCCGCTATGGCAGGCGCAGGCATGTGTTCGGTTCTTTTTAAAAAATATTTCCCCGCAACAGAGCCACTCATAAGGAGACTGATGCAGAAGGGCTGGTGGCGGAGGCATATTGAGGACCTGGTGATCCCTTTAAGAGCGCATTCACAGTGGCCTAACTTCCTCCCACTAGGCCTCACCTCTTCAAGTTTCCACAAATTCCCATTTTTACTACAGGGTACCAAGCCATCCCTTACCACATTCAAGATCGAGACTATAGCACTGATCGTTACTCGTGGGCCTCTGTGGACTGTAGGCAAAGCATCTCTGGTCCCCATAGACAGAGCAACTGCTCTCCTTTTAAGAGAGGTGACAGAGATCTCACGGAGCACACATCTGTTCTTTGGACAGTCAAAGGCCCACAAACATCAACCATAACCTTGCACAGGCCTGGGAGTCCTTTCTCAGGACTGTTCTGTAGATATCCCTGAGATAGGTCTTCCCCATAACTGACCAATTAATTTCTTAACAGCTCTAATCTTGATCATCTTCACCCCAATGCTGCATTAGAATCTAACGCCATGGTACTTCACCCCTTTAATGGGCTCCAGAGCTCAAGCAGAAATCATCAAGCCATCAGCTACCACGGCTGGAGGCCAATGAGGCCAACCACTGGCCCGTTCTAGATGCTGCTCCTGCATATGCTAGCCTTGATCAGAACTATCTGCCTTCAGTCCTCACCTCCATCTGGGACTTTTCACAGCGGTTTGCTTCATTGTCTTGCCAGCCTTAGCTATCCTTGCTGGAAATTCTCAGCCGAGAGAGAGAGAGAGAGAGAGAGAGAGAGAGAGAGAGAGAGAGAGAGAGAGAGAGCGATGAAGCTACTCTATCCACGTGTGGCATATGGGAGACGGGTGGCCACACTTGAGGACCCAGACTACAGCAAACCAACACATACAGTCAATGCTTACCAGAAATGCGAGGGTGGCAGGCCTGTGGACCCTCCCCCACCTCTAAAATCGGCATGAGACCCACAACTTCAAGCAGCTGCTGTTCCTACCTCTCCACCCTGATATAACAGCACACCCATCATCGTATTTATAGAACTAGTAAATAAAGAATAAAATAGCAAGTGAAAGTAGGTTTTGATTGCCTACGTGTTGGTAAAACCCAGCTGGAATAATTAGATTCACGCACGGAAAGCTGCCTCCCAAGCAGGGCCTTTTGTAGTGTGCTGACACGGAATCCCTCCAGCCGCCGAGAGAAATTTCTGCTTCTCTCGTTTGGCTCCAAGACTAAGAATTAAAATCTAAAGTGAGATTCCAAGAAAACTAATTATTTGGCCCCTCAAAATAAACCAGCTAGCTGTTTTCCAATCTCCAGACAAAGGTGCTCAATGAAGGGGTGGGGGGGGATGATGTCCCGTTCGCATCTGGTCTCTTTCTGGGAGGGAGGTGCCTCCTGACCCAGTCAGAGGGAAGGAACTTGCCCTCATCTGTCAGAATTCTGGACACAGCCCCAGGACACAGAAAGCCTGTGTGTTTAGGCAAAATTAGGCACCATGTGACTTTGATTTCTGGTCCTTAGTATCAAGGGGCTGTGACTAATTTTATATTCCACGACTGGTTTTATTTTTCCTTTTTAGGAATAATAATAAAAAAATCTAACCTTCCTTACCCTAAATACCCACACACTCTAATCAGGGATTCCCTTTTCCAGGATGGCAGCTCCCTTTGCAGACAATGGCTCTCACTCATCCGTCACTGAAGCTGTTCCTTATGGGAGGGGCTGCATGAAGCTGGCTTGGTGTTGTGCTTCAGTTTCTGGCTTCATGGACACTGGCTAATTCTTCCTGGCTGTCTAGAAGTGCTTTTCAGAATGTAACTCCCCACTACTCCCCCCACCCCCATCCCCGCTCCAATGTGACATCACAAAGCCCTAGTTTGGTAAATCCTTTGGCTTCGGTGACTGTGATGGAAAGGTGGAGCAAAAGCTCTAACAATTAAGATCTATGCTCCGGGGAGTCGATCTCGTGCGCTCTTCTTCAAGTAGGCTGTGTCCTGCAGGCTCACAGATCAGGGAAGGGTCTTAGCAAAATAGGTCTAGGAGGATAAGCCTCAGAGGTCAGAGTCAAGGGCTCTGTAGTTGTAGTGCCTTCAAAGTCCCAGCCTCTCCTCGTTTCCACCTCTATCCTGCAAGGGCCTCCTGAGATTTGACTCCAGAAGCATTCAAAACCCTGTCTGCTGCCAAGGACACTGGCGGCCATATTGATAATTCTCCATGGAGGAATTCTGGGGAAGTCTCAGTCCAGTGACTACTAAGACACCAACAATCGAAAGGATGCAGCAAGAATGTTTGAGGGCAGAGTCATGTGATGGTAATGGTGCTAGGAATGAGGGAGCGAAGGCCAACTCAAGGGGGGAAGAAGTAGTGCCACCCTCCACTGGCAGCCATGGTTGCCTAATAGAAGTGATGATGGTCACACGTCAGTTTTGAGAATGCAGAAGGTGTGAAGGAGATGGCTGAACTGGTTTGTTTGTTTGTTTTGTTTTGTTTTTTGTTTTTTATTTTTATTATTTTTTTCCGAGACAGGGTTTCTCTGTGTAGTCCTGGCTGTCCTGGATCTCACTCTGTAGACCAGGCTGGCCTCGAACTCAGAAATCCGCCTGCCTCTGCCTCCCAAGTGCTGGGATTACAGGTGTGCGCCACCATGGCCAGCTAATGGCTGAGCTGGTAAAGCACTCATCCTGCAATCGTGAGGACAGGGCTTCAATCCTCAGAACCCATTGGGAAAGTAAAAGCAGAGTATGCAGTGGTCTGTAATCCTAGGTAGACAGTGGATGGGTCCCGGCTAGCCAGCTACATTACTTTGTTTCCTTTCATCTTATCTGGCAAGAGATGTCTAAAAACAAAAAAGCAGGTGGATTGACAGTGATGGAGGAGCGCCGTGGCACCTGAGGTTGTTCACAAGTTTACATGTACCTGTGCACACAGGAACATGCGCATAATTTATATTGTATGCAAAGGCCAGGCAGTTGGTGGCGCACGCTTGTAATCCCAGCACTTGGGAGGCAGAGGCAGGTGGATCTCTGAGTTCGAGGCCAGCCTGGTCTACAGAATGAGTTCCAGCACAGCCGGGGCTACACAGAGAAACCCTGTCTCGAAAAAGCCAAAAAAAAAAAAAAAAAAAATTCGACATGTGCACGCTTGCATGTTTGAATAAAGGGCACTTGCTCCTCGATCCATCGGATATCCAAATGGGCCCTGGCCCCTCTTACAGAGAAAAACAAAAGTATAGATAACAATTTGGGCCTTGATGTAGATGGGAATCATTAGAGGGGATACTCTGAGACAGAGTATTAGTTAACCTCCTTCTCCCTATGACAAAATACCCGAGAGAAGCAAGTTAAGGGAGGAAAGTGGTCTTTTGGCTCTCCGTTCAGGGGATACAGTTCTTTGTGTTGGGGGAGGCGTGGTGACTGCAGTGGCAGAAACGTGTGGCTCGTTCAGCTCTTATCAGGTCAGGAAGCAGAGAACTGTCAGAAGAACCATATATAACCTTCAAGGTCTCCTTGAAGGACCTTGCTTTTGCTAGCTAGTCCCCATATTCCATAGGTTCCAGAACCTTCCAGAACAGCAGCACCAGTTGGGAACCACATTTTCCATTCAGACTGTTAATAATGTTGTGTGGTCAAATGATTACATTATTCCAGAGCAGGCAAGACTTTACTGCTTGGTGTGTGTGTGTGTGTGTGTGTGTGTGTGTGTGTGTGTGTGTGGGTGGGTGATATGGAGTCAACTGACATTAAGAAAGTAAGGCTCAGTTCTCACTCATGTTCCCGCTGGGATGGTAGGGGGAAATCCTCTCACTGCTGCTTCCAGAATCCAGACTGAGAAAGCCTTTGCCTCTGTGTAACTTTGCTAGACTCTCAGCCCCTGTCCTGAAGTGTTCACATTTCATTGGCCTAAACAAGTAACAGAGGCACTGGTCACAAAATAGGTCGGGACATCCGATCCAGAGATGGCCAAAGAGAGAACAGGAATATCTGTGAAAGGTCCTTATGACTACTGTATGTGGAAAACACATATTTGGGAAGAAAACCATAAAGTGTTCAGCATCTCCACTTTAAAAAGGAAGACCAAGGGGCATAAAGCTGTATTCAACAAACATAGTACATAATAAAGAGAAGTTCATTTCCATATTATGGACAAAGAAGATGGAGAAAGTCTGGGGTGGGGAGAGCGAGGAAGCAAATGCAAGCGGCTTTTGTATGGCCGAGGCAAAGCCACATGTCACAACTTATTGTTGTCTGTACTCTATAGTGTGATCAACTCCTAGGGAGGGAGCTGGCAGTGCTTCCAGTTTCCCAGCACCCCATCTTTTCTGGTGGTGTTCTACTAAACAGCAGGGCTCCAGTACTCTGCACTGGGCTCCCCACAGGCCCCTCCCTCTTCTATGCACTTCTTGAGGACAATTTACTTGAGATTAGACAGCATTTGAAGGCCAGTCATGCCTGATCAACTGCCTTCCCCCCCAGACCCCCCCCACCCCCGCCAGACTTCAGGTCCCCCATCATGCATGAAGCCCACCTGCACGAAGGCTGCAGATAGATCGAGGGGGTGTCAAAGCAGCAAAGGAGATCGCCTTCGCTAATGCTAGGACTCAATTCAGTGCATGCATTGAAACGATGGCATGAATATGCTAAGCACACGGAGTTTAAAATCGAAAAGACTCACCAGTCTCTCTGTATGTCTGCACGTATTGAAAACACCAACTAGCTCTGAGAGCTGTGTGCTTTCCTCCGCCTCTGCCTCTCCTCTTCCTCTTCCTCCTCCTCCTCCTCCTCCTCCTGGTCTGTGGTGTTATAGCTCTGCTTGATCCTTTGAAAGCCATGCTGACACGGCTGCCTTTGGGGGTGGCTTGCAAGTCCCACTCACTGCTCATTATGGTAGGGTGGCGCAGTGGCTCATTACACTCTCCCATATTCCTGTGAATGGTAGGGTACAACGACCTGAGTTGTCTGACTGGACTATGAACCACATTGGGAGAGAGCTATGGACAAAAAGAGGAATATCATGGAGTGCATAGAGTTAGACTGTCTTGTGCTATAACCCTTCCATTGTACTATTGCCTAGGTAAGACTTTGACCTTCAAAACTCACACCCCCATATCAATCAGCTCTTGCCATCCTCAAACCCCAAGACCAGTGGTTCTTCTGGCTTAGGCTTTACAGGTCTTCGTGAGGCTTGCTCACACATCTGTCCACAGCTGGTATGACGGCCAGGGCTTTCAGCGTGGTGTGATAGTTACTGTTGACATCAGCTTGACTGCATTGAGAGAAGTTAAGGAAACTGGCAGGGAACTTTTATAGGTGCGTCTATAGGGTGTGTTTCCAGAATGGGCCAACTTGGAGGTCGGCAGATTACATGCAGAAACCCTACCCTGAATGGGATCCACAACTGCCCAATAGTTGTGGTCCAGAAGGGATAAAAAGTGGAAAGAGAAACGGCCCTCTGCAGTAAGCTCCGTTCTTCCTGAGTTCCCTTGGTTCGCTGCTACCACCACGTGTGGGTGCTGCACTCTCATGTCTTCAGCCTCTCAGCTGTAATTTGGAGACTTGACTCTGCGGGGAGCTTCCAGGCATCCAGCCCCCAGCTAAGTTAACTGGGTCTCCCTTGCACCAAGGCTCCCAGTTTCTTGGTCTGAGCAGTTTCTGATTCTCTGAGCTCCCCAGGTCATAGTCCACTATTGTGGCAGTACCTAGCCTCTGTCAGGCTTATCTAACCTTTGGGCATTGTAACACTCCATCATCATCTACAAAATCTGTACCTGAGGAGTTACAAAATGTAGTTTCAGAAAAAAAGAAACTTACAATGTTGCCAGTCAGTTTATGATTCTGTGTTGAGCCACATGCCACTGGCTGGCCCATGGCTGGCCTATGTATATAAGTCAATCTAATACATTGATGCCTATATTCTGGTTCTGTTTCTCTAGAGAATTTTGGATGGTGGAAGGTTTTGGTTTCTTAGAAAAATACAGAAGCCTAACAGGAATATGTTTTTATTTTAATCCCAGATCTGGGATATGGGGCTGCTTCAGAGTGCCCATAGCAGGTAACTATGATTTACCTAGTGCTCTAGCGGGGGCATGATTTTGCCAGTGGTAGATAGTTTCTGTGATTGTCTGAAGTTTGGAATTCTGGGGACTTTTCAGAGAATAAATACATGCTAGAGCCTCAAGAGGGAGGACACACAACCTCCATTGTTGGTTGGTTGCTATTGTTCACGGTTTGTTAAGTAGTTGTGCAAAAATTAAAAACTAGAAGGAGGAGGAGGAAGAGGAAGAGGAGAGAAGAAGAAGAAGATTTTTTGTTTTTGAGATGGGGTTTCTCTGTATAGCCCAGGCTGGCCTTGAACTCAGAAATCCGCCTGCCTCTGCCCCCCAAGTGCTCGGATTAAAGGCATAAGCCACCACTTTCCAGCAGAAGAAATAATTAACTATCCTAAGGCCAAACCTGCCCCAAGGAACTAGATTCCTCTAATCAGCAGAAATGATAACATTGCCCTTTTCCCTCTATCATTTTTCCTCTCCTATCTAGTGTTAGAGGGTGAAATGGTAAAAGAAAAAAAGGGGGTAGAGAGGGATAGAAGGAAGAAGAACCCATGAAGTAGCAAAATATCAGCTTCAAATATGTATCTCCTCTAGGCTGGTGTGGGCTGGTTCACATGGTCACCTTAGGACTCCAAAAGAAAGAAATTAAGTCACACTGCAAGGGTGAGGATATGGTGATGGCCTGTACTTGTTTGCATTTGGTCACTTCTGAAGCCATTTTTGCCAGACCACTGTCTCTCTTCCTGACCTACCATCCAGGGTGGATAGCTATTAGGGGTGTATGGTTCTGTGAGAAATTTAGGATGCTATTACCAACTGACAAAAGGAACCTATTTAGGGGTAAGATAGGGGAAGAACATCCAGAATTATTGAAGTTAAATAAGACCGAAAGTTCTTTTTTAAAAAGATTTATTTATTGTTATATCTAAATACACTGTAGCTGTCTTCAGATCCCATTACAGATGGTTGTGAGCCACCATGTGGTTGCTGGGATTTGAACTCAGACCTTCGGAAGAGCAGTCAGTGCTCTTAACCACTGAGCCATCTCTCCAGCTCCAAGACTGAAAGTTCTTTTTCAGGTTAAATATGCAGTGTAAAAGCCAGGTTGAAATCATCAAGGACTTTCAGGTGTTCCGTTAAGCTGCTAGTGTATGCTCTTTCCAGTTTCTTTTTGGAGGCACTCAGGGTATGAGTTTTCCTCTTAGCACTGCTTTCATTGTGTCCCATAAATTTGGGTATATTGTGCCTTCATTTTCATTAAATTCTAAAAAGTCTTTGGTTTCTTTCTTTATTTCTTCCTTGACTAAGGTATCATTGAGTATTGTTCAGCTTCCATGTGTATGTGGGCCTTCTGTTGTTTTGTTGTTATTGAAGACCACTCTTACTCCATAGTGATCTGATAGGAGGAATGGGGTTAGTTTGATCTTATATTTGTTGAGGTCTGTCTTGTGACCAATTAGATGGTCGATTTTGGAGAAGGTACTATGAGGCGCTGAGAAAAAGGTATATTCTTTTGCTTTAGGATGAAATGTTCTCTCTATATATCTGTTAAATCCAATAGGTCCAATGCTTCAATTAGTTTCACTGTGTCCCTGTTTAGTTTCTGTTTTCCTGATTGGTCCATTGAGGAGAGTGGAGTGTTGAAGTCACCCACAATTATTGTGTTAGGTGTAATGTGTGCTTTAAGCTTTAGTAAAGTTTCTTTTACGAATGAGGGTGGCCTTGCATTTGGAGCATAGATGTTCAGAATTGAGAGTTCTTCTTGGTGGATTTTTCCTTTGACCAGTAAGAAGTGTCCTTCCGTGTCTCTTTTGATGACTTTAGGTTGAAAGTCAATTTTATCTGATATTAGAATGGCTGCTCTGACTTGTTTCCTGAGACCATTTGCTTGTAAAATTGTCTTCCAGCCTTTTACTCTGAGGTAGTGTTTGTCTTTGACCCTGAGGTGTGTTTCCTGTATGCAACAAAATGTAGCGTCCTGTTTACATATCCAGTCTGTTAGTCTATGTCTTTTTATTGGGGAATTGAGTCCATTGATGTTAAGAGATATTAAGGAATAGTGATTATTACTTCCTGTCATTTTTTAATGTTATTTTTATATTTGAGTGGTTATCTTCTTTTGGGTTTGATGGAAGAAGGTTACTATCTTGCTTTTTCCAGGGTGTAGTATCCCTACTTGTATTGGTGTTTTCCACCTATTTACAACCACTCTGGAAATCACACTGGCAGTTCCTCAGAAAACTAGGCATGACACTTCCGGAGGACCCTGCTATATCACTCCTGGGCATATACCCAGAGGATTCCCCAGCATCCAATAAAGACTCATGCTCCACTATGTTCATAGCAGCCTTATTTATAATAGCCAGAAGCTGGAAAGAACCCAGATGTCCCTCACTGGAGGAATGGATACAGAAAATGTGGTATATTTACACAATGGAATACTACTCAGCAATTAAAAGCAATGAATTCATGAAATTCTTAGGCAAATAGTTGGAACTGGAAAATATCATTTTAAGTGAGGCAACTCATTCACAAAAGAACACACATGGAATGCAGTCACTGATAAGTGGATATTAGCCCAGAAGCTCTGAATATTCAAGACACAACTCACATATCAAATGATTCCCAAGAAGGAAGGAAGGAGAGGGCCCTGGTCCTGGAAAGGCTTGATGCAGCAATGTAGGGGATTGCCAGGACAGAGAAGTGGGAGGGGGGGTGATTGGGGAGTGGGCGGAGGGAAGAGGGCTTATGGGACTTATGGGGAGGGGGGAACTGGGAAAGGGAGAATCATTTGGAATGTAAACAAAGAATATAGAAAATAAAAAATAAAGAAAGAAAGAAAGAACTCATCAAGGACCAGGGTTCCTTCTAGCCCATCAGTTTTCCATCACCACCAAATGACTCCTTTTTCTTTCCAATCTATGCAGGTCGCTACATGCCCACTCACCATTTACTTGGAGGGGGAGGCAGTAATCACTTTCTTAAAGAAGACCTATGTTCTTAAATCAGCTTTGATTTAAGAATGGCTTATTTCTCAGCTAGACTCCTGAGTGTAGGACGTGCCTCAAGCAACCAGGAAAGCGGGGGTGGGGGTGGGGGGTGGGGGGGGACGGGGAATGAGGACTTAAGGACTAGGTGGCTCAGAGAAAAGCTAGGCACATAAATGCTTCAAAGAAGTCTTCTGTGATTGAAGGAGGGCAGCAGGATGGGTTTGGTGCGTCTGGTGGAGGACTTCTGGCAGAAATCCTTTCCCCCTAAATAGCTCATGTAACTAGAAAATGACAAGACATCTTTGCACACATCTCAGCTGCTTAGTCATCACATGGGGGCGGTGGCTCTGGATTTGTGTTATCTAGCTAGGTCAGTCAGAGCAAAGGTAGTCAGTCTCCTTCTGTAGCTCCCAGGCAGTTGCCTTTCCCATAGGATTTAATAGCCTTCTGGCCAAAGCTCTGGGAGGGCCTGGGGATTGGCTTACCTACTCAGTCCTCTCATTTGGCTTCATTTAAATTTGACCTAGGCCAACTGTGTGGTCCAAGCTCATGAAGCTTAACCACATAGTTTGGTAGCTTTTTACATACTACGTATCTATGCGACCACTGTTCCCATAACACACGCAGAAGGGTTACTCATGTTTCTCTCCCATTAATATCCACCCTATGACGTAACCATACTTTGATGTCTATGATCACATCCAGCCAATGAGCTTCTTATCACCAGCCTACCGTTGCCAGGTTATTCCAGATGGAACCTGTGCTCATTGCTTCCGCTCTCAGTGTGGCCTCTTGGTTAGCCCTTCTCCCTCAGACTGCTGCGACTAGTCAGAACAGAGAAGCAAGAGGCCTATACGCGGTGCACTGCAACACTTCTGATGTGAGAAATGTGACACTTAAAAACAAAAACAAAAACAACTTCTGTCGCTGAGGTTGAATATCACTTCAGTCTCCTGGATCAAATGTTCCTTGTCATCTGTACGGTTGGGACCTCCTGACACCTAGGTTGCAGAATAGCAGTAAGCACACACAGATTTGGACATCTCCCCCTTCCTCTCATGCAACCTTTCCTTCAGGTTCGGGTCCTTCTGTCACGCCTCTTTATGGTCCAAAGCGATATGGCTGGTTTTGTTTGTGTTCTTCTTCCGTATCAGTTCTGCCCACCCAGGTTCTCCCTCTGGGCACTTAGCCAAAGAACCTTGGCAGTTTGTAGGATAATTTGACATACTCTCTGTGGTTGTCATACTGATTCATGGAGATGCACTGCAGTTGTAGGACTTTAGGGTGTTATGGCTCAAAACAAAGTCCCCGAGGAAGAGGCAATTGCCTCACTCAGCACTGTGTTGGAAAGGCAGATTTTAGGGCCCCACCTACATTAACCTGTTTGTTGTTGCTATAGTAAAGTATCCAAGGCAGGCTAATTTTATAGGCTTTTGTTTGGCTCACGGTTTTGGAGGCTCAAATGTATCACATTGGTGGCTGAAGTCTTCTTGTGAAGGTGATCTTGGCGATACCATCTCCTAAGTGTGTGAGGACTAGATCATGGGACAAATCAGGAAGCCAGTGACCTTCTAGGGTTCCACTATACCTTCCTAAGACAACCTTCAATGACGTAAAAATTTCCCACTAATATCTACTTCTTAAAGGTTCACAGCATCCCCAATCACCCTCACATCCAGTCATATCCAAACTGTATCACGGCCTCACACTGCTAAGTAGAAATGGAAATTTGCACATATGGCTGTCTATAATGTGTGAACAGTGACACAGAAAGCTGTGCTGGGCTTAAATGGCTCTTCATGTCTGGTCACCGTGTCCCTGAAGAAGATAATGTGCTCTTAGGGGGAATCTTCTTTCCTTACTAGTGACCCATAGTTGCTTATCCACAATGGAATCTCTCAGATTTTCTGCAAATTCAGCACCAGTAGAATTAGCAACAAAACCTGGTTTGAACGGCAGATAGGGTGAGGAGTTTTAGCATCATCATCTCGCTTTGTGTGGCTGTTCTTGTGACTTGGCACACAAACACCACTGTCAGAACTACTTCTCTCCTTCTGTTATGTGGGTACTAGGATTTAGCTCAGGTCATCACACTTAGTAGTGGGTCCCTTAACCCAGTGGACCACCTTGCTGGGCCTTCTACATTATGTCTTTTTAACACAGGTCTCTCACTGAGCCTCACAACTTGCCATTTTTATCTGGACTGGCTGGCTACCCAGACCTAGAGATGCTCCCATCTCCGAGTCCTCAGTGCTGGGATTGTGGTTGGTGTACCTGACTTTCTATGTACATGCCACAGCACTTTACTGACTCAGTCACTCTTCAAGCCTTCCCTTTCTAAACTGTTTCATTTCTCAGGTCTGAAGAATTGCAGATGCAGGGCATGGACTTATGCCATCTCCTTGACCAGGAGATTATTTGTTCTGTCTTTAGCTTTAAGGGATGAGAATCCATTACAAAGGTAGTACTTGTTTGGGGAAAAAAAAAACAAAAAACCTTGAGCCCTGCGGAGTGAGATGCCCATACCTTGCTGTTCACCTGCCACTGCTCGACAGCTACACTTTTCTGTCCTTTATTCTTGTCTTCCCCACTTAAGGCCTGTGGGCAGGGAACCATCACAGTACAGCCACAAGCCACATGCCTTGCTTGACAACAAAATGCTTTCACGATGTTTGTTTCTTAAGATTCCAATGGAGCTGAAAGTTCCTGTCACTTAGTGATGCCCCATCAGCGGCAGTGCTGTGACCCAGTGTAAAGAAATCTACTGCCCTGCCAGGGGTACACTTGAAAATGACAACAAACCACCACAGTACTGGTTTATGTCACTACTATCCTATAGTTTTGATTGTTACTTTATTTTTTTAGAAGACTTATTTATTTTTATTTAATATGTACAAATGTTTTGCCTGCACGTATGTGTATGTGTATGCATCATGTGCATGCCTGGTGCCCTTAGAGGCCAGGAAAAAGGTGTCTGATCACTTGGAACTGGAGTTATGAATAGTTGTGAACCACCAAGTGGGTTCTGGGAACTGCACTCTGATTTTCCATAAGAGTAGAAAATGCTCTTAACGAGCAAAACATCTCTGACCCTTTGATTGGTAGTATAGACTCTGCAGTGATGACTCTGTCCAGCCACACATTTCCCCCACCTTCCCCATCCGATCCCCAATTAGGCAATGTACCACTGCAGTTACATTTGGCAGATGTTGTTGATACTTGCCTGGCATCCCTGGAGGCTGAACAGTTTCAGTGTGCCTCTAACTAGTAGGGCCTGTAACCATTGTTTTTCCTAAAAAGAGGGAAGGCCCAAAGTTCCAAGAGGCTCAGGAGCTACTGCACCATGACCCAGGCTCCCTTGCACTTGGCTGGCTTTCTTAGAGACATCGCCTTAAGGAGTCTAGCAGCATTAAGCGCCAGTTACTCACCATGGTAACTAGACGCCAAATCCACCTTTCATTGAGCGCCTTTCCTGCCCTGTATCCCTGTCCCACAGCCCTCCGGTTCTACTTGCTCCCCTCCTGCGCTGCCTCTGCTGCCAAGCCTTGGTGTTCTTTGCTTGACTCTCTGCTTCTGTAGACGTGGAGACGATCAAAATCTGATCATAGCCTACTGCAATGGAATCATTTGCTTTATTTCCACGAAGGCGTGTGCCTTTGATTTGATGCATTCATGTGTGTGGTCATATGTGTGCTGGTCCATGTATGTGAGTGCCAGGTGTCTTCCTCTATCTCTCTCCACCTTATGGTTTGTTTGTTTGTTTGAGACATGGTTTCTCACTGAACCTGGAAATCACTGATTGGCTACATTGGCCGGTCAATGAGGCCTTAGAATCCTCCTGTCTCTATCCACCCCGAGTGTTAGTTACAGACGATAGCCACCATACTTAGCTTTTTATGTGGGCCCTGGGGATCTGAACACAGGTCCTTACTCTTGTGCAGAAGACATTTTCCCTGCTAAACCATTTTCCCCAACCCTTCACTGCTTTTCATAACCTGTGACATGTGCCCTCTCCCCTCTAAACTTTTCCCTCTATTAGTGGTCAAATATGGTGCTATGGAGCTTTGGGTGTATGTTGAGGATGTATGCCTGTGTACTCCTGAAAGAAAAACTGGTAAAGGAAGAATTTCAGGATACAAGCAGGCATGGGGCAGGGAGACAGGGCAGGGACGATTGTCCAAGAATGATGTGCTTGCCAGCTAGTTGCTGTGGTATTTAAGGTGCTGATGGCTCGCAGGTGTTCTGGTGACAGGGCTTGGGCCCACAGCGCTTACAGTTTGCTTTTTGGACTTGGGCTGTCCTGCGCTGCACAGAATCAGTGGACCGGACCGGTGCTCTGGGAATTCAAGGCGAGAGCTGTGTAGAATGATCACCTACTCCAGTGTGCTCTGCACACAGTTTCCCAGGATACAGGGTGTTCAGTGATTTGACTGGGAGAGCCACAGACAAATTGAGATACGTGGCCACTTGACCTTTGGCAGATTCCCCGTTTCCAGAGTCTCTGCTTTCCACCCTATCCCTGCCCATTAAGGAGACCTTACTTAAATCTCCTTTCCTATTGCTTCCAGGAAGTACCTTTGCCTCCAAATACACACAGACTCTCCCTCAAAACTCTCCCTCAGGCTGCCAGTGCATTGTTTTTCTGTAAGTGCGTCACTTAATGCTGGGAGCACTTCTGAGAACTGCGACATCAGATAATGTCATCTCTGTGTGCTTACGTGAACGAAAAGCACTATGGCATTGCTAAAAAAGAAAATAGAATCTCACAAGACCATGATCAGTTAGACAGGCAGTCACTCTGCCAGAAATAGCATTATGACCCACAGGACAAGATTTCCTTTCCTGCCCAAACATGTCTACCTCAATTCTGGAATCCTCTAGTCCTTACTGCATATGTATAAGCCAGATGTCAAGGGAGAGGATATCAACATTTTTCCTCCTTCTTCTCCTCCCCTGTTTTCTCTTCCTTGGATCAAGTCTCATAGATCCCAGACTGGCCTCAAACTATGTAACCAAGGATATCACTGGATTCCTGATCTTCCTATGTCTCCCTGCTGAAGACTGGTATTATAGGTGTGTCACAGTACACTTAACAAAGAGAAAGATTCTGGCCCTGTGTTCCTCTGCCTGATTTTAATCACTTTTGTCACCTTGTGGCTTTCTGTCTTCTCTTTTTCCAGTTCTTATGTTAGAGGATGCCCAGCCTCTACTCTGGGGAATGAAACACAACATCCGTCTGTGTGAAAACACTGAATTTGTCTTCTCTTCACCCAAGACAGGGATATGTAGAAGAGGGAGCTGAACAAGAGAGTGCATATTCCTTGGATACGAGCCCAGAACTAGCCAAACTTGAAGCCTCAGTATTTGTTTTGGTTTGAGTTCTTTGAAACAGACTCCTAGAAAAGGATTGGACAGCAAGCACTTTATTTGTGAATTGGCCCCAGGAAGCACACATACGCAAGGCAGGAAAAGCTCACATCAGCTATTTTCCCAAGGCTCAGGGATTCTGAGTGATGGGTGAAATACAGTTAGGAGAGTGGGAGGTATGTAGAACCTTTCCCCACTACCTTCCCAACTCATCAGTGGTGGGTTGCTTCTGGGGCCTTTAACCTTTAGAAACCTCTGCCTGTCCCTGTCTAAGCCCTTGGGTCCTCTTGTGGTCTTGCTATATCCCAGTCACCTTTGAGTGCAGGGGAGTACTAGTGCATTTCAGCATTGCTGTCCCTGCTTCATGGCTGTCCTTGAATGCCTGTTGCTGCTCATGGCACTTTGAGTCCTGGTCCTATTGCTAGGAAGCACAAGCATTCTGACTAACATATCTTCTCTGGCTGCTCCGCCCCCTTCATAAGCTCCTGGCCACTTATTTCCCATGTCCCTGGCTCTGATAGCCATTGTCCTCCAGAGCATTCTATGTCTTTTTTTTTTTCAACATGGAAGTCCCCTTGCTCAAGGCAGAGGGAAGTTTTAACTCATGAGGTAGCAACTGTGTGGCTAGGCCGAGTGTACCCTTCTCAATAATTGTAGGCGAGCACTGCTTGAATCAGCTAAGCGGATGGCGCTCAGAGAGCTCAAGCAACTTCCTCAAACTCACAGAGCTGGAAGACCCCAGATGTAGCCATGCTCAATTAATTCTACTCAAATAGATCCTGGCGGCCGCCCCAACAATGTTCTGGATTCTGGGATGAAAGACACATACACACAGCCTTTATATTTTATATGCCTTAAACAGCTCAAAGGCCAGGACACTTCCTAACCTCACCTTCTACCTTCCTTCAATATTCCCAAGTTATTGCTTACTAAAATCCCCATTTCATCTTTGTTGTCCTAGACCCAATATGTGTGTGTGTGTGTGTGTGTGTGTGTGTGTGTGTGTGTGTTCGCTCTTGGGGCCATCCTTTCCCCGCTCCTATATGTCAGCTATGCTCTCTGTCTTGCACCTTCTCGGGTGTGGCGTTTTTTCTTCTAACCTTCTTGCATCAGGGTGGATCTTCCTCTTCTTCTTGTCCGTTGTCAGGGTATTTGGGGGGGGGGGATGTCCCTTTGGCATGTCTGATTTTTCTCAACTTGGAAAGAACCCATAGTGCTTCTTTTCCTGTAGAAATATAGACACAACCTCTCCCCCAGCAAAACATATTGGGCTCAGACCTGGGTGGTCTCGAAGACCTGCTTTTTGCTGCTTTCGCACCCTAAGCCTGCTGCATTCCAGGTTGATGTTTGTCTGCTATCATTTGCATTCTCCAGTGTCTTCTCTCCCCCATGGACACCACTGCTCCAAACTGTCCCTCCACCTGTCACCGATAAAGCCATGTGGCATTGCCTCCTAGATCCCTTGTCCTGTCTGTGTTAACTCCTTTCCAGTCCCTGACTCAATTAATCTTCTTAATTAATTCCTTGTCTACCCTTATGGCTTGGTCCACCTGCCTTTTAGACACTGTGGGGCTTGATACCACTTCATGTTACAGACGAGAGAGCTAAGGCCCAGGGAGGCAGCATTAGGCCACACTGCTGCTGTTGGCAGAACTGGACTTGGAATCCAAGTTTTCTGTCCATCTTGGGTATCTTCTCAGTTCACTGTTTATCAAGTGCTTCATAATCCAACCTGCTGTCCAGGTTCCCATGAACAGAAGTGCAGGCACCTTCACTTGAGGGTTGGGTTATGGCTACCGTCGTTGTCAAACATCTGGCGGAAATGAGTCTCAGTCTACCCAGATGTATCTGCAAAACACTAATAAGACAGTCCCCACCCCAGAAGCCTAGAGCATGAGAAAGAGCTAGATCCATCTTCTAGTCTCCTAGAGAAGATCAGGCAGCCATGATGACCCCCTTCTCCGGGAGCAAGGCATAGTGGGTACTGGGGCTTACATGGTAGCAGTGACCCAGAGTGCTTACAAAGTCTGCAGAGGGAGGGCTCCCTCAGGGGCTCAGGGGCCAGCAAAATGCAAGTCCTGCTTAACTGTCGCCCAGCAACGCCACGTGCAAACATTTGCTGACAGGAAGAAGAGAGTGGCTTTAAAGCTGTCTGACAGGGAGGTGACCGGGCAGCAGGGAGAGGCAGAGGTAGACGGTGTATAATTGCCAAGCCGGAAGGCTGGCCTGTGGCCAATGCACTGAATTTAACCACCCGTGTAACTGCCCTCCACATCCAAGGAGAATACTGCCTGCGGCCATGTTTCCAGGCCCGGTGCCCTGTCAGGCTGGGTTGACACAGTGAGGACATAGTGAGGTCAACTTTCAGCTTGGCTTCTCGCTGAAGGACCCAACCAGCTCTGGCTCTCGGGTGCCTCCTGGACCCGGGCCAGTCTTGCTTCATTTCCACAGCTGGTTGTCTCCAGACCTCTGCCAGCTCACGGCTCTAGAGCCAGCCTTGAGGGAAGAAGTGGCCTCTGCCTGGTGTCTTTCAGCAAAGGCAAGTGTAAGCTAGCTGTTCAGCTTAAGGCAGAAGAAAAGAGCTTGTGGCTTCTAGGTCAGTGTGGGGCCATCTAGAAAAGTCTTCCCTTGGAAGTCTAAAGATTGTCTTCTAAGCTCTTTCTCCCACAGCTGCTAGTCAATCCTAAATTAGCCCTGAAGCCTCTCCCAACATGCCCCCAGTGGATGCCGCACAGCACGGAAAGGCAAGGTGAACCTGTGGTTAGGAAGTCAGAAAGGCTGCTCTTCCTTGGCTTATAGCAGGCACTAGCCAGGGAGCTGTGAAGTCTGAGAGCCTTCTCGTGATTTCCAAGACACAATGATTCCCAAGAAAGCGTATTCAAGCTTTTAAACATATACTGCTGTTTAAGAAGCTCCGAGGACAGGCAGGAACAGTGGCCACTGTCTGTGGCTCCCCCAGCGGCCTGTCATTACCCACAGCTCCTGGAGCTGAAGGCTGCATTCCAGCAAGTTCCCTGTTTATCAAGGCATTAACACTGACATCAGCAGACGGACTTCTGCTCAGGCCCGCCAGCGGGGAGAACTATGGGCTCTCCACAAGGGATGGCTGCAGATAGAGCCACCAGGGCAGGCCTGTCACTTCCCTGCCAACACTGTTGTGACCTTTGATAGTGGAATATGAGGCAAGCAGTTCAGTCCCTGTGGTGACACATGTGCCTCTCTGTATGTACGCACCTGTGTGTGTGTGTGTGTGTGTGTGTGTGTGTGAGAGAGAGAGAGAGAGAGAGAGAGAGAGAGAGAGACAGAGAGAGAGAGAGAGAGACTTTGTGTGTGTGTCATGTACCTCTATGTACGCACCTGTGTGTGTGTGAGACATTGTGTGTGTGTGTGTTTGTGTGCATGTGTGTGTGTGTGTGTGTGAGTGTGTGCGTACACACAGATACATGTATGTACACAGGTGTGAAACATTGTTGGAGGAAATGGTGCCTTGGGAGGATTCTCTGAGGAATATTCTGAGAACAGAGACAATTTCTCTTCCTTCTCTCTCAAGCTGGTAGTATGGACGCACAAGCTGTGTGGCACACCGTAGCTCCCTTCCCTCCTTCATTATCCTCCCCTTTCTTTCCCTTCAGGACCTTAAACAAAGCTTCTGGCCCCTTCTCTGCGGCAAGTGTGAATTCTGCTAACTTGTGATATACTCCTGGCAGTTACATAAGCCGGGGTCCTCGGTCCTTTTCACATGATGAAGCCCACCAATTGTCTTTTTCTGAGGACCCGAGCCACCTGGGTTTGAAAAACCTTAACTCTATTACAAGTCCCCTTCTGTTCTTTGCCCCTGCTCCTCAGCATGGCCTTTAGTGACACGATCTGTCTTGAGTTCAGCTGAGCATTTTGGGTCTATTTTTCAAGTCACATCCCTCACTTCATCCCTTGGAGGTATACACATCTGGTTCGCGGTCTTCCTCCTTTCTCTCCGTACCTCCAGGACCCTGGAGTCCACAGCTCTGGCCTCAGCCTATGGTCTCTTGCAGTTCAAATGAGTAAAATCAAGGTTCCCCTCGCCTACATGGCCCTTTAGTTCTGTTACCATAGTTTCTGCCAGTTCGGAGAATCATCAGAATCCTGTATCACAGATTTCCAGTTCCCAGAAGCGCACCAACCTATTTCTGTGCCAGCCCATACACTGACTCTCACTTCCGACCCACCTGCCGTGTCACCTAGGACTTTCTTGAGGTCTTCAAAGAACAGTACCCCTGCCCCAGCCTTCATGCCTACCAGGCTCTTGATTTTTTTTTTTTTATTTAGTGGTAGTAATTCTGGGGAACAAATTCCAGGGCCTTGGGCACACTGGCCAAGCCATCAATCTACCACTGAGCTACGAGTTCAACCTAGCTCTTGACCTTTGATCCCTCCTGCGTACAGCCTTCCGGAGAACTCTTCTGCCCTGTGCCTACCCTACCTCAGGACCTTTGTCTGGTCATTTTCTCCCTGACTAATATTGATCTAAATGACTTAAGAAACTCGAAGACATAGTTTATGGTCTTGAAAAAAAAAAAAAAAAGATGGTCATGATTCAAAAGTATTATGAGATAGACTGGGCTCTAGCCCTGAATCCTCAGTGATGGGGCTTTCGTTAGTACGTCTGCTCAGTTGGTAGCCAGCCGTACCTCATCTCCATCATTTTCTTTCAGAAACAAAACAAAACAAAACAAAAACATATCTCCAGTTCATGTGGCTTGAATGAAGTCAGTCACATATTTGAGGTCCTGGAGTGGGTCAGATCCAAACTGGGCAATTATAACCAGGTAGTGGTGGACCTGGGGGATTTTTTGGAACTTCTTGGGCAAAGTGTTTATTCTATCATAGATGCTCTACTAATAAAATATAGGTTTGAAGTTTCTGATGGCTGTCTTGTCTGCACTAAGTGTCTAGGTTTACTCATGCCTGAAGTCAACTACCTTTTTTTTTTTTTTTTTTTTTTTTTTTTTTGCTATTGGTTAATAATAGGTAATTCTATTCTGAGCTAGAAGTGAGAGATGACTTGGTCAGTAAAGGTACTTGCTGTTAAGCCAGACACTTAAGGTCTTTTTCTCAGATCATCATGGTGGAAGAACAGAACTGAACTGCTGTTTTGTAGATGAAAAGAATCAACTTCTGGAGATTGTTCTATAACCTCCATAGTGCCATGACATCCATTCTCTCTCTCTCTCTCTCTCTCTCTCTCTCTCTCTCTCTCTCTCCTCTCCCACCTCTTTCTCCTTCCCTTATCCTCTCCCTTTCTCAACAAACAAACAAACAAACAAACATCAAATGGCTTTTTTTAAAAACAAAACTCTGAGCCAAGAATGGAAAGATGGCTCAGTGGATAATGTACTTTAATGTACTTGTTGTGTTAACATGAGGATCTGAGTTCAAGTTCTAAGACCCATGAGGGACCGTAGAATCCCTGGAGCTTACTAACCAGCCAAACTGGCCTACTCAGTGAGTTCTTTTAAAACCCCCATCTCAGAAAAGAAGGTGAAGAGAAATCAGGAAAGATTCTCAGTATCTACCTGGCCTCCACGTGTGTGTATATATGCTTATACTTGAACACACACACACACACACACACACACACACACAATCTGAGCTAGTTTCACTTGCATTTTCCTACCTGTTCAGAGTTGGAGGCCATTCCTTCTTGAGTGCCCCCTCACTGTGTTTTGTCTCTATTCAGCATTACTGCATCATTTTGTTTGCTATGGGGCAAGGCCCATATCCAAAGGCACTGATCTCTTACTGCATGGCCTTTGCATGTCAGGACCCTGTGCATCATGATTACTGATGGAATCTCAAATGGCCTCCCATCACATCTTATCACATCTTCCAGGTCCCTGCCCCTGGACTACTACCAAGTAGTAGAGGCATCCTGCATTGTCCATGAGAATTTACAAACCTGCAATGTAAGAATTTATTATCACACCGAGTTCACAGAACTGGGTAAATCGAGGCACAGAAAATCATTTGACTGAAGTAGCACAGGGAACCAGTTTTGGAGATAAGATTTGAGTGCAGGAAGGCTAGTTCTTACCTATTCTGTGCTGCTGTCTTAATGTAATACTGATACCTTGCTTGTTTTCCAGGCCAGGGTATTTTGAATCTTTGTGTCAGACCAGTGTAGAAGTATTATGGCTGCCTTCCAGATTTATGCCAGACCTTTCCTCTGAGCATGGCTGAGACAGTTAGAAAGCACGGGTTATTTCTTGCCTTTCCCAGCTGTGCTGGAAAGATTTTTAGCACTATCTCCAAATCCTGTCTGCCGTGCAGCAACTCCTCACCTTGGCCGCCATGCTATGAAGTGGCTGCCATCCCATAACCAAATGTTCTGTCTCAGCGTCTCTGCCTCCAGGGCTGGAACTCTCCGGAGAGCCCATACCTGCTGGCCTGAATGACCAAACAGTTTGCATTTCCAGCCTGGAGAAGCCGGCATGAGACTACCCTTGGGATGCAGCAAATTGTCCCTGGGCCCACACTTTGGTGCCTGCTTAATTTGGCAGAACACTGTAGCCAGAATGTTCTGCATTGAAAACAATCCCACAGAGTTACAGACTTAGACTCCACTAAGGAAACCTGTCTCCCTTCTCTAACACTACAATATACCATGGCTTACCCAGTTTAAACCAACACAACAGCCTCATTTATGTTATTATTCCCATTGTGTGGGTGAGGGTGCCGAGGCCCATGGAGGCCCAATTTCCATGTCAAATTCGGCATTATACGTGATGTTAAGATTGAACCACACAGCTGTGCTTCTTGGCCTGGGGTGAATAGTTTGCCCCATCCACATCATGAGGAATAAGCCTTGTCCATTTCCAAGACAGACAATGGCCATTTTCCTTGTGCCAGGCACTGTGACTGTGACGAATACTGGGTCAGGTAGAGATTATGGTGGAATTTCCAGGCCCAGGAAAACAATCAAGCTTTATGTGATAAGAGACATGATGGGGTAAAGAATAGAAGACTTTGAAAATGCTGAAGACACAACTGGGGTCTCTCAGTTGAAGAAGACTTTGTGAGAGAAGTTTCTAGAAAATTGACAGTCAATTGTTTTTTAATTTAATTTGTTGTCTTCAGTGTGTGTGTGTGTGTGTGTGTGTGTGTGTGTGTGTGTTATATGTGAATACTCATACCAGGACACATGTGTGGACTTCAGAGGATATTGAAGAGTCTTTTCTTTCCTTCCACCATTATGTAGATTCTTGGCATAGAACTAAGGTCATCAAATTTGCATGCCAAACACTCTTGCCTACCAAGCTCCCTGGCTAGTCTTGCCTGCTTAAGGATGCACAGGCAGGCCACGTAGTTGAAATAGTGAGGTGGGCCCCAAAGATCACAGCCTAAGTTCTCCAGTCTTCCCCAGGCTGGATGTGTCTGTGTTCATCCACATTGCTTCTTATTCTGTTGACAAGCTCAAGATCAGTAACATGCCCACTTTACAGCTGAAAAAGCTGAAGGTCGGATGGTCCAGAGGCTCAGACCTCTTGCCTTAATTCAAAAGAAGTTTAAAGGCCCATCTTGGGCTGGAGAGATGGCTCAGTGGTCAAGAGCATTGACTGCTCTTCCAGAGGTCCTGAGTTCAAACCCCAGCAACCACATGGTGGCTCAGAACCATCTGTAATAGAATCTGATGCCCTCTTCTGGTGTGTCTGAAGACAGTTATAGTGTACCCACATACATGAAATAAATAAATAAATAAATAAATAAATAAATATTTTTTTAAAAAGGGCCATCTCCAATTTGGAGGTCACTGTGGGTTCTACCAAAGCCATAATTGTGACCAGGTTACCATTCAATTTCTCTTAGGCTTGATCTCCCATCACTTCAGCTCAAGCATTGGCCTTGAGCTTAAACCCCTCTAAAATCCTCCCTGACAAGAACCTCCATGCAGGCCCCATGTTGGGTGTCATCATCAGTGAGCAAGGAACACTCCAAAATGATCTGGGTCTCCTGAAAACTGATTTCTTCCATAAAAATCTAGGAAGCTGGAATTCCCAAGAGGTAAGGACAGTTGACATTAGGATTGTCAGGTGTGAGAGCGTAAGATCCTTAGGTTCTTTTGCTCTTATTACTCTGCACGCATGGCTTTCAGTGTCAAAGTTACCTCATGATTCAGTGTCCATGTTTGAATTGCCCATCATAATGATCCTCATTTGAAGGCCAGAAGGAGAAAGGGGCAAAGAAAAATGTATCCATCCACTTTCTCCAGCCATTGCCTCTGCTTACATCCTATTGGTTAGAACTGGTCATATGGTTAAACCTGGATGCAAACTGAGGTTCAAAGAGATCTTCTTTACTGGAGAAGAGGAACTGAAAAGAGGGTTTCTTGGACCACTAGGGGCAAACACATAGATGTTTGCTATAACTATTCATCTCTAAGCATATGGCTCTGTGATAGTCTTCACTCTCAACCTTGCTAGATTTGGAGTCACCTAGGAGACAGAGGCACGCTGTGGGTATTGTCTATGAAGGGTTTCTAGAGATTAACTGAGTGGCTAAGGCCCATGCTGAATGTGTGTGGCACCATCTCATGGCCTGGGGCTGGACAGCATAAAAATGGGGAGAGAAGAAAGGAGCACTCCTTTTCTCAGCTTCCTGGCTGCCATGGTGGAGAATGTTCAGTCCCATTATGCCCTCCCTACCGTGATGGATTGACACCCCTGAAACCATGAGACAACATAAGTCCTTCTTCCCTTAAGTTGATGCTGTCAGGTACCTTCACAACAAGGAGAGGAAATAGCTCAAGTACAGCTTGAAGTTACCAAAGTAATGTAGCCTTCCAGGAATGGCCTAGGTTGCTTGTGGCTTGGCTAGCACCGGGTTACTGCCGCTTACCCTTGAAGTCAGAAAGACCAGTCTTCTTTTTTGCTTCAAGTGTGTTTGGGGCATTTCTCTAAGTCCAAACCAACTTAGCCTATCTTCCCCCAAGAACTTGTAGGAAAAGGATGCCTTTCCCTCTTAGTACCTTCCCCCTTTCTTTCTCTTTGGTCCTGCGGTTCCTTCACTTTCTCTCAAGGAAAGGCATCCCTTGTTTACACACAAGCAACGAATTGTTATTGGCTTTTAGCACACATGTGTGCAAACACACACACACACACACATAGAGACAGACAGACAGACAGACAGACAGAGAGCACTGCCCTGATTGCAATGTATTATACAGCAGGAACATGGCATGGGGACAGTTTACCATCCTTCAGTGCCTGAAACCAGAGGGGGATGCACTGGCTTTATCCCTGCTCCTGCTCCTTTGTCCACTTGCAGCCCTTTCTTCTCACCTGGTGGGAGGGGCACCGTGATCCTTGACCATGAACCTATGAGAAGTGGCTCCCCTCCAAGTGTATGTGTATTGTCAAGTCCACCCCCTGCCCCAGCCTTTTTGCTGAGGCAGTGGAAATGGTGTTTGGGGAGTGCTGACAGCATAACTGCCCAAAGGAGAAGAAGCAACTGAAAACAGCAGAGAGAAGAGCTCTGTGCTCCCTAAAACTCTGAAAGCAAAGTTTGTCCAACTGTGTGGTGTCTGAGACTCACTTAGGGGGAAACGGTCACTCTGGGTGTGGGGGTGCAGCTTTAGGCCAAAGGACCACCCTTTGGGTAGTGAGGATTTACAGTCACTTTCACATTCATTCTTCCCTTTAATCCTCCCAGTGACCCTGTTTTACAGATGAGGGAATTGAAGATTGCAGATGCCAAGTAAGTCGCGTGAGGTCCCTGGCCAGCCAGCCGGCGGCTTTCTGTTTAGTATGTAGAGCCGCATCTCCAAGTGAGCTAGAAAGAACATTTCCTCATGTGGGGGCTGGGGAAGATGGATCAGGCTCAGAGGGTCAGAGGAAGCCTCGGATGTGTCCTGGATGAGAGCCCAGAGGCCTTGTTTTTCAAGTACCACGAAGCTGAGACACACGTAGGAAAGAAATGGCTTGGGGGAGCGTAAAACAGGATAGGATTAAAAAGAGGAGTTGAATATATCATCTTCAAGGCCTGGCCAAGCTGGACTTTGTTACTAAGCCATGTGCCTGGAATTTCTCAACCTGGGCAGCAGTTGTCTTTGGGAAAATGCTTGCACTTTCTGAGATCTGATCTTTGTGCTCTGCCTGCAAACGTCTTGATTCGGATACACGAAGGAGGAGGGGCTACTGAGGGTGCGCAAGCAATAGAGCTGTCATTTGGAGAAGGGCATCCACTGTCTGGGTGGATGGCTGAGTGGTGGGGGACTGCCTCGCTCACTGGTGGAATGCACGCCCAGAGTCAGGCACTAGATGAGGCGATGCGGAGCAGGAAGCCTTGCACTGGGCAATGAGCTCACTGTGCAATAGTTGTTAATTATATTAATAAATCAAAGGCTCTTGAAATATGATGGGAGAGTTTGATGTCAAGTGTCTCCCCACCATGGGTCAGCAACATCTGCTGAGAGCAACCAGAGTCAGGAGCCTTGGGGGATGCTGTAAGTTGTTACAGTTCCTAGAATCCATCAGGGAGTTTCAGAGTGCATGAAGAGGCTCTTAATGAATGGGCCACCTCAGGGGTCTGCAAGGGGTCCAATAGATAACAGTGCAATCCTCTTCAAGAGTCCCTGGCTAAAAGCAACAGGATGTTCCATCTAAACAGTCTTTGCAGATGGAGGAGAGAGACAGGCGCAGGGGTAGCATTGAATGGGCATGGATTAGATTAAGGAGTGGGAGTTGGGGGACGGCTGGATGAGCCAAAAAGCAGTGCCTCACTCGAATGACGGAGAGAGGGCACAGAGGGCACCGGACATCAGTGTCTGAGACGGCCATGCTCTCTACAGAAGGTTCAGCAAGTCTCGGAGACGTGGGTCAACCCAAAGCCAGCTGTTAGAAGACTCCAGTTCCTTTAGGCAGATCTTTGCACCCTGTCACACACTGTTATAAGCTTCAGGGCATTCGGTGGGAGTTGCATAGTTAGTCTAGGAGGCAGCATAGATTTCAGAGCCCTGCAGCTGGGACCCCGGGAGCTCAGTCTCTTGTCTGTCTCCTATTGCTGGAGGCCCGGAAGGCAGGTTCTCACAGATGCTCCAACTTCCAGTACAATGACCTCCCAGTAAGCTGCCTTTTGGAAGAAGACTAGACATCGAACTTTACTGGAATGAGGACTCAAGCCAATCGCAGCGCCTAGCCTGTAAGTTGTCACTGCATAAATATGTGTCAAGTGACTCACAACCAAACCCAACCCTGGGAAACTAATCCAGTGCTAAAGTACTTGTTTTTGTTTGGCTAAATGTACCCCTCCAAACGAGATTGATTCATCTCTTTCCTAAATACTCCCCTATTGTGACATTAATCTATTTTGGCAATGGACCTCCAGGACCTTTCAATGCCAGCTGTAAATGTCCCGCACCGTGAGTGGCCTGGTGGTGTGGTTCTTGAGCTCTTTCCAGTTGTGTGTGGACAGCAGGGCTTTGCTGGATTAGCTCACTCGGGGACAGCCTTGGTCTAGCAGAGCCACCTTGGGGTCAGATTTGTCAGGAGACAGGAAGCTGAGTGAAGGTTCCTTTTGCTTCGGGAAAGCCTTGCTGTGTGTGTCTTTCATTACCGTGGCTCCCTCCTGTCCCCGCTCCTCTGCCTGACATGTACTGTATTTGTCCCCTTGGAGACCGTGTCCACGGCAGCGAGCCTGCAGCAGACTCAACAGCCAGCTGAGGACAGGGGCTGGCAGAAGCCACAGGCACCGAGGATTTGAGCTTAAGATGAAGGGCGGTAGCAGCTGCAACCCACGGGACTGGCCTCCGAGGCCTTCCAGGATCTGCTTCTCCGGGGGACTGAGGAGCCCTCCCTGATGTGTGTTTTCTTCTGACAATGCAGGCGGCTGCTCCACATCCATCTTCCCCACACAGGCTTCTGCCTGGAGAGGAAGATAAAGCAGCTTGCTCCTCCCTCACTAATGCATTACCGCGCTGTGGCCTGTGGCAAACAAGGACCAATCATCGAGTGCGGGTGTGGGTGTGAGCATGTGCGTTGCCCATGTGAGAATGAGGAAGCCGAGCTGAGGCTGAGGAGAGCTAATGAAAGCGAGGTACATTTTGCATCTGACAGACCGCGGATAACATTTTAAACAGGACCCACTGAAGACAGTAGCCTAGAAGCCCGAGACGACAGCAGGGATCAGGGGTGGGTGGTACTTCCGTAGTACCTGAACGCAGCAGGCTTTTCTCTAAGCGCCTTACATATATGAAGTCATTTAATCCTAACCTTGCCTCCCAGCCAGTGCCATTTTACAGCTAGGTAAAACAAGGTCACGCCAAAGCCCAGTAAGTCGCTTCAGATAACGCCCTGCCAGGCCTGATGCTCTCCATATATAGGCTACACTGTCATCCTGCTGCTTGGTGGCATGTCCTTTGGCTTGAGTGAGAAGAAAAAGTTGAAACATATCCTAGGAAGGAACGAAGGCTTGCAAACCTCCCAGCACACTGCTTAGGCCAAGGAGAAATTCAGTCCTCATGTCCGGAAGAAAAAGAACGGACCCTCTCCCCCCCCCCACACACATCCCTGACCATAAGCTACCTAAACTCCTTAGGTTGGCAGAGGACCCAGTTCTTGGCACCAGAAAGGCTTGGACATGTTGGAATGGGTGATGTTTGGCAAATGCGCTGGGAAACAAATTCTGCCTCTGTGCTCTTTGCTCGTTCTTGTTCTTTTCCTCCTAGGAGTTAAGTGGCCAGACAATTGTGGTCACGTGTGTTTTCCAGTGTGCGGGGGCTCTGAATGAACCCTGCAGGGCCAGGGAGCTGCGGAGGCTTAGACACCTCTCTCTGATCCCCAGACGCCAGGCAATGAGAATTGATACTCAACACGCTGTGCTCCGCAACGCTGCTGCAAATGCCTTTTTGATGATTAAAGAAAGATTGGATTGTTGCGCCTTGTTTTGGCATTACCGTATGTCTTATTGTATTTTTTTTTTTTTTTACTGTATTAAGACTCATTAACCTTTGAAAACTGGTTTTGTGGACATGAAAGCTCTTCTGATTCCCTGTTGTTGTGTGACAAATCACCCCCACAGTTTAGCCGTCTGAAACAAAACCAGCCATTGTATTATCTCCCGCCGCTTTCTGTGTGTCAGAAATTGTATGGGCTCTGCAGGGACCTCTGGCAGTGGCTGCTTAGAAGGGAGCCGGGGCTGGAGTACCTGGGGGAGAGACAGGCTGAACATTTCTCTCAGCACCCCCCCCTCCCAGTACTCTTTGAGCTTCGGCGGTTTGGGGCTTTGTCACAACCTGAGGGCCTCATATAGTGACATAGCCCATGGAAGCTCCTATTCTGAGCAGTCCACTGAACCAGCCAGAAGCCATATTGTCTTTTATGACCGGATATTGAAAGCCATATATATAGGCTCACTTTTGCTACAGTTAGACTTTGGGAAGGGGGACCCAGACGTCCCTTCTCCGTGAATAGTGTCAAAGTCGCCTCACAAGAAAGGCTTGTGGACTCTTAAGATATTATTTGAGAAACACAGAGTATGAGAAGGGGATTCATGAGCCAACCTGTATCCCCTGATAGGTACCCCTGGGGCGCTTGGCCGCCTAGGACAAAGCCTCATAGAACTTGCTAGAGGGCTGAGTGGAGACGTTCCTGCCGCAGCAATCCTGGGACGTTACAGCTGAAGGGGAATGGTGAGGGGTGGGCTGACAGAGGAGCGGAGAAGCCATCAATCATTCGGGAGAAAGAGTGAAGCCAGTGACTCAGGCCTCCATTTCCAGGGGAGAGGAGCACTGGCATATATTAGGGAGGAGGTTGGAGGAGGAGGAGGAGGAGGAGGAGGAGGAGGAGGAGGAGGAGGACAAGAAGGTCTGGTCGGAAGAGCCTAGGGATACTTCCGATTCAGATTTAGAAAACGAGAAGGGATTAAGGGTAGGAGGCCAAGCCTAGAGCAGCAGTTAGTGTTGAGGGTTGCTACTTCTCTTGCAAGAAACTCTGGGAAAGGGCTTTGTGAAGGGAGAGGACTCAGACCTCCCAGGCACTGTTGCTTAGTGTTAACGGTCTCCAGCCTCCGGCAGCCTGCACCTCAGACAGATGGGAAAGGTTCCTCTCCCCAAGGGGAGTGGACTCGGACCCCAGGAATGTAGGTACAGGGGGGCTGTGTCCCAAAGCTCTGCCTGGGAGCATGTGGCCCAGAGCCAGGCCTACATGAGAAATTGATTACATGGCCAACTCGACCGCTTAAGGCCTCGGCAAGCAGAGAGCAGCATCTATAAAGTGCCGCCCCCCACGCTGGGCGCCTCAGCGGCCTCTGTTTGAAGGTAAATCCATCCATAAGCCCGCCGCCACTCCAGGCTTAATGTACATGATTTCTGGCATTTACAGCAGCACAGCTCCGAACGCTGGGAGGAACTCCAGCAGAATGATTTGCTGGGGGAGGTGAGCAGCAGCGGCGATTGCTCATGGCGCATCCGAACAGCTTCAGCTCCCTGGAAAACAAGTTCCCTGACAATGCCTAGTCCACGGGCCTCTCCCTGGGTGCTAACCCGGCTGCTAAGGAGGCCGGTTGTGATACAGGGAGGGAGGGTTGTGCCGGCTTTACTCATAGAGGGGGTGTAAGCCCCTGCTCGGCTCTGGTGAGAGGAGGATGAGGTACTAGGCCTAAGAGGGTGGGCCTAGGCTAGGCTTAGGGTGCTTTGTAGTGGGAAGTGCCTGGACAGAGGGCTGGCCTTGGCCTCCAGGGCCCTAAAGATTTTGTTAGACTCAGGGTAAACATTCCTTCAGGGGGCCGTGCGGGTGGGGGGCGGGGCTGGGGTTTTACCACAATCCTCACATCTGGGGGACTTCCTGTTTCTCCAAGAGCATATTCTAGCATCTGTCTCCGTCAGGCTTTCTCCTCACCATCCTCAGTCTACCTCATCTTTTTTTTTTGTTTGTTTGTTTTTTTTTTTTGTTTTTTTTTTTTTTTTAGACAGGGTTTCTCTGTGTAGCCCTGGCCGTCCTGGAACTCACTCTGTAGACCAGGCTGGCCTCGAACTCAGAAATCCGCCTGCCTCTGCCTCCCAAGCGCTGGGATTACAGGCGTGCTCCACCACGCCCGGTTCATCTTTTTCTTGTTGTTTACCCCGTTTCTGTTTCTCAGACTATCTCCTTTTCAGTGTCTGTATCTCTGTAAATGTCTCTTTGGATCTGTTTTCCCCTTCTTCATTTTGTTTCTTTCTTTCCAGGACCCCCACGATAATGCCTGGCTTCCCAGCAGACATTGGAGTTTTTGAACCCGGCCCCATATGTCGTAGCTCTTTCTTTTTCCCAAAGTCCCAGTCGCACTTTGGGCTCTGCTCCATCTTCTCTGCCCTGAAGGTGTTCCCAGCAAGGTGTGTAGGTAGCCAGGCCCACACTGCAGCCAGAACGGACAGACTCCCCTCACTGCTCCACGGTCTCTTTTTCACCAAGGTTTTCTCTGTGGTCTGCTGGATCACGGCTTGGCTCTTTGGGCAGGTTGCAGACATACATATATATATGCACAGTCCCCAGAAGCCGAGCCTCCAGGGGCTGCTCTGTTGCAGTTCATTTCCCTGCCGCAGGGATTGTATCCTTTCCTCCTGCCTCCTTTAATGATCCGACTCAAGAGCGCTCAGTAGCTGCCTGACACTGGCATTCGGATGATGTGAGACTCTCGTTCTGTTCTCTTGTCTATAAAAAATAGACTCTGAGGGGAGCTTCCCTAGCAAACCCTTGGATGAGGGTTCACATCGAGGGTGTTGCTTTAGGAAGTGCTTCCTAGAGCCCGATCCAGAAGAAAGGGGGAAACTGGGTAGGCAGGGAGGAAGTCCTATAAACACGTGGTCTCAGGCAGGGTCTTGAAGGGGAGCCTTAAGTCATATCCCGGCTCTGAGCTATCTACCCAAGGGGGGCGGGGGCGGGGGAACAACACCAAAGGCCAGTTCTTTGTTACCAGCTATGGGATCCTGGGGTGGGGATGGAAAATCCTGGATGTGATCAGGTCCTCGTGTATGTGGTTATAAAGGTTCTGGGCATCCATCTTAGGGAGATTGGCTGGGGGTTGACACCACTGGAAAGCTGTTCCCTACCTTCTCAAAACTCTTCTCCAAGTATGCGTGCTATGGTGAACCATAGGTCTCTCCGAGAGGGTTGGCATAAGGGGAAGCCTTCCAGAAGGAAAAGAAGTCTGTGTTTACTATCTGCAAATAAAAAGAACTGGTTCTGGGGATATTTGTTTCAGGAGTCGGTGTGAGCTCATTGTTGGAGACGGCTATGATCCGGCATGTTAGTGTCCATCAGTGGCGTCTTTGAGATACAGGACATTTTGAGGATTTTTTTTTTTTTTTTTTTGCATAGCACCTGTAAGAGATATTAATTTGAGAGAGCCCCTTTCCCCTAGCTGCCCGGCTTCATTTGGTAGAGTTTGGCATTAGTAACTCCACTTTGACACGGCCAATGTTCATACCATCGAGGCCACCCTACTCTATAGCAAGCCCGAATACGCTACAAATTATTAGAGCAATCATAATGCATTCACCTAGTATTTACATATGTGTCAGACATGACTCTCTCTATGCTTCATAACTCATCAAATCCTTACAGTCCTATGAAGGAGGTTCTGTTGTTGCCTCTAGTTTACAGACACAGAAGTCATAGCCGAGAGAGGCAACATTCCTCTTTAGACCACTTAGGTAAGAGCACTTGCTGTGGGAGTGTACGAACCTGAGCTTGGATCCCAGCATCCGTACAAAGAGCTACATCCTAATACTCTGGGCTCACTTGCTGTTTGCCAGGCTGGTTCCAGCTTCGGTTAGAGACCTTATCTCAAATGGATAGTGTGGAGAGGACTAGAACAGAATTCCGGACATGCTGACATATGAGCATATTCTTGTGCATAACAACTGTATATACGCAGCACCTTTTTCTCCCTTTTCCTCCTCCTTCTAGTTCCTCCTCCTCCTCCTTTTTCCCTCTCCCCCTCTCCTCTTCTTCCCTACCAATATCATCACATGAACCCTACACTGAGGGTCTCATCTAAACTGAATTGCTACCCAAAGGCTTCAGCACATAAAAGCATCCTGTGTGTTATATATCCTCAGTGGATATATTTGGGAGTCATAGACATTTGATCCATAACACATCTTTCTGGGCTGCAAGGGCTGTGCTGTGGGCACCCCAAGTGTACAGCTAGGGGACCTCTGGGACACTGGCCACCTGGATTCTGTGATGTCTTTTGCCCCCCTCCTACCGCTCTAAAGCAACCGTCAGAAACAATCTAAAAACTTCAGACCATCTACATGAGATCTGCCACAACCCACAGACCGTCCCCATTGCCACAGTTGCCGGAGCCCTTTGGAACATGGAGATGGGATGTTGTGATGGAATCTCAGACGGTGTGTGTGTGCTCGTGAACCGAAAGGATGGGAAAATACAGACAGGGGAGGAAAACAAATCCAAAGGAGAGGCACAAGTTAGAAAATCAGGGGAGACCTCTATTGGTGGCGTGACTCCGGTCTCAAATACCTTTTGTGAAATCCTGCAGACCTGAGGGGCATCCTAGGTCTTACATTTTATAGCTGCCTGGGAAGATTATGAAGGACAAATGCAAACCTATCTGGGAGAGGGGGGGGGAGTAGGAGAGAAGCATCACATCTTGGAGACAGAGACATCTAGCTCTCCAGGACATCCCAGGCCCAGAGCAGCAGCCAGAGGGGGGTGTAACAGGAGAAATAAGCCTCTATGTTGAGGGCAGGGAACAGGTTTCCCTCCAGAACCTTCTTTCTGTACCAGTGGGACACCCTTTGCCCATTTTCCTGTTTGCCTGTTGCTAGCTGTCTTTAGCAGATGGAGCTCAGCCTCAGGGCTTTCTCTCTCTCTCTCTCTCTCTCTCTCTCTCTCTCTCTCTCTCTCTCTCTCTCTCAGGGGATTGCCACAACTTTTTTTTGCTGGCCTGGAGCAACAGAGCTGGAGGACTCCTGCTCCCTTCGGGTTGCAATAACTGCTGTCTGTGAGGGTGCGCTTTAACTTTCATGCTCCGGGTGAACATGCCATTAAGGTTCGGCCGCCTGTGTCTCTGTGTTATCCACTACGGAACTGCATTTACCGGCAGACTTTTGTTCACCCTGATCTTCCCCCTGAGGCCCCAGCCCCATGTTCGTTGTCCTGCTGGGGGTTCGCAAGTGCATTGATCGGTGGCGTGGTGAATGGCGTGGTGCTGCATGGCTGTAAGAGCAGCATTCAAGAGGCAGAAGCAGGAGAACTGTTGCAAATTCAAAGCCAGCCTGAGCTATAGAGTGAGTTTGGGGCCAGTCAAGGCTGTGTGGCAAGACTGCACCTCAAAACGAGCCATTGGCTATGAATCCTTGACTCAGGGCCCCTGGCTGTGGAATCAGATGTATAGCAAGCAGTTAAGTGCCCTGGGCTCCTTAAGAATCAATTATCCCCTTGAGTCTTCGAAGCACCCCCAGCCACCACTGGATACTTTCAGACTTTCAACACTGCATGGTAGGCACCCCATCTCCATTTGCACATACATTCCCCTCTCTACATTCCTACAGAGGGTTTCCTGGCCCTCGGGGAGCTCTCCATTCCTTCAGATCTTGACATTGCTCCCAAAAGAATACCCTAGGCATCTACTACCCAAGCATGAGGAGGTGTGGGAGTGTCCTGGTGGGAGGCGTTTGCGCAGGTTACTTTGCTGTGAGCTTTCACACCTGTTCAAGACCCCCCCATACACACACACACACACACACACACACACACACACAAAGGCGCCTCCAGACCTCTAGGCATTGCCCTAAGCCTGGAGTCACTTTGGATTCCAGCAACTACAAGAGTGATAAACACCTTTATGGTGGTATCAAGCTGAAGGACCACCCAGAAATGAGGAAAATTATCTTTGATGATAAAGCTGTATCCTGGACCAGGACTAGTTATCTCGGGGGAACTAGATCATCCCCTCAAGTAATAAGAACTCCTTCGGAACACCTTGTACAACCCAAAGAGAGACAGTAATCAGACCACACCAGGACTCATACTGATACTTGCGAAATAAAGAAATAGGACAGGAGTGCAAGAGGTAGTCTCCTACTATAGAGTCTTTATCTTGCTTCTGTAGGTTCTTTAAAGACAGACTTGGCAAGTACTAGACTCTCCCAATTTTTGAAAACAGTGCTAGGAATTAGATTTAGTGTCTCAAACATGCTAGGCAACTGCTCTATCACTGCTTTTCCAACTGTGCTCCCTCCCGAACACGGTCACGTTGATCAAATCTCCTCTTTATGCTTTTCACCTTCTCTTACTCTCCCCCACCCCATTTAAAAATAGAGTCTCAATCTTTAGAGCTAGCTGTCCTGGAATTTGCTATGTAGACCAAGCTGGCGTCGTGCTCACAGAGATCCTCCTGTCTCTATCCAAGTGATGAGATTAAAGGTGTGTTCCACCATACTCTGCCTGGTCCTTTCTTTTGAGACAGGGTCCCATGCATCAAACTTGCACTGGTATCAAACTTAATCTGAGGCTGAGGGTGACTTTGAACTTCTGGTCCTCTTGCCTCTATCTTCTAAGTGCTAAGGATACAGGTAGACACCACTATAGCTGATGTATATTATGCTGGGGATTGAACCCAGGGTTTTGTGTATGCCGGGAAAGCACTATGACCACTGAGCTGCACCCCCAGCCCTTATTCTGGTCCCTTGTTGTCTTAGTTTGGGTTTCTATTGCTGCCACGAAACACCATGACCAAAATCAAGTTGAGGAGGAAAGGGTGTATTCGGTTTACACTTTCATATCACACCGTTCGTCATTGATGGAAGTCAAATCAGGAACTCAAGTAGGACAGGCAGCCGGAGGCAGAAGCTGATGCCGAGGCTATGGAGGGGTGCTGCACACTGGCTTGCTCCTCATGACTTGCTCAGCTTGCTTTTTTTTATGAAACTCAGAATGACCAACACAGATGAGGCACCATTCCCAATGGGCTGGGCCTTCTCCCATTAATCACTAATTGAGAAAATGCTGTCCATCTGGCTTTCATGGAAACATTTTCTCAACGGAGGACATCTCCCTTCAGATAACTTTAGCTTGGGTCAAGTTGTCAGAAAACTTTCCAGCACACTCATTAGAAAGATCGTAATTAATGAATTATTATTAGTATCTGACAGACTCATACAGTCACATAATGAGTTCTAGTCATTTTCACCTTCCCCCTACTCTCATCCCCCTCCCACTGGGAAACGTCTTCACCACCGTCCCACTTCCTATTTTCCCGTCTTCTTTTTGTGTGTAGCCCACTGAGTTGGATTGTAATTTCTTGCCAAACACGGGTGGGATGTTATTTACAGTAGCAAGGGCAACTTCTCATGGCCATTCCACTAAAGAAAGCATCTCTGCCTCCTCTAGCAACTCTGAGTTGCCAATAGTCCCTCGGGGAGCTCTGGGGCCTCGTAGGTCATTCTCTCCTTCAGGAGGAAATGTAAAATGGGCCCAATCTTGTATGGGTCTGGTGCAGACAGCCGCAGCTTGGGTGAGTTTATTAGTATAAAGGCTCTGTACAGAAACTATCCTTTTTGCTGCACGGCTTCTCATCTTCTGCCTCTTAACAGTCCACCCGTGTCATTTCCATTGATGTTCGCTGTGCCTTGGAGGTGGGGACTCTGTTGTCATGTTTAGGTTCAAGCACTCCGCTGTCACTTATTCTTGGCAGTTATCTCCATCCCGTGCAGCACGAAGCATCTCCGATGAAGGCTGAGCATTCAAAAGTATTCTATGGGCTACAAGCCTGGGTGTTTAGAAGGCAGTTTTGCAATATGACCATGTAGGAAACAATAGCAGCAGATTTCCTTGCTAAGGTCTTGTAACGTCTCTGGCTATGTGCTCTTAACAAGTTTATAGAACCAGTGTGAGTCCCCCCCCCCCCCGCCCCGTGGAGCCGGCCTCAAATCTAGTCAGAAACTGATCAGTTACCCTTCTAATGGTCATGCAGGCATATTTTATTGTAGTTCATGTGGATTCACAATTGGGTAAGACTATTGATGGTTTGGTAGCCTGAATAGCATCTTCTGGCATCAAGAAGGCTATATATTCTAGAGACGATGCTTCTAGTTCGGCTCCAGTTTTCTTACTCTATGTCCTATGTTTAGAGTTTGTTTGGCAGTAAGGTCTCACCTCCAAGTTCTGATGGGCAAACAAGAGCAATAGTAATGAACTCTACTGCTTGGGGGGCCTTCAGGGACTCTCTGACCAAAGCCTCATAGAGAAATAGCCTATACCTGGCCAACGACTCTTGGAGAAATACTGTTGGCATTTTGTCTAGGCTCTGCCCCACCATTACCTAGCAACAGCGAGGTGTGCCTGACTGACTGACTGACTGCAGAAGGGGCTGCTTGCCCCTCCTCTCTCTGGCCTCCCCTCTCTCTCCATTCCTCTCCCCCTCTCTCCACATGCTCATGGACAGTCTCTCTCTCTCTCTCTCTCTCTCTCTCTCTCTCTCTCTCTCTCTCTCAGACTTATTGGATTTTTAAGAGTTTTTCTGTGTAGCTCTTGCTGTACTGGAACTTTCTCTGGAGACTAGGCTGGCCTCGAGCTCTGATACCTGCCCGTGTCTGCCTCCTGAGTACTGGGTTTAAGGGAGTGTGCATTACCACTGGCTCAAACTCAGTATTTTCAGTTATATATTAAAATATGCTTATGAAATAGTAAGTTTCCATAGGGCTCCTTCGTTTAGTTCCCTCTTCTTCCTCTTCCCTGTCTGTCCACCTCCTCTGTTCTTAGACCTTTGTATCCCCAGTATTCTCTCTCTCGGTGCTCCTATCCAATGTATTCTACCATCTCGTTACTCTAGTGCCCCCCTTTATCTCTTTATTTAATTAGTGTATTGAAATGTGTAGCTGAGTCTAGTCTGACAGGGCTCCTAGAGTGTCGGCTTTCATCTTGAAACTCCAGTAACATATTTCCCTTCAACTTGAGGGGAAGGTGGTTAAGCAGGCAGACAGCTGTAATGGAAGGAAGAGTCTGTGAAGAATCACCTTTTGCCACAGGACTTGATGAGTGGGTCGGACAGTTGTGGGTGTTTCAGGGATGAAGGGATGTTGTAAAGGGGAGTCCTCCTGCCTGCTCTGGAACTGCTTGGGGGGAACGTCTACTCTTTCCCTTGAGGCGGCTTCTCTCCAGTTTCCCTGTTTGTTCTAAGCTTACCCAGCCTTTGATCGCTGGACTTGCCTTTTAGGCTCTTCTGTCTACTGTTTGCCTCTTGCAACCATACGGTTGTAAAGTGTGTGTGTGTGTGTGTGTGTGTGTGTGTGTGTGTGTGTGTGTGTTCTGATTGGGACAGAAATCTGCAGACACACCAACTATCTTAGTTGGGGTAACTATTGCTAAGATGAAACACCATGACAAAAGCAACTTTGGGAAGAAGGGATTTATTTCATTTCTTTTCTTTTCTTCCTCTTCCTCTTCCTCTTTTTCTTCTTCTTCTTCTTCTTCTTCTTCTTCTTCTTCTTCTTCTTCTTCTTCTTCTTCTTCTTCTTCTTCTTCTTCTCTGGTTTTTTTTTTTGAGACAGGGTTTCTCTGTATAACCCTGGCTGTCCTGGAACTCACTCTGTAGACTGGGCTGGCCTCGAACTCAGAAATCCTCCTGTCTCTGCCTCCCAGAGTGCTGGGATTACAGGCGTGCGCCACCACCACCTGGTTATTTATTTGGTTTCTACTTCTACACAACCGTTTATAATCAAAGGAAGTCAGGACAGGGCAGGAGCCTGGAGGCAGGAGCTGATGCAGAGGCCATGGAGGGGTGCTGCTTACTGGCTTGCTCATCTCGGCTTGCTCAGCCTGCTTTCTTATAGAACACATAGCCAAAGGCCAGGGATAGCAATACAGCCCTGCCCAACATTAATCACTAATTAAGAATATTTCTTACACCAAAAGAAAGAAAGAAAGAAAGAAAGAAAGAAAGAAAGAAAGAAAGAAAGAAAGAAAAAGGAAAAAGCTGGGTGTGGTGGCACACGCCTGTAATCCCAGCACTTGGGAGGCAGAGGCAGGCAGATTTCTGAGTTCCAGGCCAGCCTGGTCTACAGAGTGAGTTCCAGGACAGCCAGGACTACACAGAGAAACCTTGTCTTGAAAAACCAAAAAAAAAAAAATTTTTTTTTCTTACAGGCCTTCGGGTAGCCCAGACTTATGGAGGCATTTGCTTAATTGAGGCTTCCTTCTATCTGATGACTCGAGATTGTGTCAAATTGACAAAACCAGCAGCACACCAACCTTATTTTCCACTGAAGGAGTTGCTTGTGCCCATTTTTTTTTTAGACAAAGAACCTAGAGCTTTCTGATATTTCTGCAGTTTTGTGCACACACACATGTGTATGCGTGTGTGTGTGTGTGTGTGTGTGTGTGTGTGTGTGTAGATGTGCATGCCCTGCTTGTGCCTGTGAAGGCCAGGGGCCTATGTCCTATGCCTTCCTCATTCGCTCTCTAACTTATTTATTGAGACAGAACCTCCCACTGAAACCGGAGCTCCCTGATGGGCTTGGCTGGCCAGCAAGCTCCAGCTATCTCTGGTTATCAGTGTATTATTGTTCCTGGCTTTTCATATGGATGATATCGATCTGAACTCAGGTCCCGATGTTTGCACATTTCTCACTAAGCCATATCCCTAGACCCCGTTCTGCAGCTTTTCAAAATGTGTCTTGCTCATTTTTATGTAACTGACCTACTGACTTCCATTTAGTTTTTAGCTTAAAAATGTGTGTGGGTAGAGAATGAGAGAGAGAGAGAGAGAGATGAGGGTGGGAGAGAATACCACACTGGATGTGGTCTATATGCTTGTGGAGGAGTACTGGGACTATAGGTGCACACTATGGCGTCTCTTTTGTTCCATGGGTATGGGTCCTAGTGATTGAACTCAAACTTTAGGCTTGTATTGTTCAAGCCCTCCAAGACTGTTGGGTAGTCTCTGCCCTCCCCCACACGTAGCTTGCTGTAAGTATTTCTTCTAGTGATTGGTATTACATCATCATCATCATCATCATCATCATCATCATCATCATCATCATTATATGGCTACTTACTGTCTGCTTAGGACTCTGCTCTAGCTGCTCTGTGGGGATTATATTACCTGGTAGGTTCCTAGGTCTTCTGGTTCTTGGTTATGACCAATGAGAAGCACCCACAAGATTTTAAGAGGGAGGGAGCAGGGTGGGGCTGAGTATCTGACTCATCTCAAACTCTCTTTCTAACTCATAACATTGGGTTTGGGTAACCGACTTGGCCGAAAGGAAGACGTTCTAAAGAGACCCGTTGGGTCTCTCGGTGTCTGATTATCAGATTGTTGAGACAGTGGACCCCAAAGAAATGGGAATTTCCCCCAGGAATCTCATGCTGGGAAGAGGGAAAGGTGCCACACAGGAGGGTGGGGGGGGTGGGGGGAACTTGTCTCTCAGAAAAAGTCTCCACGCAGTTCTAACAAATTGTCAGACTGCCTTACAGACTCAAGCTGAAGTCCAGACAATGAATGATGGGTCAATGGTGGGCGGGATGACACCTTGGCTGGGACTGCTTAGATGTGCAAATCCTTGGCCCTCTATTTAAACTTTGATCTCACTTAAGGACCCCAAAGGCTGACTTGGGGTGGCGGTTTCCCTGCTGGATGGCTTTGTCCCTCTCCCAAATGTGAGCACACTGAATACATCTTTCCTTGCTTTCCACTTTTAATTTGGCTCCTTTAATCAGCTTAGTGAGGACAGGTGGCCAGATCTGACTTGGGGCACAGGCTGTGACCAGCCCCCCCCCCAAGTTCCATAACAGCAGTAGTATTTCTGTATGCACAGCTCATAGTTGCCTTGCTGAATGGGGGCAAACCCCATGCTCCCAGGGCTGGTTCAGGGCGGAACTTATTAAGCCACTGGGTGCTTCAAACGGTCTTGTGCTCCTCAACACCTCAGCGCCGCCTCCACCTTTGTAAACAGTCTGCCTTTAGAGCCAATTCAGTGAAAATTTCAGAACATGTGAATGGCCCCTGCTGGGTCCCAGACATGTGCAATTTAATTTTCTTGACTTAAGTTCTGCAAAAGACTTTTGAGGCTTAATTTTTCATCCATCTTAATAGCTTTTCCTTCCGGCTTTGTCTTACCTGGAAACTTGCTGAACAAACTTTTCTTGCTGTCTAAAGCCAGCCAAGTCCACGCTGCACCCGGTTACTAACCAGGGAAGGGGATTTGAAAGCCCACACTTTAAGCTTGGATCACATTGCCTGCAGGAGCCTGCCGTCTACCTTCTCCACTCAGGAATCAAGGGGAAAGCAAGCTAGGGAAGCTTTCACGTGGAGGGAAGAGGGTGAGTAGAGGGAACCTAGGAAAATGCTTGAGTCACAGTTATAGCCTGGCTCATTGTATATATTCATTGGGTTACTGGGGAAATTGCTGCTTAGGACAGATTGAGAGAAGGAGTCTGGCTTGGCACTACAGAATTCCTTGAAGACTGGCATCAGTGGAGGAGGACACTTGTAGAAGACACAATGCTCGCTGATAGCCATCTTACTAGATCTCGTTGGCCAGCCTCTCCTTGTTGCCATGTGACTGAATTCCGGTCAGTGGAATGTGGGTGGAGATGATACCTAGCATTTTGACCCTTGACTTCCAGAAACCCTATCTGATGGGTTTATAAAAGGGGAAAGGGGATTAGAGAGTGTGGCATGGCAGTGTGGGGGAAGGGGGTGCCTAGGTGGGTCCATGCCCAGGTACCTCTTCCCCCTGAGGGATCACACACGCACACAGACATGGTATAGAATAGAGTTTATTCAGGGAAGAGGATGGGAGTTAATGATGTAGTGGAGGCAGAGAGAGGCAGAGAGAGAGAGAGAGAGAGAGAGAGAGAGAGAGAGAGAGAGGGGAAGAGAAGAGAAGAGAAGAGAAGAGAAGAGAAGAGAAGAGAAGAGAAGAGAAGAGAAGAGAAGAGAAGAGAAGTAGAGTGGAGTGGAGGCTGGCCATGACCACATGGAGAGGGGGGGAGGGGAGAAGAGCCCAAGAGAGGCAGAGAGGGGAGAGTGCCAAGAGGCAAGAGCAACGAGAGAGAGAGAGAGAGAGAGAGAGAGAGAGAGAGAGAGAGAGAGAGAGAGAGAAGGGGCAACCAGCCCCTTTTATAGTGGGCCAGGACTATGGGGTGGGGCATACCTGGCTGTTGCCAGGTAATTGTGGGTTGGAGCTTAGACAGAATACTAACACTATCGGTCATATGTTGAGGGTGGCAGCATCTCATGATGGAAAGAGCCTTGTGGAGAGATGACCATGTGAAAACCAGGTCCTTTTTTGCTGGTAATATGTTGTGGGTGTGTAAGCAAGAAACTTTACTGCTTAGGACACTAGATGTAGGAGTTAGAATAGTTAGTCCACCCTGACTAATACAAGAGTGGGTACCAGAAGAAGTGCCCAAACACACACACACACACACACACACACACACACACACACATATGCAACCAGCTATGACTCAGCAAATTAGAGTACTTGCTAGCCCATTTTGATGTTTTCTATAAAGGTAAGCTGTGAGCTCTTGAAAAATGCTTGCTTAGATCAAGAATACCTATAACTTCTCCCATCTCTACCAGGCAATTCAGTCTGATTTATCAACGAAAAACAAAAAGTTGTAAAATTTGTTTGGCCTGGTTTGTGTGTAGTGAATCTATGATTTTCTCTCCTGATCCTTCCTCTGTTTCTTAAAAAAAAAATGTCTCTCTGATAGTCAACTTAAATTTTTTTTGGTAGAAAACATCCTCAACTTTATGGTCCCATAATTCTTGAGAAATCTGCTTTTCTCCCATTTTTTTTTCCTTTTTAGAAAACAAGGCATTTATTCTCTTTTAGCAAATTTGCCTTCCACAAATGTAGAATAATATGGACTTCTCTACCACTTCACAGAAAGTGCCAGAACTTATGACAAATTAACTCCATTCACTCCCTCTTACTGTAATAACTTACACTTACCCAGCTATGCGCCCGTGTTCTCTCCAGTGTGTACTTTCTGATACAATGACTACTCCCCCAAGCCTGCTAATTTATCAGCCCCATTCTGGGACTATGGGATGGCTCAGCTGGAAAGGTGTTTGCCTTAAAATCATGCCAGCCTGAATTCCATCCCTAGAACTCGTGTAAACTTGCCAGGGGTAGTGGCCTTACCTTTATAATCCCAACCATAGGGAAGCAGGGACAGGACAATCCCTGAGACTCACTGCCCGGCCAATGTTGAGTACCTGGTGAACTCCAGATCCTGTAAAAGACCCTGTTTTCAAAGGAGGGAGATGGTGCTCCAGACAATGACACCTGAGATTGTCCTCTGTAACCGCTCTCCCCACACTTGCACGCACACATACATGTGATACGTGCACAGGCACACGCGCATACAATAATTCAAATATTCTGGAGTTTTGGGAAAGCGGTACCTAAGGAGGCAGTTCCATCAAGGGAACTGGGTTCCCTTGGGTGAGGCACTAGGATTCTAACCTATGGCTGAGTCCGTTGCTGTTGACGTCTAGTCTGTGTTTGGTTTGTTCTGACCATTCTCTGCTTCCTTTTCTCACACAGTCTTCTGTACTGTGCCCTCCCAAACAGTATCCCAGCGAATGCGGATAAGGTTCTGCAACTCAGCAAGATTACATGACCACTCAGGGGCCAGGAAGTCCAGGCCGCTGGGCAATCTAAGCCAAGTGCATCACTACCAGAGGGATGACAGGGCTGTAAAGATCCACGGCTCTCTCGCTTCTGCTCAGCCCTGGCATCCTGGAGCCTGACGATGCAACCTTCTTGGACACCCACTCAGTTGCTACCTGGTAACTTCCCTTGGAACACTGGAGGGGGGGGGCAAAGGAGATGCAACATGCCTGCAATGTAATTAACACTATAACAACTTGTTTCCCCCTTGGAGAATTACACCATTAGCTGCTTCAATTGTGCATGAAATATAAATTACATTACTCGGAGGCATCATGTCGGAGCAGACGCGATGCTAAGTGACGAGGCTCTCCAGGGTGCATCCCCCTCCCCCAGCCAGCGGGTCAGAAGGAACATGGCCCCCGAGGCTGAGGGCCAGCCCATCAGTCTGTCGTCTCCTTGGCTGTTCTAGCCTAAAGAACCCGCTAGGGAGAATCGTTCCTGAGCTATATTGGGCATTCTAGCATTTTTTTTTCCTATTCGTTCATTGGTTCATAATTTCAGACTTTGCTTTTTTTCTTCCCCAGTTTTCCCCCACCCCACACAAGCAGAAAACAGAAGGTATTTTCTCGCTTGTGGGTATGTGCATGTGTATACATGCTTCTTGTATCTTTGTGTGCATGTCTGTGTGCGTACCTATTATATTTATTTATTAAATTTAAACTATGACTTACTATTATTAGTGTATGTATGTGTGTGAGTGCGGATGTGTGTGTGCACATGTGTGTGTGTGTGTGTGTGTGTGTGTGTGTGTGCGCGCGCGCGCGCGCGCGCGCGCGCGCGCGCGCGCGATGTACAAATGTAGCTGTATATGTACCATGGCTTGTGCATGGAGGTTAGAGGGCAGCTTGTAGAATAGGCTTCTTCCACCTTTGTAATCTGTTCCTGAAATGAACCTCAGGCCATCCATCAGCCTTGCAGGACATGCTCTTTACCTTCGGAACGATGTCTCCTGCTCATGGACGCATATTTTAACAGGCTGGAGGAATCAGTCCAGAAGCTTAAATACTGGCCAGAGCAGTGTAAAGAGGATGGGCAGGTTCACCTGAGAATGGGTGGGAGTAGTCCCTCACCATTGGGTCTAAATGACCTTGAGCTCGTGAAAAATACTGTCAACCCCACCCTGACCTCCCCACCCCCACCAGACCCCCACAGCTCTCTGGTTTCTACAGCAGCTCCCTGGGCATGATCCTTAGCCAGCTTGAGAGCCATGCAGAGTGTGCGCAGTGCAGGTTTGGGACGGCGTTGGGAAGCGAGACGCCCGTTTTCGGTCCGTCCATCATCCCTCTTCAAGTACAGACACTAAAGGAACTTTCCAAACTCTGCTGTCTCAAGAAGGTTTCATTGCTTTCTCTGTGGCATGGGCCAATTTGTGTCTCTGTCCATTCTGGGAAAGGAAGTGACATCAAGGACGATCAGCAGTGACCACCAATGTGACTTTTAAGAAGCTGTTACCCTTCAATCTTTGGGTCGCTCTTCCCAAGCCCTGGTGCCCGGCTCCCACGGGAATACTAGAGACGGCTGCCCTTGGGTGCTGTTAGCAGCTGCTGGGAAGGCGCAGAGCCAGCTCCTCTAGCCAGAGCCCATGTTAACGGGCAGGCAGGAAGTTTGGAAAGCAAGCCTGAAGCTGCAGGAGAAATTTGGGAAAATATCGTGCAATTACCCTAATGACAGCTGTACAAATCACACAACCGCTCCTCAAATCCCCTGCCTGCAAACAGAGCCAAAACCCACATATGGATTCAAGGAGACCTGCAGAGGGCCCGCAGGGTGGGGGAGGGGGAGGGAGAGCCAAAACACTCCAGGGGCTCTGCTTCTGCTGGGAAGGAGGAGAAGGCTGCTCCCTCCAAGGCCTCCCCAGCTCTGCTCTATTCAGACCAGACCCTTCCCGTGGAAGTTCTTCCATCTGCCTGTCTCTCCCCAGTTTCCTCTCCTACCCCCACTCCTCCCTCTCTGTCACAGCCACTCCCAGTCCCAGAGACACTGAGCAGGGGCTCACAGGATAGGGTGACAGCTGTGGGCTGTTATTGTCCTGGCCTGGGAAACCTCCTCCATTCTCTAAATCCAAATATTTTCTTGGCCGGGATCAAGCTTAGGATTGAGCCTGTCATTCTGCCTTTCCCCCTTTCCCGGGGAGCTGTCTGTTCTCCCACAGCCCGGGCACAGTCGCCACTACAAGGATTCCCCTTCTCCTGGAGCTACCTATGGTGAGAAACTCCAGATCTGCTGGATGGGAACAGGATGTTGCTGATTACCCATCTTGGTTGTGCTACAGACCTGCAGTTGCTTTCAAACCATTACAGGCGTGGGGACTGACTGTTCTTCAACTGCCTGATTATAAATGCAAGGTGTCTAGGTAAGGTACTGGCATGCCCATTGTACAGAGTGGGAAACTGAGGCATAAGAGGCACAGAGGCCGTCAGTAGATGTCGCTTGGGCACTTAACGACAGCTCTGGAGTCTCTATAGGTGGTGTGAACTGGAGTAGGTTGTCCTTGGCCTAAAGGTACTGAGGTTATGGGAGACTAGGAGACAGACCCATGCTCTTGTTTTGTGGGTCAAGAAGAATCAGAGTTACGGAAAGCAAACCCTGTGGGAAAGCAGAGCGGGGGAGTGAGAGGCGCTCCTGGGGAAGCCGGAACAAGCTCCTGCACAGGAAGGACTAGAGGAGGGAAGTGCTGATGGGAACATCCCACGAACGGTTATTGCTTGCCTGAAGATTAGGTCAGCTGGAAGGACATTAAAGGCCACTGGTCTAGTAAGGATTCTCAAATGAACCATTTTCTCAAGACGCAGAGCCTTCTAATGGAAATCATGACAACAAGGGCTACTATTTTGAGAAAAGCGACGCAGTGGCAGGCTTGGGTCCGAACGCTTCATGCGCATGCTCTCCTCAGCTGAAAGGGAGCTTGTTATAGCTATGGCTTCGGAGGGTGACTTGAGTGCCTTGGGTTCGAATTAGAAGAAGACCTTGGCCCAGTCATGGTACCTCCTCCTACTTCCTGCTTTGTCTGGCGATTGAGGTTACAAATGGTTTTCACCTCAAAGGATTATAGAGGGTTAGGAGCACTATCATAATGTGAAGGGCATAAAAAGGGGGCGGTGTTCAAAGTGTGGGCAGTGACCAGTGTGTCATTGTCGTCCGCCATCCCCAGGGGTTCATTAGAAATGTGGTATCTTAGTCCCTCCCCCACATCCTATATACTTAATAGTTCCCTGTGGGCTCGAGTGCCTGTTGGAAGCCCTGGACAGTAAGAGGGCCGGGACCATGGGAAGTGCTTTCTTCTCTCTGGCTGTCATTAGTGTGATTGTTATTCCAATGTGATCCTGAAGTGTGCTCACCGCACGCACAGCAGCTCAGAGCCAGGTGGTGGAGAGCCTGACTTCGTTCCTACAGCCAGGTTTCTGGGCAGGAAAAGCGCGCTTGAAATCTTTTGGGGTTGCAAGGGTTAAAACTTCAACCCTGAAGTTCACAGCCCTGGGCTAGTCACTCTCAGTGGTGGTGACTTCCTGGGGCTGGTAGCCTTGCCACTGAGTGGTATACCATTATACCAATCGCACTGTAAAACACGTTAAGGGGTTCAGTTGGAGAATGAGGCTCGGTTGATAGAGCACTAGCCTAGTATGAAAAAAAGGCCCAGGTTCCATCCCCAGTAGGGTATAAACTCATCTGGCCATGCACTGTAGCTGCAATCCTAGGAGGAGAGAGGAGGATCGGAAGGTCAAAGTCATCTTTTACAACCCAGGGAGTTGGAGGCCAGCCGAGCCTATTCTGAGACTTGTCTCAACAGCAAACCAAATCAAAACAACTGTGGTTAGGTTGCATGCAAAACTGACCCTTACAAAGTACGATTTGGTGCTCTTAAGTTCAACTCATGGGCACTGCAAGTGACGCCACTATGTGTATTATTGAAGTTTTTTAATAATCACTCTTTAAGGGAAACTCCACACTACTGAGCAGTCCTCCCCTCTCTGCCACCCACCCACCCATCCTTGGCAGAAATGAACCAACTTTCCCTAGAATGGCTTCTGCCGGGACATTTCCCAGAATCCGAGGGGTTAATGACTTTCACGTCATGTCACGTTTTGTTTTCTTGATTACTGCGCACTTGGGGAGCAGCATGCACACGGCAGGGTGTACATGCGGAAGTGGAGGACAGTTCTGTAAAGTGAATTCTTTGCGTTCTCCTTTGCCTGAGTTTGGGGTTGGAACTCAGGCTGTCGGGCTTGCAAGGCAAACACTTTTACTGGCTCGACCATCCGGGTTGGACTTCAGCGCCTCATTTTGAAAGATCATCTGAATGGTAGCACGGAGGAGAATTCTATGTCTCTTCATAGCTGGCTGGCACTCCATTGCATACACAGACCAGTTTTGCTCATCCATTTATCTGCTGCAGGGCATGTAGGCTGTTATGAACAACACTATTGGAAGCCCCTGCTTTCTGTTCTTTAGGTATGTGGGAGGCTGCTAGATTCTGTGGTAATTCAACCTTTAACATGAGGAAGAAGGAATGATCTTTAGCCCTACAGTCCCTATCAGCACTGAAAAGGCCCCTGAGGTCCAGACTGAAATAATCCTGAGTCTTGGGCTGAACTGATGTGTGTACCCACAGGAGCTCTGCCCAGGCTAGTGGGCCTCGATTTTCTTTTTCTTCCCTACATTTCCATGAAGACACACTGTAGGAGGAGACAGCTCTCCGCCTGTTACTCAGTCACCCTGAAGAAAATCAAACTGGACATAGAAACTGCACAGGCTGTCTACAAGTCTGTTGAGGTTCCTGAGTGTGAGGTCTGTCTAGATGAGTTAAAGGTCAGAGCAGGCAGAGAGTGGAGAACGAGAGAGAGAGAGAGAGAGAGAGAGAGAGAGAGAGAGAGAGAGAAACAGAGAGAGAGAGAGAGAGAGACAGAGAGACAGAGACAGAGACAGAGACCCTCTCCAGATACAGCGTTGGTGAGAGAGGAGTAAGGTCGCAGCTATGGGCTAAGAGTCTATCTGATTTTAAGGGGCAAGAGTAGCCCTTGGTAGGACAAGTGCCAGAGTGGCCGTGCTAGAGCCTATTATGAGCTTTATAGCTGGGGACTGCTGGATACTTAGGGCAGGCTGCCATCCAGAGACTAAGAACTGATGGCACCCTCCAGATACTATCTATGGCCCCCATCAAGGACCAACTTTAGAGGAAGGCCAATATGCAAGCAGCAGGGTGGACCTGAGACCCTGACCCAGGCTAGATTAGTGATCAGTGATCTGTGCCACACACACACACACACACACACACACACACACACACACCCCTAATTGTGGGAGGGGAATTGATTCTCTCAAGTTAAAAGCTTGGCAGGGGCTAAAGAAACAAGGAGAGGAGGAGGAGGAGGAGGTGGTGGGGAGGGAAATGTGGCCCACACGGAGGAGGGGAGGGGGGCGGGGCATGAAAAGAGGCAGGCCAGGTGATCAAACAGATGTGGCTGCCTAGGTTGCTGTCTGGTGAGTTGGGAGAGCAAGGGGCAGAGGACAGAAAGACAGCTTCGCAGTGCTCTCTGCTCCTGTTCCCACTCCGAAGGCAGCTGCACACGGATATTCTTCCTCTCTCCATACAAACACCAGAGCCTTCACCTCCATTGTGCACTGAAGCCCAAAGTGGGGCCCTTATCTGCCCGCCCCTCCCACCAACCTGTCCCTGTTGCCATGGAAACTATCTGGGGGGGGGGGTAAGGTGATCTCTCTCTACTTGCAACCTCCCTGCTTTCAGCACCAATCAATCAATGCGCCCCCCCCCCACACACACCACCACCACATCTCCAAGGGGGAGGTCCTACGGGAGGGTGAGGAGGGAGAGAAATTAAACATAGGAAAAAGAACAACAGCAATGAAAAATGAGCAAAGAGAGGGAGTGATGTAATTCCGGCCGTTGATCAATTCCCTTTGTCCCTCTGGTGACCATACCCTTCCTGTGCATAACTCCTAGAGGCAGAAGCCGCTCTTCTTGGGGGATTTCCAGGTCTTCTACATGGACCAGGGATAGTTTTTCTGGCTCTAGAGGCCCGCTAAGCTATAAAGCAATGAGAACTTTTGCTATTCATGCCCCAATCCCAGAATGAAGGTTGCAGGAATAAACACATCAACCCAGTTGTGGGTAATTCGAGATGGGCTGGAGCGTGCATGCCAGACTCAGCAAGGTCAGAGCTGGGTTGACCACTGAGGATTTTATTTACTATGGCAGATTGTGTGTTGCACAAATGGCTGAAATAATAGTTTTTGCTCTGCGTACTCTTCCAGGAACTGATTTCACCCCATTCAAAGGTAGAGTCTGTGTCTCCCTCCCTTTTAATGTAAGTGGGACTCAGGGCTGGCTCTCATTCTTGTATGTGAGACAAACACTACTGAATGAGCTATCTCCCCAGACCTTCATTCCAGATAGTATTCCTAGTGGCACTGTGATAGAGTCCATCATCAGAACAGAGGTGGAAGTGATGCTATGTAACCACTGAAGCTAGTTACAAAAAGGCAATACATATTTGACCTGTCTCACACGCAAGACCCGGTCCCTGGACTTCAGTTGCTATGCTATGCAAAGCCCAGATTCCGTAGAGAATCCTGGCTCTGATGCGTATTCTGGACAGAAGTCCCTCCTAGAGTTTGGCCAAAGGCCAGCATTCACAACCCAACAAGCCAGTGAAGGAACTGTCATGGTGACTGCAGCTTCTGAATGAAACCACAGGAACGTTACCTACTCCCGGTCCCAGAACCACAGGAGGTAGTTCTGATAAGTGATGGTTATATCACCAGGGACAAAGCCTGGACTGGGGCTGGGGCTCATCTGGTACAGTGCTTGGTTCACATACATGAGTGAGTTCCTGGATTTGATGGTCAGCACTGCACAAAATGTAGTGTGGTGTCCCACACCTTTGGAGGTAGAGGCAGAAGATGGGAAACAAGGTGATGCTTATCATGTTCAAGGCCAGTTTAGGCTACAAGAGATCCCCCCATATCGAATCGAGTGAAACGCACCCCAAACAACAGCAACACAGAACCAACCAGGTAAGAAAACCACAAAACCACAAACCAAACCAAACCAGTTTGAGGTTGGACATTACAAAGTACTATTTTATTTTGTTTTTCATTTTCTTAGCTTTTCTGATGCTTGAGTCTAGAATTTTATGGAGGAGAGAGGCAAGCTCTCTATGACCATGGTGGAGCCCCAGCCCTGGCTGGCCAGGAGGAATTAGATGGTGGTGTTCTATGGCAAGGTGTGTGTGTGTGTGTGTGTGTGTGTGTGTGTGTGTGTGTGTGTACGAAGATCACTTTGCCTCTATACTTACTAGCCTCTAAAATCACAGAAGCAAGTGTCTCCTGATGTATTTGATGGCTGTTTTCACACTGGTCCCCATAGCTGTGATCAGTCAGTACTCTGTCAGAGGCTGGGAGGGACTTAGGTGAAAATCATGATCCAGGTGGCGGATTTTGTGTTCCAAAAGAAACTGTGGATTTGACACTGGGCACTTAGCTGAGCAGTTTGCTCATGGCTGTCAGTCCTAACTGGCTCGGTCAAATGCCTCCCATCTCTATTCTTTTCTACCTGCGTGTTTTCCTAATACCCCTTCCCATCGCTGACATCCTACCCTGTGTTCCACTCTGACTGGCCTCCTTTGTAGGCACCTGTCATATTTTTCTCTTCACCAGCTTCATTCAAGTTCCATGTGTCAGTGGTTCTCAAACGTAAGGTAAGAACCATCTAGAATTATCAGTTAAGACGAATTCCTGGACTTTGGCCTCAGAAACAAATTTCTGATTACACTGTCTCTGTCTCAATCTCCATGCATGTGTGCTGTATGTGTACATGCATTGTATGTGTATGGATGTACATATGTGTGCACAGTGGGCAAGAGAAAGGATTTCTTTGGCACACGGCTTTAGGTATGTCACTCTCTAACTGGGTAGTGTCTTTGCTAAGGGCCTTTGGTGAAGTGGCGTATTGAGGTTGGAACTTACAGTGGAACAAAGTTTCTTACCTTGTAGTCAAGAGATGCCAAAAAGAAAAGGGGATCATTGGGAAGCCACCATCCTCTTCAAGAGCGTACTGGCAATGGCTTAAAGCCTTTCCCTGAGGCCTTAACTCTTAAGAGTTCTACCACCTGCCAGTGGTGTTTCTTTGGAGACTCAGCCTCCAACCAATGGGCTTCCGTGGAAAATTTAAGAGTCAAATTATCCTATGGTATGGAAGCATACACTTATAGTCAGGATGCTGAGGCAGGATTGTAAATTCAAGAACTTCCTGGGGGACACAGCTTCTGCTCAAGGCCAGCCTGGATGATTTGGGTAATATTAGAACTACTTTTGGCCTCTCTGTCTGAAAAGTTTGTCTCTGTGATGTGTGGTAGTTAGTGCAGACATTCATAGTTGACCAGAGTGCTGAGAATAGGTGACTTTTGAGTCATCAGGCCAGAAATGGGACATGTCTATTACTCAAGGCTCAGGGAACATTGAGGAGGAAGAATTAAGAATGTAAAAGCTGGGCAGGGTTGTGACATTTGTGGACTCCCAACTGCTGTGATTAGCCTCCAAAGTCCTGCACAGTATTGGGTCCATTAACAGTTCCTCATGGAGTAGGGAAGGGTTCATGGCTCCACCCCTCCCAAACTTATAAGCAATTGATGTATGTGTACTGGGTGAAGAAGATGGATTCTCTTCTGTGGTGCAGCCACTTCTAAGATGATCACGCTCTTTTAAAGAACCCTTAACCTGTGTGCCTATAAGTGACCCTTAATTAAATCATTGGTTCACACACAAACAAGACATGGAAATAGAAGGAGGGTTAGTTGGGGAGATGAAGGGAATCAGCAGTAGTGGGAGGCAGACATGAGAGAGAGCGATGGGGGAATAAGATCAAAATACGTTCTATGCTTGTATTAAAAGCATCATAATGAAACCCATCGTGTAATACAGGCTGGCACAAGAAGAAAAGGAAGTAAAAAACAGGTCTGGAATGGATGATAGAGGGCTTGCCTAGTATAAATGAGTACCACACACACAGAAACCTAAACTACAGCACAGCCATAAATGTTTATAAATGCCGTTCTAATTCCCCTCCTCTCCAGCTTCTCCTCCGCCTGTCCTCTCTGGGTTTCCAGTAGCTTTGGCTTGGACCATTGCCGTAGCCTCACTGCCAGCTTGCGTTCCTGATGCCTCCTGCTGTCTCCTTCGTTTACACAGTTATCAGATTTTTTTTTTTTTTGACTTGGAGGTCAGATCTCTTAATCTTCCCCCCCCCCCAAGAAACACCAGAAGCACCCTGCCATCCAATCTCTTTGCCATCTGGGTGGACATTGACTCCTGGTATGGCTTTACTCTTGGCAGCTGGTGTCTTGAGGGGGGGGGCAAAACTACTTTATTTGAACCACAGAATGGAGACAGCCTTAAGTGTCTGAGACAGCTCTGACTGACATGTGGAGATGCTTCAGGCTCTCTCCCTCCCTTCCTTTAACCTGGGCGTCTCTGAGGTGAGACTTACAGAGATTCCAGAGTTTCCCTGTAGGATCAGGCAAAATACACCCTCTGAGAGTTTGCCTGGCTTAGTAAGGTCCCTTGGCTTGAGGTTTGGCCCTTCCTGATATCTTCGCTGTCTTTTCCTGGTGATCCTTCCTAAATAACAAAGCTTTCCCCCAAGAAGCCTTGTTTGCCTCCGTGGGCCTTGACCTATGAAAAGTACTTACTGGATGACAAGAGAAATCCTTAACTATGAAGTCAAGGCCATTTGAAATTGGTCTGAAGCCATGTTTTGTGGATGTCTCTTTGCTGTCTTACCTGACACTACAGCCACATCATGGGCTTGAGCTTCAGGAAAATGGCCACACAGTCTCAGCCTCTTGTAGGTTCAAAGGGGGTGGTGAAGGGGGGTGAATGCCTGTGTTCGTGACTCCATGGAGGAGGTGTTAGAAGGTGCTGGTCATGGGAGGAACTGTGTTGCCTCAGGAAAAATGGGCTGAAATCTTAGCTCCAAGTGGCCCAGAATGTGACCTCACTTAGAGATAGCATCATTGCAAATGCTATCACACGAAAAAAAAAAAAAGCATTAGGCATATCCCCAACGCAATATGGCTGGTGTCCTTACAATAACGAGAAATCTACATGTGGATATGAAGGCAGAGGTTGGGATGATGTTTCTTTGAGCCAAAAGAAAGGCGGAGATGGCCAAAAAGCTACTGCAGATTAGGAGAGAGGCAGTGAAGAGATGCACTCCCTGGCTCTGAGGAGGAACCAACCCCGTGAATCCCCTTGATGTCAGATTTGTGCTCTCCAGAGCTGGAAGGCCACACACTGTTTTTTTTTTTTTTTTTTTTTTTTTTTTTTTTTACGAGCCACGACCTGTATAACGCTTGGTTCCAGCAGCCCTAGCAAGAGAACAGAGTGTCCAGTAAGTGTCTGTTGAGTGAACGAATTTGACAGAGGCCTCACTGGGTACTTATAGAGAAGGCGCTGCTCAGGGCTTCATACAAGTAAGTAACCTCTTTAACTCTCATGGCATTGCTATGAGGCTGCACCGTGATCATTTCATTGCCCAGAGGAAACGGAGACACAGAGAGGTTGAGTTAACTTGTTCGGAGCTTGAGAACCTCACCACGACATTGTGCTCAATTAAACTCAGGTTTTTCATGATGGGCAACCAGAGGCAGACCTGGCCATAGAGAGAGCGGAAGTTGCTGAGCTACATGACTGGGGAGGGGTAGAAGCAGAACTCCCCCGCCCCCTCTTTTTTTTTTTTTGCCTCATTCCTCCTCATCCAGCACCCCCTCCCCAAACCAGAAGAGATGAGCCTTGAAAACGTCTCATGATAAATACTCACATTTGAGAGTCATTGCCACTAGCCTGGGTACCAGCCAGTAAAAATGGGGCGGGGAGTTGTTGTCAGGGAGACCTGGCTCCTGGGGGAGGCTGCTCTGGCACCGGTTATGGGCTAACAGTGGTCGTGTAAATTCTCATTCTCCGGGAGTGTACTTTCATGACTGATGGCCACAGGTAGAATTGCTCGGGCTTTAGATTTGTGGACCTGATGCCCATAAACCACATTTTCATATAGAATACATGTCCGAGGAGAAGCGGGCATGTTTTAATCTCATGAGTTACAGCACTGCCTTCCTCTCAAACCTCTGAGGCCACCTCCAATGAGGGAAGAGGATGCTGGGGTAAAGGAAGCCGCCAGCACTCTCCGGCCTCCCTGCACCACCCCTCCAGATGAGCTTTTATTTACTCTCTAGCAAGGGAGGAGTTCTAATCCATTGTTAAGGGCCCTTGCTGCCTCGGAGTGGTAAGAAGAGAAGGCATGTGCAAACGCATTTCTGCCTCTTCAGTCACGATTCCCAATAGCTGTTGACGGCTGAGTGGCTCAGCCATGGGTTCGGCTGCAAAGGATGGTTGGTGGTGGTGAGAGAGAGAGAGACAGAGATAGAGACACAGAGAGCAAGAGAGACAGAGACAGAGAGAGACAGCGAGAGCAAGAGAACGAGAGAGGGAGAGAGAGATCTGGGCTTTTTCACAGCCAGGTGGGCTCTACACACTGGCTCTCTCTCTCTTTTTTTTTTTAAGTGCTGGGCTACTTTGGGGGTTGGTCAAATTGGAGGAAAGAACGTTTGCTTGATAGAAAACATCTAGGGGCTTGCCTGCTGGCCAACAGAACGTGCCAGCCACGAACAAGCACAGGATGAGGAGTGGGGGCCCTATGGAGTCTATGATGGGTGAATTAAGACAGGTGCTGGATAGAGACTCGGAGACAGTGAGAACTGGGTGGGAAACCAGAGGGCACTTGGGATAGATACACACAATCTGGGGCTGTAGGGTTCTTGGAGGAAGACTTAAAGACAAGGTGTAAGAGAGGAGGACAGAGGCCAGGCCTGAAGCTTGTGTACATGAAAAGAGACAAGGAGTGACCGGAAGCTTAGGGTCGGCTTTCTCTGTAGTAGGAGCATGGAAAGGCCACAGCACACAGGCCAAAAGAGCCTGAGGAGTTTACACTCCTGAGACCAATTTTTGCGGTTATTATCAGGGGGGACTTGGGTGGTGATGTAACTGAGCCTGTCATAGTGGCTTCCAGGGCTCAGGCTCCTGGGTCATTCATTGCATTGTGTGTCTTCTCTGTCTGCCTTCCCTCCCTACCAGTGTCATAGTATTGAATACCATTTCTGCAATGCCCTAGACTGCAGGGTCAGAGGGCTACTTGCCCTCCCCAGATGAAAGCAGTATCTTACACTCAGCCTCCTCGGCCCAGCTTGTTCTACCCACAGCCCTTCTGAATCTCTCATGTGGCAGCTGCAGCCGTCTGCCTCTCAGGTCCAGCCCAACATTCCTCCTCCTCCACTTCTCTCTGCCATCCATCCTGGCTGCAAACCCCGCTGGCAATACCTAACACAGCGCACACTTGCTGAATTTGGTCACTTCCCACTCATCGCGTTGTTGTGGTTCTAGTTCTGTCGCCACCTGCTCAAGCCTAGTGTTTGGAGACGGGGGTTTCCCTCTGACACGCGGACTGACCCAGGACCCATAGTCCTGCCTCAGCTGCCAGCGTATTCGGATTGCATGTGTGCATCACCGTGCTCCGAGCTTTAGACTTTGCCTTCCTTCCTTCCTTCCTTCCTTCCTTCCTTCCTTCCTTCCTTCCTTCCTTCCTTGCTTCCTTCCTTCCTTCCTTCCTTTCTTCCT